>BLSH010513675.1:597572-617044 GCA_018402905.1 Glandirana rugosa | reverse complement strand
CCATATGGCGGGGAGGAGAGCGTGGGGGGGTTGAGGGGGGTTTTTATTTTTTTTATGTACGATTTGAACCGTCCCTTCCTCCCGAATTTCACCTTGAGGGGGATAACCTACCTGCACCTGTTTATTATCGCCTTCTCCACCACCTCCCTCTGTGTATCACCTGTATACATTAAAGCTGAACTCCATCCAATAGGGGGAGTTCCACTTTAAGCCCTCCTTCCCTGCCAAGTTTAGCATGTATTTTTTTTATTTTTGGGGGGAGTTGGGGGGGTGCGAGAGGAGGGGCGGTATACCTAGCTTTGACAGGTACCCACTCACACCTCTGCTCGGAATGTCACTTAGGCCCCTCCCCCTCCCTCTCCACAGTCTTCTGGGACATGTGAAAGGTCCCAGAAGACTGTGGGACTGATCACAAAGCACAGCACGGCTTGTGCATGCACAGTAGGCAGTCGGCTGTGAAGCCGAAAGCCGCATATCCGGCTACCCACAGCTAGGATGCCAGGGATGGGAACCCGAAAGCTAGTGAGGAGGGAGCTGGATCCCTGTACAGGTCAGTGTCTTATTAAAAACCCATCAGCTACAGGATTTTTTTTTTTTTTTTTTTTTTAATAGCCTGGACCTCTTCTTCTTTAATGATGCACTGTATCTAGTACACCATTAGCAAGCTCCATATTTTAACCATCTAAATATCCGCATATTTCTTAATTTGCAAAAAACTGTGTTAAAAAAAAGACATCACCTAGGGGTATCTACTTTCCAAAAAGGGTTTTGTTTTTTTTTAAGGTGTTCATACTGTCCTATCATTTTTATTTAATATTTCTGTAAAATAAAATAACGGAAACTGTTTTTTCCCCCCAAACAACATTTATTTTTTATTTTAAAAAAAATGTTTATTTGATACCACCAAAAGAAACCTCGGTCTCAAAAAATTGATCAAAATACATTTGGGTGCATTGCTGCATGACCAAGTAATTGTCAGTCAAACTATTACAGCCCTGAAAACTGAAAAGTGGCCTGAAGTGTAATGAAGGCATATATACAGGCTGGTACAAGTAGGTTATATACTGAAACTGGATCTAAATTGTGTATTAAAGGCTTCCAACTAAGCTTGTCAAACGCTCTACAAGTGCTTTGCAAAACCTTCTGTACCCCCTGCACCAATACAAGCTGAATCCCATGTGAACAAGACCTGACATACCATGTGGAGTGAGTCCCTCTGTGCCAAGTAGCCCCACAGCCGTTGTTCTGTAACTTTGAAATGACTTCCTGTGCTAATAAGGTTAAAATATAGACAAGCTCCTGCATGTTCTTCTCTGCAAACCATTATCTTATTTTTATTTTTAGCTTTTTACATTACATATGTATTTATGATGTAAATAACATTTTTCCTCTTGGGCGCCTTTCAGTATTGCAGTTAATGTACTTTGCCTTACGTATCCTATATTTAACATAATATATGCCAGCATTTGTCATTATTGACCTGTTTACAGTCTATTGTGGAATGTTACCACACACACACACACCATACAATCATTTTACTGTGTCCCATTATATGCATCTGTACACCACTATCCTATACATTGAGCAGGCCTATCGCCATGTACCTTTTTTCTTAGTTGTTTTTTCACATAAGACCTCCTCAAGTAAGTACATTTGAATTCCAGTTTTGCTTTGCATTTGCTTGCAGTATACATCACCTTTAATAAGACGTCTGCCAACAATAATAATAATGACATTTTGGCTGGAAAGCAATGGGGCAGACATTGTGTGAAGCGTTCTCACTTTGGCAGCCCTATCGTTTAGACTGATTACAGCTTGAAATGGTATAGTAAAGAGGTTAGCTGGATAAACTTCACAGCAATGGATCTCTTCTTAGGATCAAGAATGTGTGACTCTTTTGTAAATGAAAGTGCCAGTCAACTAACCGTGACTTTACAGTACTTGGAGTCCAGTTCTTCTATACAACACTTCTGCTGCAGCCTCCCTATAGTAGAGCGCTCATTAACATTTGAGACGTTCTTTCAAGCACCTTACCTTGGTAGGAAAAAAAAAAAAAAAAATATATATATATATATATATATATATATATATATATATATATATATATATATATATATATATATATATATATATATATATATATATATATATTATACATTTTTTTTTTCTCCCAAGGTAAGGTGCCTGAAAGAACATGTCAAATGAGTGGGGTGTTGAGGCTGAGCATATGCTGAGAAAAAGTATAAGCAAAGACAATCTTAAGTATGATCAGCATTTTCAGATATATAAGTAGATGAAGTTATTTGCAAATTTTCCTGAAAGTGTTTGTTTGCTATGGCACCACAACCTTATTGGTCATTGAGGCCACTAATCGCATTCAGGCCAGGTCCACATATGTGTGAACTGGATGCGTTTTTCACCACATCCTATTCGCATGACAGGCGAGTGTGACCGGCTCTCAATGGAGTTGGTTCACACAGGTCCGGGGCGGCCGCAATGTAAATTCTGAAAGGGTCCTGTGTGTTTTTTGGGTCCGGTTCAGGTGCAAATTCGGACCTGACTCGCACCTGAACCGGTGAACAGAAACGCACTGGACCCCATGCTGGGAACCACGGCCGCACATATGTGAACCTGGCCTGAAGGAGCAATAGGGTAGGCAGGGGGGCCAGGGTCAAGTTCCTGTCACTAAAGGAAACGTGCTAGTGCTTTTTTTTTTTTCTTTGCAATGAATTTTCAGTCTCTATTGCCAGATTTGTGACCATGTTCAATGATGTTGTAGACCGTCCAAATAACTGTACAATCCTTACATACTTCAGGGGGATGCCTGTGACTTTGTCTTCTCTGCCAGCAAAATAGAAAATGTTATGGAGACATGAGCCCTTATGTCTTTCCAGTCTGATTTCTGCAGCATCCAATCAATGTAGTTATAACTTTGGTCAGAAGCATTTGAATCAGATCTGTTGACCATTGCTTTGCAGACCTCTTGTTCTGCTTTTGTTTTTTTCCCACTCGAAGATTAGTTCTTGTACTGTAAGATTTACACTCCTGTGAGTTTCATACAACAAGGCCAAGACTTTTAGCCTGGGAACTAAAGCTGGTTATACATGGTTCAAAATTTGTCTGGTTCAGTAGCAACCAGATGAATTTTGTTCTATCCATGGTCATTTTTGTTCATTGGAAGTCGATCTATTCATCAACTTCCTATGCAGTCCTGCTGGAAAATTTCCATTTGATCAGCGCTTGCAGCCAATGGGCTGCAGTGCTGATCAGTGTATTCTGACGGCGAGGGAATTCCATGTTCAGAATACAATGAAACAGCAGGGAGGATATCCACATTGAATGCGTGGATGAGGAAATTGGGTCCATTTTTATTTATTTTTTATTCAAACCTCTGGTTGAAGGGAAAAAACTGACCCATGTATGACCAGCTTAACACAGATAAATATGAACTAGTGCACTATGTGCCATTTATTCAGTCACTACTAAAAGTTCCAAGAAAATAAGATGGAAATTGGATCAATTGAATTTGACCTGTTTCATGCAATTGCTGCTGCATTCACAGGGTCTATAGAACAGTGGGCTATTGTCTGCTTTCAATATGTGCAGTAACCGGGCATATACAGTATAAGTGCTTTTTCTCTGGCCCTGAGGCAGACATATTGTCCAGTGCTTGATGTTATCCCAGGAATAAAATGATTCTCTAGTTCACAGTGAGGTGAAATCTTGGGTTTTGGTTATGTCTGCAAAATGGCTGGATCCATTGGCTATTTAAACTTCCATTCATTACCATATTATTATGTGTTGAGCCTATGGCTTATTCATCCATTTGCAATTCTATGTCTTACTCCGATCAATGGCAATCAAAGAAGACCGTGATGGGACCTGTAAGTGTGTTCTTTTTGGCTTAGAACTCATTTACAATAAAGACTGCAGCATTACTCATAGTGCTTGACCCCCGTATTCTTAAAGTGAACCTGTGCTCAGATCATACACAGTAACGTATTTACATATTCTGAACAAGCAGTAAAATTACTTTAAAGAAGCCCCAATCCACCAGCATCTATAGGCATTGTGGAGCAATTCATTTTTGGGCTGGGTTCATACTATTGCGAATTGGATGCAGGTTTCCCCATATCCAATGTCAGGAGATTGTGACTGGTTCCCTATGGAGCTGGTTTACACATCTCCAGAGCAGCTCCGATGCAAATTGCACAGAAATCCTGTGTGCCTTCTGGTCCGTTTTAGGTCCGAATTCGGCCAAAAATTCCAGCTGCAATCGGACCTAAAACGGTGAATGGGGATGCAACGGACCCCTGCTGTGAACCACTCCATGCTCTCATGCCTAATCTCTTCTTTAAATAAATATCACATGTTCCAAACCAACTGAAACCCCACTTTAAAGTCTTTCTTGTAATCTTTGAGAATAAATTACTTCATAATACAAGATGTTAGAGAGGTGTGGGTTTGGTTTAAAGTTATTTTACTGTGTATAAAAGAGCTTTAAATATGAATATGTAAATAGTTTAATGCCCCTAGTCTGGGCCAAGGTCCATCTCTAACTTTTTTTTTTTTTTTTTTTTTTTTATTTACAATGAAAAGTATGCTGGTGGAGAATTGGAACTCCCGGCTGCAACCAGAGGGTGGAATTCCATAATGAGGAGTGTGGCAGAACCAGGTGCTCAGCCGCAGGCAGCTTTTTGTTTTGGACTTGAAGTAAATTATGCTAAAAGAAACAGAGGCTTCAGAAAGCTGAGCACCTTCAGAAATGCTAGTTGCCTGGCTGTAAATAGTTTACATTGTGAGACTTTGAACTGGCACAAATATGTAGATGAAGTGCAACATCCTAATCCGCATCTGTGTTCCAGGTTATTGCTTTAGAACGCATTGCATCAGTATGCCAGCCAGGAAGCTAGTATTTTCTGCAGTGGCAGCCTCTGTACTTCTCAGAGATGAGAAGCCATGGGGTAACTAATACCAGTATCTACCCATAATTACAATACAGATCTTGTTTGTTTAAAGTAATAATTCAGAATTAAAGTAAGTTATTTATTGCGTTGTGAAAATGCGTGTTTCAGTGGAAGGCAATACATGTTTTACGGTGGAGAATCTTCTGCCCCTATCAATAACACAAAAGATTGCTTTTTAAATGTACATAAGACAATCCCAGCTTTAGAAAAAATAGCACAAATTTGACTATTTGGGGCACTGCATGTGTACTTCTCAATCAAGTTACATGGGCAATCCAATCACATCATGCTTTAAACCATGGGCCCTTTGTTTGTGACAGGCACCCGGCTTTACATATATTTCCACCAAGTTTGTACTATTGCCACATTTGATTTTTAGAATTATTTTATTAAAAAAAAAAAAAAAAGAAACAGTAGAGCCAAATTAGGCTTAGCAAACATTAAGCCTTTGAGTTTGTGAACTGCTATGGTTTGCTGTTTCCAGTGAATGGTGGGAGATGGTTCGAACGTCATGTAAACCAAACCATGACCTTATGGCAAAAATAATTACATGTATTTAAAAATTGTGTTTTGGTGTTAACCGCTTGAAATCCTCATTCACCTAATTTCTTTCCTAGACCGAGACTTATTGTGCCAGCCAGAGATCAAGCTCTTCATTATACACCAGAACATTTGTATGTAGGTGACACTTAAAAAAATATATACATATTGTATTCAATTATGTATTCCTAACACCAAAATGTACCTTCTATTGCTCCCAGCCTCCTCCAAATCTCCAAATTCCTTTTATTTTATTTCTATTTTATTTTTATTTTATTTTGCGCTGCTGTGATCCGGCTTCCTGTTAGAGGGTGGCTACATTCATTCTCCATGGTTCTACTGTAAGTAGGAGCATAGTCACCCTCTTTATCACTCCTGATATATTTAACTCACACTGCTAGTTTCAAACAAAGGAAAATTAAGGGGGAGAGGTTCAGAAGCTCACGGAGTAAATTGCAAGGAGGCAAAGAAATCCTACAGTAAGAAATAATTTCATGAAAAATAGTTTATAGAGCCATTAAGTAGTGGATGTGTATGACTGCTTTTTGGAGAATAAGGATATTGTTTACTGTCGCATGTTTGGCAGAACATAAACTGTATGATTATACTCGTACTTACATCTGTAATTGTTGCTGCAAGAATGGACCTGTGTGTCCCAAAAGCTTGCAGTTTATAAGATGATAGAAATTCAAGAGAAAAACATGGAGGCTGACACTGTTACTGATCATTCTGCAAATGCTAGTTTCTTGGCTGCCATGTTGGCTCAGTTCTTTGAGTCACTAATTCTGGGCTAGTATGCAAATAAGGGCTTATCACTTTATGATCCGCATACTTCCAGGTCTGTGACTTGGTATAATAGCCATACAGTTAGCATGTTTTAGGAGAAGATCAGCAAAGAGTCCCCACGCTTCTCTCAAGAAAGGTTTGCTTTAAGGGCCCATTCACAATAACGCAATGCATTACCATGCATTATTTCAGTAAAAATTGGTCATCAGATCTTCGTTACTGAAGCGTGAATGTTTAAATGGACCCTCAGTGGCACAGTATTTCACAAAATACAGATTATGTTCTTGCCTTTAGCTTACTTGTATAAGTAATTTTATAACCCCCTTGCCACTAGTGTGCCATATCTGTGTGCTATTTAGCACTGGAAGTCAGCAGTGACTTTGCTATTCAGTGCTGGTTTAGGGATCCTTTAACCTGGCTTGATTTTACAGTGGGGTTAAATAAATGATTGTCTAATGAGCAGGGATATGCAAAGATCCTTACAACCAATAAGATTTGAACTTCATTCAGTTTGTTGCCAGACTGACAAACACAGGTCTGACTGGTTGCCGTAGGCAGACAACAAGGAAGTGACTCATGCATCATAAATCTATTGTGCTCTATAAAGGTTGGTCAGTAAAGACCAAGCACATCTAGAAGAATTGTAAGAACAAGTTTATAAAAGGTATTGCAAGATGAAAAGATAAGATGGACCTGCCACCTGTACGTGGTGGTGGCACCAATGTTGTGTGGCTTTAAAATATTCAGCACAACATTTAAACTCACTAGAAACCTACAATATCACAGCTGTATTGATGCACTTCATGTTAGCCTTTAGTAAAATCATAGACCACATCCTCTGCTGTACTGGCCAACCTACAAAATGGTGCCTCCACATTGTAGGGAATTGAAGCAAAGGCTTAACCGTCGACCTCTGATTCAGAGGCACTGGCTGCCTAGTTGTCAATCTGTGCCACACCCGATATGTCCTCCTCTTAAGCTGTAATTCAGGAAACCTACATTAGGTTCCAGTGTACCTAGAATTTCATATTGAAGGAAGAATCATGTAGCTAAGAGAGGTATATTGGTGTAAGGGCTTAATCAACAGTGGTGCTGGTGAAGGGCATAACCAAGCAAGTTTAATTCAGGCCTGGACATTCAAGGAAACCAGTTCTTCACCACTGACATAACATCCCCTTAACAATACGGTATTGCTGACCCTTTATTTGAAGCAGTGTTTATCCACTGTGCAGATGTGCTTTAATTTGACATACCTTTTCTGGTACCTCTATTCATAAACATTTGAAAGAAAACTTACCTGTTCTATTTTACTGTATCAGGAACTGGTGTTAACCTTCTATACTTAAAAGATGTTGTTGAGAGAAGTGTGGATATGATAAATAGTGCCTATGATTTATTTATGTTTTTGTGTATTAAAAAAGGATCTTTTGAATGTGGATTATTTTTGTGCCAATGCATCTTAATTGTCATTTGTATGTAAGCAAGCAGATTGTGTAATTTTACTGCTTCCAAAGGTATTTAAATTTTTTTGTATGTGTGATATTAAAATGTACAAATTGTAAAAATACAGATTTATTCTTAACAAGAAACGTGTCCGGTTTTATTGCATATCGATGATGTGGAATGATACTGATTTTTCAATTAAAATGTGTGAAAACAGATATGCAAGCTGTAGAGAAGGGATAGGCCACCTTTTGAGCCTTGTGTTCTGAAAAATGGCTGTAAAAAAATAAAGAATGCCAGACAGGGCAACCAATTAGAAATTCAGGGCCTTGTATAGCCTACCTGACAAGTCCCCCCTTCCTCCCCAACACCTGCAAATTATCTCCTCATAATGCACACACCCCAGTGTCTCTCCACACCCCATACCTTCCATCTTTAGAACAGCAGAAGATTTTTTTATCTTAATTTGGGTGGCACAGTGGTGTAGTGGTTAGTACTTTTGCGTAGCAGCAAAAAGGTCGCTGGTTCGAATCCCAACTACGACACTACCTGCCTGGAGTTTGAATGTTCTCCCTCTGCCTGCATGGGTTTTCGGGGTGCAATTAACAAAATTAAACAAAAACACTCACGCCAGGAAAATATCAAAGAAAAACCCTGTACCTAAAAATATTATGTGTATAGACTATACATGAGCAGCTGCTGTTTTCAAACCCTCAGGTAAAAATGATATATGTAATGCGCAAAAGGTGTCACCCTGGTGCACTAAACAGCGCTTGCCAGGATCATTATAAATACACAATATGTAGATATATTAATTCAAAATCTATATCAATGATTTGTAAAATCAAAATCATAAACTTGTGTGAATAGCACATCAACTCAAAAATTATTACCATAATACACTTTTGTGCAAATATGCAAAGTGCGAAAATAAATGGTGGTCAATTATAGTAACCACCTAACTAATATGCGTGCTCTATAAAGTGCAAAAGTGCTGTGCAAAAAAACAGTCCCAAAATAGAGTCCTTATGTCCAAAGTGCAAATGAAAAATAGGATAAGTAAATATTTCTCCTTGTGTCATAAACCGCTCCACTGAAGAGAAATAGACAGTGAATACCCAGGGGAAAAAAGGGTTGAACACCACGTGGAATGGTTATGTATAGATCCACACTCACCAGACGTAGTTGATCCTCCTGCCTTATGACAGAAAAGGTCAAAACAAGCTTATTGGGTTTTCAAAGACCTCCATACATCCACCAATCGACACCTCTAGTATCCTCTCCACATTACCTAGCAGGGGACCTCCAGATCAGGGAAACCACCAGTGGTAGAAAAAAACAAAGGTGGAAGACCGGACTCCACATAGAGTAACATTTTGGGGTAAATTTATTAAATGAAAAGCCTCATAGGCTATAAGCTTCCAAAATAAACTTGCAAGGGTACAAAGAAATTCCTCTGAAAGCAACCGCACCAGTAGCGCAGTGTAAACAAAAAACAGAAGGAAGCAGCGGGACCGTCATGGGGTCAGCGTGCGTTCCAAATGTGATTAGAATAGCACGACGTGCGTCTCAGCTTGACGTGTTTCGTCATCAATACGTGACGTCTTCAGAAGCTGGGGGTCACGTCGCGCTAGCTTTATTATATATATATATCTCCTCCCCATACCGCCCACAGCAACTTCCCTCTTCTTTATTACATAGGCCACTGATGCACAGATCAAATTGCATTCCTGGAAGTAAGCCCAAAATCTGGACATAACAGGATGTCTACAGGGGACATATATATAACACACAAAATATAAAAACTTTTGCCTTCCACTGTAACTGTCATCTTGTGGTTAGAGAAACATACAGTGGGAACGAAAACTAGTACTGCTCAAGGGGCTGAGATAGTACATCTCCTGACATTGTATTACCCCTAACTGCTAGAAGAAATGAATGCATGTGTATAGAAGTATAAAATCTTTATTAAACAAATATAACCCCACACTAATAAAATTTAATTAAGTTAATGGATAATTAATCTAAAATTATCCCAAAAAAGCTACTAGACAAAGAGTGATTAATTAAAATTGTGAAAAAATTCTATATTTATAAAAAAAAATGAATATTGTGATATGTAGTGAATATAGGAGTGTGTAATATATGGATGGAGATATATATATATATATATATATATATATATATATATATATATATATATATATATATATATATATATACTCAAAATGGGCCGGAAAAAAAAACCCCTAGAATAATATAAGGATATCAAAAAGAAATTTTGCTCCATTGAAATAATTCCTGATATGCCATGTGATCTCCACATTTCACAGAACAAACGAGGAAATACATAATTTTTCTTAAAAATACCCAAAACCCACATGTACTGTTAAAAATTGGATATGAAACCATTTATATCCATTTCAATGTTCATACCCTGGGGCTCATAGTACACATCTCATGGATCCAACGTGTTTCATTCTGGGACACTGCTTTACGCACATCTTTGCCCCTCCAATGATGGTCTATTTTGTCTATCCCACAAAATGTGAATAGACTGGAGCGCAAGGATTTGAGCGACTTTGATGTGGGCCAAATTGTAAAGGTTAGACGCCTGGGACAGATCATCTCCAGTATTGCAGCTCTTGTAGGATGTTCCCGATCTGCAGTGGTCAGGACCTACTAAAAGTGGTCCAAGAAAGCAAAACTGGCAACAGGGTTATGGGTGGCCAATGCTCATTGATACACATGGGAGTGAATGCTGGCCCGTGTATTCTGATCTAATAAAAAAAGCTACTGTAGCTCAAATTGCAAAAAAAGTTAATGCTGATTCCAATAGAAAAGTGTCAGATCACACAGTGCATCACATTTTTTGTGTATGGGCCTGTGTAACTGCAGACTGGTCAGGGTGTCAATGCTGACCCATTTCCACAGCCAAAAGCACCTTCAATGGGCACTTGAGCATCAGAATTGGACGAAGTAGCAATGAAAGAAGGTGGTGTGGTCTGATGAGTTCACAAATAGTTTGAGAAACACAAGTTTGAGTTGTTGACTCCAGATTCTCAAGATCTCAGTTCAGTCGAGCATCTGTGGGATGTGCTGGCAAAATGAGTCCTATCCATGGAGGTCCCACCTTGCAACTTACAGGACTTAAAGTCTCTGCTGCTGATGGCTTGTTGCCAGATAATCCAGTATACCTTCAGAGGTTTAGTGGAGTCCATGCCTCGATAGATTATGGTTAATCGGTGTATATGCAATTGGGTATAGATGCCTCGAGGTTCGAGGAGTGTATAAAAAGGAGGTGAGTGCCATGACGAAGCATTTCTGTGCAACTTGCAGTGACAATTCCGCCCCAAACTTGTTGCAGCATAGGTTAGGTGCTCTAGGTAAGAAGGGCGATGACACTGTTTCCTTTTAACTATATAGGTACTGGGGTCCTTGCTTATGAATGTATTGGAGGAGGACCTTGTCTGTTGTCAGATCAGGATTTCTGTAAATAAGCTGGTTTAGTTTCGTACTGACTTTCCTGTTATTACTTTTACAGAAGTATGTAAGAGGTTCTGCACTAGAATGAGGCTGTGTAACCAACGCATAGACTGGAAATTACAATGATTAACCTGATTAAAGAATTTCTTCCATCTGAAGCGACATAATGACAACTGTAATCACTATGTGATTTAACATCACTAATTACAGACTCTGTTTACTAGCTATAAAATTAGCCTGAATAGCTGGTTTGCCTTGTTCACACAATAAATTTCTAGCCACAATCAAGTTTGTAAGGCAACGTCTATGTTTGGAGCAATCTGTATTACTATGACTTTTATGTTGGCCGAAAGTCTATTTCCACCTTTGCAGTCAAACTTCAGAAACCCACACTATACATTTGTTAGGTGTCCCAATTCACACAGCATACCTAAAAATATTTGAAAAAAATAAATAATTTCCTTTTTTTTTTTTCATGGTTTCTTTGGAGGCACCTCACCCAAGCTTTCAGATCTTTAATCTTTACCCTTTGTTGTGATTGATGTCCTGCACATCTAGTTTAAGCTGGCTATATTAGATTTTCATGCAAATGTTCACAGACCGATTGTTCATCAGAACATTCAATAATACCATCAGTGACTATACAAATAAAAAAATACAAAACAATTTTGTTTGATTACAATTATGATATTGCGAATTCAATTGCCATTTGATTTTTAGATTGATGGAAGTGAATGCTTTTCCAAAATGTCACTTGATCCGGTAAGAAACCAGAAATATTTCCATCATTCATCTATTTTCATTGTCAGGGAGGTTGAAAACAATAATCAATTTGACCACACTACCCATTGGCAAACCAAGCGAACATTTTGAATATGACCATTTTTTAACAAAACTTAAGCAGCTGGAGATTCTAGCTTTACAAAACATAATTAAATTAAGTATGGCAAACCATCCCCAACTCCTTTTATAAACATTACATTGTAAGGGAGACGGAAGTAGGATAATTCGGTAATTTTTCTGAAAAGTGTACAAAAAAAAGGTAAGCATCAAAGTGGAAATACACTTTTTTAAGATACATGTTAATATGAGATGTTTGCTGTTCAACACAGCTATTTCTAGCCACATCTAAAGGTTAATGTCTATGGGGAATGGGGGGATCTTGCCAGCTAAAAGCATTCAGGAAAATTGTGATTTCACAGGTAAGAAGGTTCCAATCTCTACTGTTTCTTCTGGAACGAGAAGTATGCAATCTAAGCTCCTCTTCTTTCTCCTCTCAAAAGCATAGGCCAGGGTTTCTCAACTAGGGTTCCTCCAGAGGTTGCTAGGAGTTCCTTGAGCAATTTTAAATTTTTACCTCTCAGATAAATTCCCAATGACGTCATTGATCTTTTTAGTTCTCTGTAAGGGGTAATTCTTCCCAGTGACCACGAGTGTAAGGAGCATTCTTCCCATTGACCATCACACTAATGTATCATTAGTTGTAGATTTTTAGCAGGGGTTCCCCGAGACCGGAGAACTATTTCAAGGGTTCCTCTGTGTTGAAAAGGTTGAGAAAGGCTGGCATAGACCATGTATTGTATATTGGTTGGATTGTGAGTTATAGATCTGAGGTTTCTGTAATGCAATCTGAATCAAATTTAATCTTACCATCAAACACGTTCCTGGAGATGGCTTGAAGCAAGGTGGTGGTGTAGCAACTACCTGCTGGAAATCGGTATCAACACAAATCAAAGCCTATGTCGTCGGTACATCATGGATCTTCAAAATCGTGTCCAACAATGTAATAATCACATCACAGCAGTAAATTGCAACATTTCTCGGCCATGCAGGACCCCTTCATTAGGTATATGATCTAGGTCATCTGTTGTTAAAGAGTCGCTCCAACCCGGAAAAAAAAAAGATTAAAAGTCAGCAGCTACAAATACTGTACATGCTGACCCTTAATGTAAAGACACTTACCTGTCCAGGGAGCCCGCAAGGTCGGCACCCCAAGCTGATCCATCCATGAGCTCCTGGTGTAGGAGGCGGCATCTTCTCTAAGGGAAACCAGAAGTGAAGCCTTGCGGCTTCATAACCTGTTTCCTACTGCGCATGGGCGAGTCACGCTTCACTTTCTGAATGGTCCCACTGTCTTCTGGGACCTGTGTGTGTCTCCTAGAAGGCAGCGAGGGAGTAGGAGGATGGGCCAGAAATTACGTAGATTGCCGTATAATGATTGTGGCGACCTTACCCGGCAGTGGGAGCAGATGCCTGGTTTTGACAGGTGCCGAATGTGGCAGCAGAGTGGGGGAGGAAGCAAACAAGTGGAGCTTCCCCTTTTGGGTGGAGCTCTGCTTCAAGCAAGTGTGAGAAATTAAAGTGATTGTAAAGTCAGTTTTTTTTTAAAAATAACAAACATGTTATACTTACCTGCTCTATGCAAAGGTTTTGCACAGGGCAGCCCAGGTCCTCCTCTTTTCTGGTACCCCATCAGCGCTCCTGGCTCCTTCCTGCCGGGTGCCCCCACAGCAAGCAGCTTGCTCTGGGGCCATCCAAGCAGGCCCGCTCCCGAGCAGCAGCTCTGTGTGTCCATTCATACACGGAACCGCGGCACGACCCCGCCTTGCCCCTCCGTCTCCCGATTGGCTCACTGGCTGTGATTGACAGCAGCGGGAGCCAATGGCGCCCGCTGCTGCCAAAACTCAATCAGGTGTGCGTGTCTCTGGAGAGGCTAGGCTTTCGTGGATCGAGAGGGCACTCAGGTAACTATTATGAAGTGCTGGGGGGGCTGAATGCATGAAGGTAAAAAAAACCTTGTGCCTTTACAACAACTTCAATCCACCAGGCTATAATATTCCAAGTAAATAAATTCAGAAAGCCTCACGACATAGGAGACAGTGGTGGTCTCGGCCTCTCGCAGGTTGGTTGACATGTTCGATCACCGTGTCCCTAAGTTCAACAGTATAGGGATTTCCCACCTGCTGCCAGAACAAAATCAAGTCAGGCTAGACCTTGTATTTTTATGAATGAATACAAGGCTTCCTCTGATTGGCAGAAGTGTGGAGGGGGATGGATGACATCACGTTCTCCACCCAAGCCATTCAGAGGATGTCTTGTATTCATAGATAACATAAACGGCTTCCTGTGAATGTCTGACTCGGTTTTGTTCCAGGGATGGGACGGGAAGTCTCCATACCGCTTCCTGAATATAGTGCTGTATATAGCTGATGCTACATATAGCTTACACAGTGCTCACAGCTGCCGCATGTCTTAGTATAAGAAATAGATTGTTGGGGTAAGTTTGGGCCAAACAAACTATTTACGTTTATAGCGCAGCTGGGATTTAACTTTCAAAGCTGTATTGCAGCTTACCAATCAGCAGATGTGATGGCTGCATTAGATTTCCTTTTTTAGACTTTTTTCTCTCCTTTGTTTTCACCTGGTGGTCTAGCCAGTAACCCACCTCCTGTATTAGAGTGCTTACCCCCTAGATAAAGGAACACTGGGCAGAGCAGACAGTAGCATTGTCAGTCTGGGGGGAATGGGGTGTTAAACGGACTAGAAAATTTGAATACACTAACAAATTTAAGCCAAACTCCAGCTCATACTTTATAATCGGTTACAGCAAACCGTCCTTTTTTTTTTTTTTATAAAGGTTTTTGCGTGAATTCATAAAAGCTGATCATTGTAAGCACCCTAGCCACTGTTAAATGGTTTGTCTCACCCCTGTAAACTGATACATCTAGAAGAGAGCTTGTTCTTTTGGAAAACCACAGACTTATTGGCTGGATCACCAGATGAAAATTAGAAGAAAGAAAGCCCCAAAAAAGAAAACAAATGCAACCACCATCTATTATTTGGTAAGCTGCAATATATTAAATGTTTGTTTTTGGGTTCAATACTGCTTAAGATCCAATTGAGTGGATGAGGGGACACATTGCATTTACTTTCCTTTTATACATACAATGTCTTAATTAAAGCTGTGACAAGGTAGGAGCGCAGAGAGAAAGCACATGGAGGCAAATCACATGGAACCTGACACAGGGGCATTTATTAAGGAACTTGAGTGTACAGGAGGGATGGCATTAGGACATGGAACAGAAAGACAGTCCACAGAGTAGCAATGGGCACAACACAAATAAACAGTTCATGGGGATAGCAATGGGCGCAGAGTGGATAAACAGCCCATGGGTAGCTATATGGCACAGAACAAGGAGATGATCCTCAGGGTGGTAATAGGCACAGCAAGGCTTGGAGCCGGAATACAGCACAGCAAGGGGAAATGATCCTTTGGCCAGTAGTATGGCACAGCAAGGGTTAAGGGGGTTGTAAACCATTACATATACCCAGTGAAGTGACAAGCCTCAGGTGATACAGAGATTAAACAAATCCTCCTACGTAAGAGCTGAGGTTACACACTGCAGAGCTCAGTGAGGAGAGTTCTGAGAGCTGATTGGAGGGAAGGGACACAACCCCTTCACACAGGAACAGAGCTGAGTCTGTTAATCTGCTGGAGGTCTCTCCCTTGTCACCTTTTTTCTCTTGGTGTCATGAAAATCCGGTCAGAAGTGATTCATGCTAAAAACAGAGGAATGAAGCAGGAGACAGAAATTGCACTTAGTGCTCTTAACTGAGACAAGTACACACTATAGAGGGATATGCTTTGTTCATATTTCTGAGGTTTACAACCATTTTCATTGTCCACGGGGAGTAAATATGGCACAGCAAAAAAAAAGGAAACGGTCAACAGGGCAACAACAGGTACAGAAAGGGGAAAGGATCCTCAGGGCTGTAATATGGCAGAGCAAAGGGAGAGACAAGAAGGTTCAGGGACTCACATTGAAGAGGCTGGACATCCCCGGGCTGCTAGTGTGATGGTCTAGTTCAGTGGTTCTCAACCTCAGTCCTCAAGTATGGGCCATGTTTTCAGGCTTCCCTTTACTTTGCACAGCTGCTTTGAATCAATATCAATGACATGGTATTGATGAGAGCTTTTTTATCTAAGGGAAGTTCCGAAAACATGGCCCATTGGGGGTACTTGAGAACTGAGGTCAAGAACCACTGGTTTAGTTGACGGATGGCTGATTCAGAAGGGTCTAGAGAGGCAGGGCCCTGGTCAGATGTCTGCTGGGTCCGGCGCAAGAGGGGGAGTAGTAGACATGTGCACTGCCGAAGAATTTGTTTGTTTTTTTTTTCGTTTTTCAGATCATTCGTTATGATCAATATTCATTGATCTGAAAATCCGAAATTCAAAAGAATGAAAATCCGAAAATTTGAAAGGACAAAAATTTGAAAATCTGAAAATTTAAAGGAACGAAAATCAGAAAGAACAAACATCTGAAAATCCGAAAATAAGAACGAAAATCTGAAAAACAAAAAACATTTGTATAATAATCCGAAAATAAGAACGAAAATCTGAAAAACAAAAAACATTTGTATAATTTCTATTATAATTAAAATATTAAGTTCAACCAAAGTTTATTAACCATTGTTATAGTTTTTTATTATTATTATTTATTATTATTATTATTAATAATAATAATAATAAAAACTATAATAATAGTAATAAACTATTAAATTATAGGTATAGCAACTTCCTTTCAAATCTGGCTGTTAGTGAACATAACGAATATGAATTTACCCGAAGTTACAAATTATCCGGCATTCACTATTTCGTAGAATTCGTAACTTCGGATAAATTTGTATTAGTTACGTTCACTAACAGCCAAATTTGAAAGGAAATTGCAATAATATTTTAATAACAATAATTTAATAGTTTATAACTATTTCTATAGTTTTTATTATTATGATTCTTCTTATTTGTTATCAATAAATAATAATAAAAACATATATAATGGTTAATAAACTTAATATTTTAACTATTATAGAAATTATCCGAATGTTGTTTGTTCTTTCTGATTTTCGTTCTTATTTTAGGATTTTCCTTCTTTCGAATTTTCGGATTTTCCTGAAAGGATTTGATGGTATCCATTTTGCATGTTAGGGTTCCACTTTAAATATCTGTTAGTCTGGTTTGTTTCTGGCCTTATCTTGAGAAAATGTCTTTTGCTAGGTTCTCATGAAATAGCTGAGGCCAGTTAGTCACATAATGAAATTCTTGTATTCTGTATCAATATTCTGCAGCTAGTGTACCCTTTGTATCTTGTAACAATGGGCACCTGTTTCTACCAGTTTCTACTGCTTGATGATGTACGCATGTGCCATTTCTCGAATGATCTGTGACATGTTCTGCCATATAAAGGGCGCCTCCCATGCGTCACAATACACACAATTCCCTGCTTAATTATCGTTCTGTGTGTGTGTGTCTTTCTTATCTATGCATATTATCTACAGACATGTCTGATAATCATAAAGGTGCCTGTCGGAGGTTCAGGAGCTAGCTGAGGATACAATAACCCCTTCCTTTCATTTCCTTCTTTCACATTTTCGTATCTTCCAATTTCTGATTTTCCTTCTTTCAAATTTTTGGATGTTTGAATTTCTGATTTTCGTTCTTTCGAATTTTTGTTCTATTCTTGGAATATGATGAATTTTGCCAAAAAACAACTTTGGAACGAAACAAATTGCACGTGTAGAGAGTAGAGCTGGGCACCCTGGCCATAGACCAGGAGCCGAGGAGATCAGAGGGCACAGGCAGAGAGGCGGCTCCTGGAGATCCAACCTCTGTCTGGGGTCCTCACAGGCACATGTAACATCCAGGGGGACTGGCAGAAGAACTCAAGCTGTGTTCTTCAAGCAGTCAAGGTAGATATACCCAAGCCAAGGCGTGATCTTGGGATCCAGGCAATTTGATGCTTAACATTAGATTGCCCGGGCAACAGGCTCCATTCCCTTCCCACGCAGCCACATCAGGTGAGCACCTGGGAGTAAGCTCCTTGTCTTCCAGTGGGGCACAGACGCTGGTGCCTGGGGGAAGGAACTCTGCGGCCAGTAGGAGGAGATAAATATAACAGCCGCATCAGGGAATCTGACAGCCTGATGCCTTGCATACAGGAGGTGTGCAGTGGCGGGAGTGGTGTGGGAGGTGCCAGGTGGCTGCATGTCCCCCGCCTGTATATGGTGTGGGGAGTGCAGGGGAAAAAAGCTCTAGCTGCCCTTTCCTGAACAATAATGTATAATTTACTTGGATAAAGAACAATTATTGCTTGTGAATACAAAGTGTCCCATCAAAACACATTGCAACCCCAATGAGTTCCTCAAGTGGAACTTCCGGAGGGAGATTTTAAAGCATAACAAATGAAAAAATACCAGATGTATAGCTGATGTAGTTTGCCTATACTGCATATACTGTGATATGTAGTAAGCCAGTTGTTTTTATCCGTTCTGTCACACATGACTCATCCACATAAAATGACCTCTATTCCAGTACGGCAGGTGTTTTAACCACTTCCTTACTGGGCACTTAAACCCCCCTCCTGCCCAGACCAATTTTCAGGTTTCAGCGCTGTCGCATTTTGAATGACAATTGCGCGGTCATGTGGCGTTGTACCCAAATAAAATTGATGTCCTTTTTTCCCCACAAATAGAGCTTTCTTTTGGTGGTACTTGATCACCTCTGCGGTTTTTATTTTTTGCGCTATAAACAAAACCAAGAGCGACAATTTTGAAAAAATAACAATATTTTTTACTTTTTGCTCTAATAAATATCCCAAAATAAAAAATAAAAAAAAAATTATTCATTGGGTTTGGCCGATTTATATTCTTCTACATATTTTTGGTAAAAAAAATCGCAATCGGCGTTTATTGATTTGTTTGCGCAAAAGTTATCGCGTCTACAAACTATGGGAATTGATTTATGGCGTTTTTATTATTATTATTTTTTTTACTAGTAATGGCGGCGATCTGCGATTTTTATCGGGACTTTGATATTGGGGCGGACATGTCGGTCATTTTTGACACTTTTTTGGGACCAATGACATTTATTCAGCAATCAGAAATTTAAATGTCCACTGATTACTGTATAAATGTCATTGGCAGTGAAGGGGTTAACCTGCAGGGGGCAGTGAAGGGGTTAACAATGTTCCCTGGGTGTGTTCTAACTGTGGGGGGGGATGGGCTGGTCGGGACATAACAGATCTAACTGATCCCAGTGACAGGGATCAGTAGATCTGTTTGTCCCCTGTCACAGAACGGGGAACCGCCGTGTTTACATCGGCGGTTCCCCGTTCTACAGCTCTGTAAGGCGATCGCGGGTCAGGAGCGGACATCGAGTCCGCCCGACCCGCGGGCACGCCCACGCACGTGCGC
>BLSH010513675.1:578844-597562 GCA_018402905.1 Glandirana rugosa | reverse complement strand
ACACTCTAGATACATTCATAATATAAGTGAACAAGTGCGGTAATGGACGTACAAGAAAGAAATTGGACATGTCTAGGCGCGATATCTGCTTTCTGCAGATGTCGCGCCTAGACTTTTAGACCCACCTGCAGGTACCTGCAGGCGGGGAAGTGTGCGGGGGACGCGCGAGACCAGCCGCCGCCGCGTGCACGCACCCGCACGGGCGCCCAGCCCGCCTGAGCTACAGGCGAGGACTGGGCGCTAGCGGAATGTCTCGGGGAACCGCCGTGTTTACATCGGCGGTTCCCCGTTCTACAGCTCTGTAAGGCGATCGCGGGTCAGGAGCGGACATCGAGTCCGCCCGACCCGCGGGCACGCCCACGCACGTGCGCCGCCGCCGACCAGAGCGCGCAGGGGGCGTGTGAAGGGGCGGACGTCCATGGACGTCCACCCAGATTTTCAGATCCGCGCTGTAGACGTCTTTCGTCTATAGCGCGGATCTGTACAGGTTAAAGAAAGAACATGCAGGTAATGGCGTGAACAAGTGAATATAATACTTACATAGATCTCACAAAAGTGAGTACACCCTTCACAGTTTTGTATATAGTTTATTATAAAACAAAACAGAAGGGAGGCGCACGCACCTAGTGCATCACCATAAATATTTAATGGAAATATAAAAAAAGGTTAAAATGAATACTCACAAAATCACAAAGTGGTATCACTACTAGCACAGCTCTGAGGAAGGGGGTGCGCCCCCCGAAACGCGTCAGTTGCTACCCCACCTTGTGCTCTTTCACCTACATTTATTTGCATCATCTTGTTTTGGTTTTATGGCTTTGTGATACCACTTTGTGATTTTGTGAGTATTTATTTTAACCTTTTTTTATATTTCCATTAAATTTGTATGATAATGCACTAGCTGCGTGGCCTCCCTTCTGTTTTGTTTTTTAGTTTCGGATCACGCTGTCCGAGGGGGGAAGCACACATTTGGTGTCCTATCCTTTGATGCTCTGGTTGCCTTTCACTCTGAAGGTCCTCTAGTGCTGGAAACAACTCTTTTCTTTTGTACAACATAATTTATTCTATCTTTTCATGTGACAACACTGAAGAAATGACACTTTGCTACAATGTAAAGTAGTGAGTGTACAGCTTGTATAACAGTGTAAATTTGCTGTCCCCTAAAAAATAACTCAACACACAACCATTAATGTCTAAACCGCTGACAACAAAAGTGAGTACACCCCTAAGTGAAAATGTCCAAATTGGGCCCAATGTGTCAATATTTTGTGTGGCTACCATTATTTTCCAGCACTGCCTTGGTTGCCACCAAAGTCCTCTTCCACTCCTCAATGAGGACATCACAGAGCTGTTGGATGTTGGATATCTTGCACTCCTCCACCTTCCGTCTGAGGATGCCCCACAGATGCTCAATAGGGTTTAGTTCTGGAGAAGAAATGGAAACCGTGACAGTTTTTATCACCCTGGGCTCCAAGATCATGGCAGACGGTGACTGTAGCCATGAAATTAAGAGATGCTTGCTTCTTGGGAGGAAAGCAATGGCAAACCTAGACAACATCATAAAAAGCAGAGACATCACCCTACCAAAAAAGTGCCGTATAGTCAAAGCTATGGTATTCCCAGTAGTAACCTATGGCTGTGAAAGTTGAACCATAAGGAAGGCTGAACACAGAAGAATTGATGCTCTTGAACTATGGTGTTGGAGAAGACTCTTAAAAGCCACTTGGCCGACAAGAAGATCAAACCCGTCAATCTTGAAGGAAATCAACCCTGCATATACACTGGAAGGACAGATCCTGAAGCTGAAACGCGAATACTTTGGCCACCTAATGCGAAGAGAGCACTCCTTGGAAAAGACCCTAACGCTGGGAAACATGGAAGGAAAAAGGAGAAGAGGACGACAGAAAACAAGATGGATAGATAGCATCATCGAAACAATGAACATGAAGTTAAGCAAGCTCTGGGAGGCAGTGGAGTACAGAAAAGCCTGGCGCGCCATGGGGTCACGAAGAGTTGGACGCAACTAAACGACTGAACAACAGATAAAAACACAAAACGAATTATAAAAAGCCAATCTGCGCAAAATCGTAATGATAAAATATATAACTCAAAAAATGATGATGATAATGATAAAATAGCAGCTGAACACAATGTTATACATCAAAAAAGTTTAGTCAGATATGACGTCATCAGGGATCCCTGATGACGTCATATCTGACGAAACCGGTCGGAGCTACGCCAACACGCTGACCACGCAACCACGCAATTGCGCATGTGCGGGCCCATTGTGGCCATCTTCCTCACTGGCGAACGCCGTTCATGCTGTTGTACTATGGAGATCATGTGAGTGTATCTTTTAACCATTAAACAAGAGTATATTTAAACAGAATTATGCTATTGTGGGCTCCTGTTTTCTTTACATGATATTGCTGGAGTGTCCCGCCCACCTATGTGGTTCTGATGATCACTTGGACGTGCTGTGGCGACAGTTGGAATTCTCATAATTTAGTGAGGGGAGAAGCAGACTTCTTGTAACATTCCTGCCGGATCCATCTGTTAATCAAAATGTGTTTGACCGCTCTTATCGGGGGGGGTCACACGTTCTCTGGTAAGAGTGGTGTGTTTATGGTGTGGTGTGACACTCTATTTCTCATACATTCCATGCACGGATGTGGGACTTTCTCTGATCATCTTCTGGCTACTTATGGACTTATGTTTAGCGCTGCACTGACTTTTTAATTTACAGATAAAACACAAACCCAAATGGAATTCTAACTTTTCACCACTCTATTCAAAACTAAAAAAGTTTTGGTTTTATATACAAAAAGGGACTATTCCTCCAAAACAGACAGTTGTAAGTTACAATTATAGAAGCATCATGTGTTCGCTTTCTCTGCTGCAACCCCTGAGGCTGGTATTGCAGTAACAGAGAGCTATCCATATAATCCTATATCATATGTTATAAGATACCAAGCACCATCCTTACACAAATGTTTTCTTATGTGAGAACATTGACTGAGTTGCGCTATCAAGAGCTTTGTTACAAGACATGGCTGTACTATTAGGCACTGCGACTTTTAGTTGCACCTCTACTCCAAACTCGCACATACATACAGTAGGCCAATTTCAAGAAGAAATATTGTCCAAACAAAAATCATTTTGTATATGATTAGGCTCGGCTCACACTATGAACCACATGTGAATCACACAGGAACTGCACAGGAACCGCACTGCATTCCTGTTTAATTCACATGCGATTCAGTGCAGTGTGACTTGAGCTCATTCATTTTGAATGGGCTTAGATCTCATCGCATCGCACCAAAGAAGTGCATGCACATATTTGAGCTGTACCGCGACCTGGACGCATGGTTTTTGTACCATGTGATCTGGTGTGATTAAGTGCAGGCAAACACACTATATTTTGCGACCTGCGCTTGGGGTGTCCTTAACTTTGTATTGGCACCCACAACAGATCGCAAGGGCAATGCGACTTGTATGCCGTACAGGGAACGCGCCAGATAGCGGCTCTTCCCGCACCGCATTACTGTGAAGTCCAGAGATCATTTATTGGGCAACTCCACTTTTATGGAAAAAAAAATAAAGCAAATAAAAAGAAAATACTAAAGCATACATATTACTACAAGAAGTCATATTGTAATTGTATCATTTTTAAAAATTACTGTTCCTTTTCAATCTGCAGTTGCAGTAATTTTCTGTAACATTCAATGCAATATGACAACCTGGAGGTGTCATAATACCATTTCTTGCTTGTGTGATTGGCTTACTGATTTTCCCAGAATTCAGATTTTAGGCACCCCTGCAATAGGAATTTCCGTTTTGGTGAGATACTCCCCAGGGATTAAATATTTCTAAAGGGAGGCAGACCCTACAGGTTTTCTCTTTAGAACACTGAGAGTGCACCAGGTGATTATAATGAACAAGACCCTCCCAATCAGAATGAGCCCACAAAGGGCATGGTGAAACAAACAGTTTTACAGAACAACAAAAAAGTTGGACATTGATCACCCAGCAGGGATTGTTTTTTTTTCAACAAAAGTGGAGATACTCTTTAATCTCTTAACACAAGTAGTATGTTTGTCTCTGTTTTGTCTTGTGTTACCTAAATTAGAATGGCCCAAATCAGAAAATTGGATAATCTCCTAAACTGGAAGAATTTGTTGTCTATGCCTGTTCTGCATTAAGATGATTGGGAGTGAGCAGGAGTCTTTTTGTGTGAACGCCTGTCCCCGCCATCATGACAGACGCATGAAACACAGGAAGGAAAGCTGGATTTGGTTAATAGGGACATGCAAACAGAAATTTTCCCATTTCAGACTGCTTAGTTATGAGATGCTGAGATGAAGAGACCAAATATAGCTGCTACTTTTTGGAGTTCTTTCAAATCTGTGACCATTACAGCCGTAGGGTCTATGTATTTTTCAGAAATGTTCCAGGAAGTGCTGTTTTTTTTAGAAATTTCACTTTTTTTATCAGTTAAAATAAAAAAAGATCATTAGCTGTATTTTTTGTAAGCATTATTAGGTGTTGTAATGGGATACAGCAAAAGCAGAAAGTTATAACTGTGGCAAAGGATTTTTCTTGCATAAACAAAGTTGTAAAAAGTCAATGCTTTCTACGTATACATCGTTCTTAAAGGGTAACTCTACTTGCGTGAGGAAAAACATAGCAAATAAAGAAAAAATAATATAGCGTATACAATTGTGACACAAGTCATATTGTAATTGAATGGTATTAAAAATCACCTTTCCTTTGCAATCTGCAGCTCTGTAATTTTCTGTAAAATGGAATGCAATACGGCTACCTGGAGGTGTTCTGCACAGATGATCTACAGAATGCCCCTAGAAACAATATTTCCTGTTTGTCTGATTGGCTCATTGATTTTCCCAGAAGTCTACACTAAGATACAAGTCAGATTTCAGGCATTCCCTGCAACAAAAATATAATAAGAAATCATGTCTAAAGGGATGCAGACCCCGCAGCTTTCCTCATTAGAGCCCTGCAGGTACAGCAGCTGATTTATAATTATGAAACCACTCCCATTAGATTAATTTTCCACATGGATATAGACAGACAGACAGGGATTTCTTCAGAATAACAAAAGGTAGGAATCTGCAACAAAGTTTGTTACGTGGAGTTACTCTTTAAGAAAGATGTTTAAATAGGCAGAGTAGAACAGTGTGCAATATAAAGCACAGTATTGTGTACACTGGTGAACATTGTAGAGTAGATATTGTACAGCCTATGAAACAAGGCTACCAAATATAGTATTCAATCATATACAACATAGGAAAACATATTGTTACTATTTAAAGTGTTACTAAACCCAGTAATATGAAAATAGTTCTGCCCCCCCCGCAGTGCCCACAACTTATAAATCAATCTTCTTTTTACATCAAAATACCACCACTATTTTTTGGTTGATCTGTATACCACGGTCACGTGTTGAACTGCAGGGTCTGCCTGAGTGCTGAGTTTTCAGGTAGGAGGAGATTTCCACTACAGCCTGTGTCCTCATGCTGTTATGGGAGGCGGAGCATCCATCCATCACTCAAGATGTGACATCCCACACACTGTGTTGTTTTTAAGTTACTGGGTATGAAGGAGGAAGGAGGGACTGAGCTGTCATTTAGGATCTGTATACACACCCACATGAGTGATGTCAATATCATGTGACCTGAAAAGCTCAGCCCAAACAGGAAATATTCTCTCAAGACCAAACTGAGCATGTGCAGCTTTACTACCCTGACTGTGTATTATCTGGCCTTGCCAAGAGCGATCCTACAGGAGGGAAGGATCTGTCCATACAGGATTTACACAATACAGAGGATTAACCCCTTAAGTTCCACAGTGAGTATAACAAGCATGCTAACCTGCACATACAGACTGATTTTACTGTTGTGGGTTTTCGTAACTCTTTAATAATATTAAGTGCTCATGTTTACTCTTTCAGTTATGTATTTATTTTTTACGTGTATACATTTTTACACTGGTTTATATCTTTTTTATATAGTTATTCAACCATTGTTTAACAAATGTATGTTTAATACATGACAAAGGATCCCCAAAGCACTATGGGTTGGATTATGGGACAGTCAACAGACAAATCATGCTTTAAGAATCTATTTGTTGAATTAAAATCTCCTTCAAAGATGTCCGTAAAGGAGAAGTCCCCGCTCTGATGAATCAGGAAAGAGGTTTCTATTAAATACAGCAAAGGGTGATGTAATGCTTTAGATGTGAAAATAAGATTAGAGTTCCATGTGTTCACTGGATAGTAACTAAATAAAATTATTATGTAATATTCCATGTTTGCCAAGCTTCAAATATATATTTTTTTAGGTCTGGCTGTATTAAGTGAAATCAGTACAAAACCACAATACATCACCTTTAAACACCAGGCTCCCCAAAACTCATATTTCAATTTTCGGTAGATCCAGAGGAGTTATTTATTCTGTGTAGTATTTGTTTTTTCGGGGGGATTCTCACAGTAAGATCTCTACAGACAACGAGAACCCCTTGGTGGTGGCAATAGGGGAAAACTGGAACATGACAGGTCCCTTAAAGTGTTACTAAACCCACAACAGTAAAATCAGTCTGTAAATGCAGCATAGCATGCTTGTTATACTCACTGTGGAACCTAAGGGGTTAATCCTCTGCATTATGTAAAAAAGGCTGCTTGACCCTGTCTTCTCTGATCCTCCTCTTTTTCCACAGTCCTCAAACCATGTCCAGATTGAATAGAGCCTCGGAGGCAATCTGCACATGCTCAGTTTGGTGTGTATTGCTAGAGAGTTTTTTTTTTCTTGGGAGAGTGGCCCTGTGCTGATCACATGCAATCAGCACTGTCCAGACAGAGGGTCAGGGGTCCTGCAGTCTCCTCCTACAAGCTTTAACCAGACACTGATAGAAGTCGCAAGGCTGCTCTATACGGCTGATGAGAAAAGGTATTCAGCCGTTTATATTACTAAACCAGCGTTGTATTTAGGTTTTGTGCTGCCCTAGGCCTGACTAAATTCATGCACCCCCTAATTTAAATATGGGCCATCCTTTCCTGTCAAGGCCACACCCCTTCCTGTTTAAGACCCGCCCTGAAATTTTCTAGTGGGGACACTAGTTCTGAGGGCCTTGGGGGGATTGGAATGGATTTCCTTAAGAGATTTCCTCACACTTCCTGTTTGGATATGGGGCAGCACAACAACTTGTTGGTTGGGTCCCACCACCTGGGCCCCTTGGGATGCTCGGGTCCCCTACATATGTATGGGCTGTCCCCCTTTGATGGGGGCCTGCCGGTATTATCATACCGGCAGCAAGTGCAGCCGCTTTATGGGGGTGCCAGACCAGTTTGTCTCCTGGCCCAGTCCACCCAATAAGACTAAAAGTGTAGTGCAAGCCATCTGGGAATATTTTCGTGCTGCCCCCCCTGCAAAGTGCCGCCCTAGGCCTGGGCCTTGTTGGCCTAGGCCAAGATACAGTGTTGGACTAAACTCTTGCATTTCCATGTTGTGTGTGAATGCAGGGCCCTGGGTTTAGTAACAGTTTAAAAACTCAGATCTGTTGAATCTCCAAGAAAAAAAAAAAAAAGGTTGTGGGTCAATGGCTCATTAGCATATACAAAAAGCTAAATGATCTGTTTTGGATAGACTCTTTAATGACTACACAGACTAGGTAACTGGATTTCCCAAGAAATGTGTTGTATTTCCCCTGCACTGTCACATGAAGCAGATATTCTTCATTGTTTGAAATAAGGATTATACTTGTGTCCCTGAGATTCTTGCTCACATCACGTCATTGACTCGCACCACCTTTCACTTGTTCTGCAGACATAACATCATGCTCTGCTTTATATTCATCTAGCGGCACATCTTAGGAACTCTGTATTCAGGTGGATATTAAATCTTTCAGTGCTTAGATCAGTATCATTGCTTCTTTTCTCCGGTGCTGAAATGTACAATAGTTTCAAGCATCAAGGACACGGAGCTAGTCCCTGGCTCATTCTTCCAGATATCTGGTCACATCCTCGTGAGCTACAATTGTGCCTCTCATTTCCGGTATAAAGCTATTTTCAGACTTATTTAATAAAGTTTTGCCAATTTGTAATCTGATTATTTCGCTATGGCAGCATCCCTGCTTCAGTTTGAAGTACTTTTATCACACAGGTCCAGGAATAAAATATAGCCGCAAATCATTATTTTGGGGGAGTTCCCCGCTATGATTTGTGGATTTCACTATACAGCCATGGCCCAAAGTTTTGAGAATGACACAAATATTCATTTTCACAAAGTCTGCTGCTTCAGTGTTTTTAGATCTTTTTGTCAGATGTTACTGTGGTATACTGAAGTATAATTACAAGCATGCCATAAGTGTCAAAGGCTTTTATTGACAATTGCATAATAAGTTTGTGCAAATTTTCAATGTTGACCCTTCTTTTTCAAGACCTCTGCAATTCACCCTGGAATGCTGTCAATCAACTTCTGGGCCACATCCTGACTGATGGCAGTCCATTCTTCCATAATTAATGCTTGGAGTTTGTCAGAATTTGTGGTGGGGGGGTTTGGTAACCCACCTGTTGAGGATTGCCCATAAGTTCTCAATGGGATTAAGGTCTGGGGAGTTTCCTGGCCTTGGACCAAAAATGTCTATGTTTTGTTCCCCAAGCCACTTAGTTATCACTTTTGTCTTATGGCAAGGTGCTCCATCATGCTGGAAAAGGCATTGTTCCTCACCAAACTTTTCTTGGATGGTTGGGAGAAGTTGCTCTCTGAGGATGTTTTTGTACCATTCTTTATTCATGTTCTTAGGCCTGATTCACACCAATGCATTTTTAGTGCTTTTTTCATTTTGCAGATTTGCACTGCAGTCCATTTAACATGGTTTCCTATGGAACACGTTCTGTAGTGCAAATCTGTGAAATGCACTAAAATGCATAGATGTGAATCAGGCCTTAGGGCAAAATTGTGAGTGAGCCCCCTCCCTTGGCTGAGAAGCAACCCCACACATGAATGGTCTCAGGATCAGGGGAGGGCTGGCCCAGGAGGTAGGGTGGCAATTGCCCCCCAGGCCACCCTAACTTACATTTAAAATGGCCGATGGCTGCTGCCCGCTCACACTTTTTTTTTCTTGTGGAGGAAGGAAATAGGGCCCAGGGGCGCAACCACCAACTAACTGCAGGCAAAGGGGGGGCGCCCAGGACCAGCCCTACCATGGATCCCGCTAGGACCATTGGGTGGGCATGGATGGTGGTTCAGTGGGCCACTTGACTGGACTTGCCCCCCCAGGCCTACGGCTGCCAGCCCTCCCCTGCTCAGGATGCTTTACTATTGGAATGACACAGGACTGATGGTAGCGCTCACCTTTTCTTCTCTGGACAAGGTTTTTTTCCGGATGCCCCAAACAATCGGAAAGGGGATTCATCAGAAAAATGACTTTACCCAAGTCCTCAGCAATCCAATCCCTGTACCTTTTGCAGAATATCAGTCTGTCTGATGTTTTTCCTGGAGAGGAGCGGCTTCTTTGCTGCCCTTCTTGATACCAGGCCACCCTCCAAAAGTCTTCTCCTCACTGTGTGTGCCGATGTCCTCACACCTGCCTGCTGCCATTCCTGAGCAAGCTCTGCACTGGTGGTGCCCCGATCCCGCAGCTAAATCAACTGTAGGAGACGCTCCTGGTGCTTGCTGGACTTTCTTGGGTGCCCTGAAGCCTTCTTCACAAATGCAGTGGAAATATTTTTTTATGGGATTAAGTTCATTTTCATGGCAAAGAGGGACTTTGCAATTAATTGCAATTCATCTGATCACTCTTCATAACATTCTGGAGTATATGCAAACTGCCATCATAAAAACTGAGGCAGCAGACTTTGTGAAATTGAATATTTGTGTCATTCTCAAAACTTTTGGCCACGGCTGTATTATAAATTTCCTTCATTGATGAAGGAAGAAAATGTCTTTGGACAGAATACCTGTTTCTAACTGTCTTGAAATGGAATGAAAATGACTGAGCACCGCTGTCTACTACAATCTGACCCCAGGAACAAGATTACTGGTGTTTGAGTATACTGCTCGTTAGTCAACTTCCACATATTGCCATCTAACCAGCGTCATAAACCACAGTGCCTCCTATGGTCCAATCAATCAATAAACCTCAGATTTCCAGAAAAAACAGGTTAATTAATTTTAGTTATGTACCCTATTTGACCTCCGGAAGATTTACCCCTCTTCATGACCAGGCCATTTTTTGTGATACGGCACTGCGTTACTTTAACTGACAATTGCATGGTCATGCAACACTGTACCCAAATAAACTTCATGTTATTTGTTCCCACAAATAGAGCATTCTTTTGGTGGTATTTGATCACCTCTGCGGCTTTTATTTTTTGCGCTATAAACAAAGAAAGACCGACAATTTTGAAAAATGTACTTTCTGCTATAAAACATATCCAATAAAAAAAATCTAAAAATCAAAAGTCTTCATTAATTTAGGCCAATATGTATTCTGCTACATATTTTTGGTAAAAAAAAACCCAATAAGCGTATATTGATTCGTTTGCACAAAAGTTTTAGTGTCTACAAACTGGAATATGTTTATTTATTTATTTTTTTTACTAGCAATGGCGGCGATCAACGACTAATAGGGGGACTGCGATATTGCAGTGGACAAATCAGACACTAACTGACACTTTTTGGGGACCAATGACACTAATACTAAATCACTAAGACCAGTGATAAAAAAATATGCACTGTCACTGTACTAATGACACTGCTTTGCAGAGACACAGGATCCATGCCTTCTGTGCTGACAGAACAGCAATCTGCTTTGTTTACATGTTTCTCCCTCTGTACCAAAGCATCGGCAGGTGCCGGTGGACATTGAGTTCGCCGCACTAGCCTATCAGCTCCTGCTGTGTATAATCACAGCGGGAGCGGGCCACCGGTGGCGTGCGCGCCTGCCTCAGACCTGGAAGTGCAGGATCATGTACTAAGTATTTGATCCTGTGCAGCATAGCCGCCTTGCCGCTGTATATGTTAATTATACGGTCGGCAAAAGATTAAAACAATAATACATTTGTATTTATTGAAGGTAATATGAATGTTGAAACCGTACTATAGATATATCTTTATATTAGCTTTCCCATATTCCCCACACACTAAGGGGCATATTTGTAATGTGGTTAATGTGACAATCACTGCAGCTTAATCAAACATGTAATTGAATGTGGATGTAAATCCTAGCATATACCCAGTCAAGTGGCTGACCTCAGGTGATACACACATGAAAATAATCCTCCTACATAAGTTGTACTTGTTTACCTGCAGTCTCCTCTTCTCCTCTCTTTATCCGTTCAAAGTCCAGAATTTATAAAGCTTGTCTGAGCTGTCAGAAAAAAAGAGGGGGGGGGGCTGAAGGTACACTCTGCAGAGCTCCGTGAGTAGAGGTCTGAGAGCTGATTGGAGGGAAGGGACACACCCCCCCCCCTTCACACAGCACACAGGAACAGAGCTAAGGCTGTCAATCTGCTGTCACCATTTTTGCTCTTGGTGTCAGGGAATCTTGCAGAAGTGGATCATGCTGATAGCTGAGGAATGAAGCAGCAGACAGAAATGACACTTAGGGGTTGATTTACTAAAGGCAAATCCACTCTGCACTACAAGTGCACTGCAAGTTTACCTGTACTATTATCTTTGGTGAAAGAGTTTTTATGCAAACTACTTTGATTATCCTATAGGTACCTTGCCAGTTATTAGGAATAGTATTTATACCATTTACAATTACTATGCAACGTTGTGTTGTTTCATGCATTATGTATGTATGTTCATATGTGTAATATTCATTTTTTTATGTATGTATTTCTGACATATTGTTTTTTACACTTGTCATGAATAAATAGTATCAATACAAACTTCTTAGACTACCGTGTCTTCTGCTTTCCAAAGTGCATGCCTGATTTAAAGTCCAGAGTTTCCTTTTTTATTTTTGTAAGTGCACTTGGAAGTGCAGTCGCTGTAAATCTGAGGGGAAGATCTGAAATGAGGGGAAGCTCTGCTGATTTTATCATCCAATCATGTACAAGCAAAAATGCTGCTTTTTATTTTCCTTGCATGCCCCCCTTGGATCTACAGTGAGTGCACTTCCAAGTGCACTTGCAGTGCAAAGTGGATTTGCCTTTAGTAAATAAACCCCCCAGTGTTCTTTATTAAAACAAGGACAAACTATAGAGGGATATGCTTTGCTCATATTATATGTCTGAGGTTTAGGCCCCTTTCACACTAGAGCGACAAAATTTTACCACGATTTTGCCGTAATTTTTTGCTGCGATTTGGGGCTCATGAAGACTTTGGTCCGATTTTGTTGCAGCTTTGGCACAATGAAAACATATTACAAAGTCGTACAGAAATAGTACAGAAATCGCATCTTATTCAGGTGTGATTTGCATGCGACCTTGAGGGTTTAACATTGAAGTCTATGGACCTCAAGTTGCATCAAGGTTGGGCCAAAGTAATGCAGGGAATATTTTGAAGTCGGCACGACTTAAGGTTGTACAGATATGAATGGTACTCATAGGAAATAACGGGGAACGACTTGTCATGTGACTTTGCAGTCCCAAGTCGCAGGACAAGTCGCATAAGTGTGAAAGAGGCCTTACAACCACTTTAAAACACATGCACCAAGCAGATACGTATATCCATAGTGAATGTTTGGTGAATATTCCTCTTTGGAGAAATGAGAGCAGGAATTACTTCGGCCTTGGTATTTATCACTATAATGTAGTCAGGCTGAATATACGATAATAAATATGCTCTTTTTCTATATTTTACACATATTAGGGTATGATGTAACAGCCATGAAATTTGTATCCCATAACCAAGATATCAGAGGTTAGATACAAAGTGAGGAAGCAGAGACGGGGACACAGTAAGGACCGGGATGTAGCTCTCATTTACATTTGTGAGTGAAGTACACAATGGGTGGTCAGAGACTGAGTCACACCAGAGGCTCTTGAAGGTTCTATTTATATATAAGGGTATGTACACACAAGTATTTTGTTTGTCCATAGGAAATATTCTTGCAACGCAACGTGGAAAACACTGTTTAGTATATTACTTTAGCTTTCAACAATTGTTTTATATCAGTTTTTGATCTAAAATATACATCTTTTGTACTCATTGGGCTTAATCAACCAATATGTATGAGTCACTTAATATATATGTTGTTACAATAGTAATTATCACATTGTTTCAACATCAGGATCGCCTGAGGAAGCTATCAAGCGAAACGCGTCGCGATCCTTCACCATTGGCATCGACACACTTGACCGTTAGGCCTGCTCAGACTCCCGGACTAAGTACCATCTCTACCCTGGGTAGCACATGTGGGCCGATGACATGGTGGTCGATGTTTTATGTTAAATTTTTATTTATATACATTTTGTCAATGAACTATACATGCAACTGCTATTGGTGGAGTGTATCCTCCTTGGTTACACATATATATACATTGTTTTAATATATTTCAATAAATTCATGTTTTAACCCATGGTTTAGCATGGTTGTAATTCTTCTTCACTTGGGACCAGTGGGCAGCCGTTAAAGTTCTCTTTTTTCTCCTTTTTTGTCCTTTTACACCAGAGGCTGTGCCATTGTTTGCTCTGAACTTGTTATGGCTGTCCTATGACTTACTACAAATGAATATTAGAGACTGAGCACCTCAGAGGCAGGGTCACTGCTATCCCCTGCACTCCCTGCATCTCCACTGTGCAGCCTATAGACACAGTACATCTGGCGTGCCAAGGTTCACCATCACTGGCCTAGAGGGACAATAGTGCAGAGTTCAGTGCTGATCAGACACATGCCAGGAATCATAGTCTCTTACATATGTATATTCAAAAGTGAGTCTTCTGGGATGGGGGGGTCACACCACAGACTGTGCTACAGCCCAAGTACAGAGTCCAAGTCAGCACTGATGGATAGCCAATCCACATAGCTGATGTATAGAGACGTGCTTTTGAGCGGTGTATCAGATATTTCATTGAAGAGAAAAAATCGTCCACAGAGTACAAAGAATGTTGATATGAAAAAAAAAAAAAACATGTAGGGATTTCTTCAGCAGAGCACCCAGCCCCCTAGGACACAAGCAAAAAACTGAGGCATGAGAATTGGAGGCTGGGTTATACAGAGGGTTAGCTTAAAGCATTTGTTACCCCCAATATTTCATATTCCTGATATGTGCCTGCTGTACCATGTACTTGTATGAGAAAGTCTCCCGTCCTTGTATTGTTTCTTTGTGTGAAATCCCTGGTGGTCCTGCCAGTTCCTCTGCTTTCCTATTAAAATCTGACCACACTAAGCAGGAGAGCACACTGTGGTCAGTTCCTAGCTGTGATGGGAACTCAGTATGCTCTCTTCCAACAATCAGACTTCTCCTGACATGTCCCCACTGCACAGCCATTCCCTGGGAAGCTCAGTGTGCTGCTGCTTCTCCACCCCCAGCTCTTATGCAGCTGTGAACAGAAGGATGTGCTCACTTATATAAAAGGAGTAAAAGGTATTTACAGTATAATGTTTTTTTTTTAATATCTATACAAAAAATGTTTTGCCTTTGGCTGTGGTTTCTTGCACAAAGAACAGAGGAACATCTTGGTTGTGTGAACTTATACTATACAGCTATTATCTGCTCTCTAAAGGACATTATATGATTGACATTGCTTATAACTTTGGGTATACTTATATTAACCCATGATTTTATACTTTACTTTCAGGGCTGTGCTGGTTTATACAGTATCTCCCAAAAGTGAGTACACCCCTCACATTTTTGTAAATATTTTATTCTATCTTTTCATGTGACAACACTGAAGAAATGACACTTTGCTACAATGTAAAGTAGTGAGTGTACAGCTTGTATAACAGTGTAAATTTGCTGTCCCCTCAAAATAACTCAACACACAGCCATTAATGTCTAAAACGCTGACAACAAACGTGAGTACACCCCTAAATGAAAATGTCCAAATTGGACCCAAAGTGTCAATATTTTGTGTGGCCACCATTATTTTCCAGCACTGCCTTAACCCTCTTGGGCATGGAGTTCACCAGAGCTTCACAGGTTGCCACTGGAGTCCTCTTCCACTCCTCCATAACGACATCACGGAGCTGGTGGATGGTAGAAACCTTGCACTCTTCCACCTTCCATTTGAGGATGCCCCACAGATGCTCAATAGGGTTTAGATCTGGAGACATGCTTGGCCAGTCCATCGCCTTTACCCACCACCTTTAGCGTCTTGGAGGTGTGTTTGGGGTTGTTATCATGTTGGAATACTGCCATGCGGCCCAGTCTCTGATGGGAGGGGATCATGCTCTGCTTCAGTATGTCACAGTACATGTTGGCATTCATGGTTCCCTCAATGACTTGTAGCTCCCCAGTGCCGGCAGCACTCATGCAGCCCCAGACCATGACACTCCCACCACTATGCTTAACTGTAGGCAAGACAAACTTGTCTTTGTACTCCTCACCTGGTTGCCGCCACACACAATGGACACCATCTGAACCAAATAAGTTTATCTTGGTCTCATCGGACCACAGGACATGGTTCCAGTGATCCATGTCCTTAAACTGCTTGTCTTCAGCAAACTGTTTGAAGGCTTTCTTGGGCATCATCTTTAGAAGAGGCTTCCTTCTGGGATGACAGCCATGTAGACCAATTTGATGCAGTGTGCGGCGTATGGTCTGAGCACTGACAGGCTGACCCCCCACCTCTTCAACCTCTGCAGCAATGATCGCAGAATTCATATGTCTGTTTCCCAAAGACAACCTCTGGATATGATGCTGAGCACGTGCACTCAACTTCTTTGGTCGACCATGGCGAAGCCTGTTCTGAGAGGAACCTGTCCTGTTAAACTGCTGTATGGTCTTGGCCACCATGCTGCAGCTCACTTTCAGGGTCTTGGCAGTCTTCTTAAAGCCTAGGCCATCTTTATGTAGAGCAACAATTGTTTTTTCAGATCATCAGAGAGTTCTTTGCCATGAGGTGCCATGTTAAACTTCCAGTGACCAGTATGAGAGACTGAGAGCGATAACACCAAATTTAACACACCTACTCCCCATTCACACCTGAGACCTTGTAACACTAACGAGTCACATGGCACCGGGGAGGGAAAATGGCTAATTGGGCCCAATTTGGACATTTTCACTTAGGGGTGTACTCACTTTTGTTGACAGCAGTTTAGACATTAATGGCTGTGTGTTGAGTTATTTTGAGGGGACAACAAATTTACACTGTTATACAAGCTGTACACTCACTACTTTACATTGTAACAAAGAGTAATTTCTTCAGTGTTGTCACATGAAAAGATATAATAAAATATTTACAAAAATGTGAGGGATGTACTTACTTTTGTGAGATACTGTATATGAGTATTTGGAAGTTTGTATCTTAACCTTTGAGTGCTAGCAGCTTTTCATTTTTCTTTGAACTTTCAAGTGCTGTGTTTTTTGTTTATTATTCATATGGAATTGAGACCTTGCAAAACCTGTCCTTTTCCTGTATATTTGTACGTGGTAAACGTGTTGCATAAAGGAAGAGATGAGCAGGGTGGAAGGTTTTCCATACAATAATTTATCAGTTGCTCAATCCCTTTCATTATTTATTGCCCTTAATGCATGTTTACACGTCATGCCACTAGATCCTTTTATATTCCATTTGGAGCACATAAGAGAAATGTATGTATCCAGAACCTAGAACACAGAGCTTCCATCATCTGTTCCATCAACATAATAATGATTTATCACAGATTTTAGTTTTTGGCATATAAGCATCTCTCAGGTTCCGTCTGAATGTGACAGATTTAAAAGATTATGTGAAAGGGAAACCTTCTGAATTTTTTACATGGATATGTTCTCCATTCAACTAAAAGAAGAAATTGCATCTCATACTATTTTGTTACAACTTTAAAGGGTCTATTTTTATTATTCACTTCAATAAGAATATACAGTAAAACCTCGGATTGCGAGTAACGCGGTTAATGAGCGTTTCGCAATATGAGCGTTTTTAAAAAAAAAAAAAAATCCTGACTCGGTTTGCAAGCGATTTCTCGCAAAAGGAGCAGGATTAAGCCTCTGTGCATGCAATACCGCATGTGGCCAGATGTGCGGGGGCACTGGTGAGGCTCGCAGACGCTCTGAAGCATTCGGAAATACTGAAAGTGTAAACAGTTCCTGAGGGATTCAGAATGTTTCAGAGTGTCTCCGAGCTTCACCAGCGCCCCCCACACCTCTGGCCACATACGGTATTGCATACACCAGCTCTCTTGGACCTCTGGTCATATACAGTAGTGCATAGACAAGCAGTCACTGTGGAACAAATTATCTGAGTTTTCATTGTTTCTTATGGCGAAACATGTTTTGATATACAAGTGATTTTGATTGCAAGCATTCTCCTGGAACGGATTATGCTCGTAATCTAAGGTTCCACTGTTTTTACTTTTGATCAGCTCTGTTACTAAACTGAAATTTACCAACAGCGACCTTCTGTAAGGCTGGTGCAGTGCGATTTTGATCTAATTTTTAATGTGTAGCTCCAGTGTGATTTGATGTGATTTTAATACATTTTTAATGTGTGTTTACTGCGACTCATCCCTGCTGTAAGCCAGCAGGGATGAGTCATTGGTAGGAGCCAGCATCTGCCAGCATCCTAACAACAATGAGTCATCCCTGCTGTCAGTGGGATACTCCCCGCTGACAGCAGAATGTAAACAAAAACAAAAGAGCTTCTGAGACCCGGCCCTATGGTATCATAGGGGGATAGGATTACCCAGTAAAATCACTGGGTGACCCCGCCCCCCTCTGATGTTAAATGACAGCTCCCATAGATCTTGCCCCATTGCGTCATAGGGGGACAGGTTTACTTGGTGACATCATTGGGTGAACCCCCCCCCCCCTTTGTTTACTTAGTAGTGGGGGAAAGCAGCTCATTTGGCACGTGTCCAGGGCGGGATCAGTCGTACTCGGTGTATATGTGGTTTTTTTTTTAATAGCGCAGGCTGGTGGGCAGTGTTCATCATGATTGACAATGGATTTACATTGGTGGACATTTTTATTTTTAACCACAACAGTACCTGGCACGAAAACCCCCTTCCTGTCCAGGCCATTTTTCAGCTTTCAGCGCTATCACACTTTGAATGACAATTACTCAGTCATGCAACACGGTACCCATATGAAATTTGCGTCCTTTTTTTCACACAAATAGAGCTTTCTTTTGGTGGTATTTAATCACTAGGAGGGGGTTTATTTTTTTGTTCTATAAATAAAAAAAGATTGAAATTTTTTTGAAAAAATGCCTTTTTCTTTGTTTCGGTCATAAAATTTTGCAAATTAGTAATTTTTCTTTGTAAATTTTGGCCAAAATTTATACTGCTACCTATCTTTGGTAAAAATAACCCAAATAAGTGTATATTATTTGGTCCTTGTGAAAGTTATAGAGTCTACAAGCTATGGTGCCAATCATTGAAAATTGATCAGATCTGATCACACCTGATATACTGACAGCCTATCTCATTTCTTGAGACCCTAACAAGCCAGGAAAGTAAAATTACCCCCCAAATGACCCCTTTTTGGAAAGTAGACATTCCAAGGTATTTAGTAAGAGGCATGGTGAATTTTTTGAAGCTGTAATTTTTTCCCACAATTCTTTGCAAAATGAAGATTTTTTTTTTCT
>BLSH010513675.1:544651-577020 GCA_018402905.1 Glandirana rugosa | reverse complement strand
GTAGTCGCGTCACGTCAAACCCCTTCCCAGGACACAATGATAACCACACTACGTCACGCTTAAACACCAGGTATCTGAATTTATCTTTGAGTAGTTTTAGCGTAGATGTAGACAAAAAATTTACATAAAAACACACAATAAACACGATCAACAATCCTTGATCGTGGGCGGGAAATTCCCCTTGGGGTACGGTTTTTTTCTGGTACGTCAGGGAGGATTTTTGGTATGGTCTGGGAATAGACTCATACGTCGGGTCGTACGGGCCTTACCCCTCCCTCCTCACTCCTGAGTGGTGGGGGGAGGACTTGGTATGGTTCGGATTACGGGAGTTATACCAAGTGCCCCCCCCCCCCCATATTGAGGGCATTAGGCTTGGTATGGTTCAGGAGGGGGGTGGTGAGTCCTCACTCCTCCCTCCCCATTCCGGGCATGCTGGGCTGCATACTCAGATAAGGGTCTGGTATGGTTTTTAGGAGGGACTGCATGGTCTTTTTTTGGCATGGGGTTCCCCTTAAAGGGCGGGTGCTAGTTCCTAACAACTAGCACAAATAACACACAAAAATACATTTAAAAAACAGATGTAGATGCGATTTTGATGAGTTTCTATTTAAGTCTATGGACCACAAATTCGCACTGCATCACACCAATAGTAACACAGGACCCTTCCCCAAACTGCACTGCGCTGATGTGAATGGGCACCACTGGAAGCAATGTTATTTCAATTGTCATGTGATTCAGTGCAACTAAAGTCACATCTGAAATCGCACCAGTATGAAGCAGGCCTAAAAGAAGAGATTTTATACTTCCATGCCCGTCCCCTTTTTCACGGAGTCTTCAGTTTGTTGGAGTGCAAAGCTGCCTGAAGAATCTTTATTTCTGACACACTTCTGCGAGTGTCGGATGCTGAACCCCGCCGGGCTCTGTGGTTGCTGTCCTGGCCTTTACATCACTACAGAAAACAATTGCTTTTGTTTTTTATATCAGCGACAGAATCATTTTAGAGTAACTGTTTTTAAGATATATAGTTACTCTTCCACTACCAATATGTGTTTTGTCATAATCACTAATAACATGAAAAATCATTTGTCAGTTTACTGTACTGTTGCTACTGTGCCACTCTCTATTCCTAGCATAGTCACTGCAAAAAAGGAATGTGAGTGACACCTAATGGCAAAATATTTTACTACACTTTTTCAATATTAGTCTCTAACGTAGTACTAAAATATGTTTAATAACTTTATAATATTTATCTGTAAGGTTTAGGTATTATGCATATATATTTAATTATTTCAAATAATTCTTTCATTATAGAAAGGCTGTGATAGCTTTAATTTATGAGCAAATGCATTTAAAAGTTATTTATTCTGCTGTTCTGAGCATTATTAGCAATTTTATGTTTGTCGCGTTCCAGTGCGTTTTTGATGCGTTTCCGGTTGCATTCCAGGTGCTTTTTTTCTTCTTTATTCTTGTTTTTTTTTCACTATACTAGGGTCCAGTGCGTTATTGAAGCGTTTTTGATGCATTCCAGTGCCTTTCAGTGCATTTTTGATGTGTTTTACTGCGTTTGACTACAGTCCAGTGCAGGAAAAATGCAGCATGTTCTACTTTTTTTTTCTGGCATGAAAAGCCCTGGAACTGACTGCACTGATATGAACTATGCCATTGGAAACCGTATAACCTACTTTCCATGCATTTCTGCTGCAGAAAAAAACACACTGGACTGCATGTGGTATGAACTGGCCCTAATGGTTTTACTCCTAGATGTGAGCAACAAATGGACAGCTTATGGTTTATAGTGCCAGACATTTACCCTTATGCTTAGATATGTTTTAGACAAAATAGGTATTTGTGGTGGTGGTGGTGGGTGGGGTACACCGAAGACAGGAAATTATTGCACTCTTTAAATAGGCACTGGGTGTAATTCTTGTACACACTGCACATGTTGGAGTCCTTGTACCCACAAAATACACCTTCATAATTGTGCCACAAGAGTCTCACAGACACACATAAGCTTAAAGTGATACTAAAGGCTCACATTAAAAAATAAATAAATAAATAAATAACAAACAAGTCATACTCACGTCCTCTGTGCATTGAGTGACCACCACAATTCCCTGGTGTCACCCGTGCGGGCGAGCTCCCGAGTCCTGCTGTTGTGTGTATTCACACCCCCAGCTCCAGCCAGGTCACTGGAATTGATTGACAGCAGCAGCTCCCCTGCTATCAATCCAGCCAATGAGGACCGGAGCAACTTGGGTGAGCTGCGAGGCTCGTCCCCACCACGGGTTCGTTTTGGGCTCAGGTAAGTAAAAGGGGGACTCGGGGGGGCTGCTGCAGGTGAAAAGGTTTTTCACTTCAATGCATAGAATGCATTAAGGTGAAAAACCTTGAGGGTTTACAACCCCTTTAAGGACAAAATGTACTAAAAATCCATTACATATGTTTTTCTACACACAGAATATAGACATGGAGCTAACATTGTGTCTAAGAGGCAGTTCACACTGCCCAGGCACTTTATGTGAAGTTCACAAAGTGACACATCATACATGTCCATGTACACCAATGCAGAGTGTAGTGTTGTTGTACAGTGACATGCGGTGCCTTCCAGTGCGCTGCAATAAATGCAGCATGTTTGTATTTTATCACAGCTCACTGCACCGCAGCTCTGAGCTATTTTGTGGTGTAAATAGGGCACATAGAAAACAAATGTTTTTTGTGTGTCCTGGCAGTGACTGTCATTCTTCCACATATGGGAAGAAAAAATTCTGCCATGTGTGAACAGATACTAGGCCTACCTAGAAGAGCCGGGGTTGGCAACCCTGCATACCACTAACCTCTGTACACTGCCCTACATGCTACTGACCTCTGTACACTGCCCTACATACCACTAACCTCTGTTCTCTGCCCTACATACTACTGACCTCTGTACACTGCCCTACATGCTACTGACCTCTGTACACTGCCCTACATACTACTGACCTCTGTACTCTGCCCTATATCCTACTTACCTCTGTACACTGCCCTGCATAATACTAACCTCTGTATACTGCTCTACATACTACGGACCTCTGTACACTGCCCTACATACTACAGACCTCTGTACACTGCCCTACATACTACCTACCTCTGTACACTGCCCTACATACTACCGACCTCTATACTCTGCCCTGCATACCACTAACCTCTGTACACTGCCTTGCATACCACTGACCTCTGTACTCTGCCCTACATGCTACTGACCTCTGTGCACTGCCCTACATACTACCGACCTCTGTAAACTGCCCTACTTACTACCGACCTCTGTACACTGCCCTACATACTACCGACCTCTATACACTACCCTGCATACCACTGACCTCTGTACTCTGCCCTACATACTATGGACCTCTGTACACTGCCCTACATACTACTGACCTCTGTACACTGCTCTACATACTACGGACCTCTGTACACTGCCCTACATACTACGGACCTCTGTACACTGTCCTACATACTACCGACCTCTGTACACTGCCCTACATACTACCGACCTCTATACACTGCCCTGCATACCACTAACCTCTGTACAATGCTTTGCATACCACTGACCTCTGTACTCTGCCCTACATGCTACTGACCTCTGTACTCTGCCCTACATACTATGGACCCCTGTACACTGCCCTACATACTACTGACCTCTGTACACTGCTCTACATACTACGGACCTCTGTACACTGCTCTACATACTACGGACCTCTGTACACTGCCCTACATACTACGGACCTCTGTACACTGCCCTACATACTACCGACCTCTGTACACTGCCCAACATACTACCGACCTCTATACACTGCCCTGCATACCATTAACCTCTGTACAATGCTTTGCATACCACTGACCTCTGTACTCTGCCCTACATGCTACTGACCTCTGTACACTGTCCTACATGCTACTGACCTCTGTACACTGGTCAGAAATAAGAGCAGTCAGTCAGGCCTAAAACTAGTTGAACAAATCAGCCTGTAGTACCAGATGTTCTGCTTTCATGATGAACTCTGGCATCAGACTTGTGAGGGTGACCAATTACTCCACAGACACGAACAAAAAAAGTGCTGTACACTGGTGATCTTGGATCTCTTATATGTTATCCAGGTAGATCTCCACTTCTCAAAGGTTGCCTACCACTGTAGAAGTGCGTAGCACCCTTCTGGGTAGGTTACTAAGTGATGGGAAAAATTAGTTTTTGGATGGGTGATAGTCAGCCCTGTTTTGATTTGTATAGTTGTGCACTTGGTTTCTCCCTAAGCTCAGTTGTGATCTCTCACTGTTGCCAACAGGTGTCACTGCACCACTGGCTATGGCTGGGTTATGAATATTCATATTTCTCCCAGTAGGAGGTTCAGACCACTGGAGCATGATGGGGGAGGATACAAATATTTGGGAGGGCCATGAGCTCACTTTATTGCCTCAGGTTGAGGTTTGAAGAGTTGCTGCTGGACTGCCTATGCTGCTAGGCCCAAAAGCCTGTTAGGAGCCTAGCATGTGTTGGGTATACAGCCCTACACATCTGGCCTAGGAGATTCACCAGCTGGGAAAGCTGCCATCTCTGAAGGCCTTGCTGCTGATCTCCATTGATGCTCATCAGGGTCCCGGCTGTGGCAGAGCCCGGGGGCCCACACTGCAGCTACAAATACACTTCTGAGACTTCACCCTTGAGGAACCAGTCTACTAGCAATTCACTAGAAGGCAACAGGAAGCTAAGTCTGGACAGCTATTCGGTGGCCTCGTAAGTAAAAGACTGATGATCCAGGTGACGTTGGTGCTATAAGCATATAAGGGCCAGGGTAGCTTTACAGGGTACAGGCTTTACCTTTTTGGTACTTGCACTTATCCGGGTATCCCATATCCTATACCCCTACCCTGTTACAAGTTTCATCAGCATTAAAACCTAAAAATACATCTTTACTGGGTCAGAGTGCATGGAGGCACTCTTGGGTGTGTGCGCTGGCAGCCTCTGCATAATCAGGAAAAGAGCACTGGTCATCATCATCGTGTTTTGCTGCTATCAGGGGATGTGTGGTGACTGCTTTTAATTATCATTAATAAGCGGCCCTTTTAGGGGCCGCTACAAGAAGTACTTTATGAAACAGCTGGGGACTTTTAGCAGCCAACCCCTATGGAGACAATAGATACTTCTGTCAGGAGAATGTAACAATTAACAAAGCTTACAGTGCTCAGGACTATATAACATACTACATAGTATGTAGAGTGTGATGGTCAGGTCTATGTATAATGCTACATAGTTTATGAGATACAACATAGTTGTATAAGATACAACATGGTGTATACAGTGCAAGGGTGCAAGGAGTATCAGGAGTATGTAATATAGGTACATTACTAGTCAGTGGGTGTAAAAATAAGTTCTATAGTCAATGTCAGTTGCTGCTCGTGCTTTAGGTGGCACCGCCCCCTCCATCCATGCGTCCACCCTCTGATCTACTAACAGGGACGCCGGATACAAGGATTCCAATGGGGGGTGGGGTTATCAGCAGCCCCCCCAAAAGAAAATCCACCAGCTGCTACTGGTCAATGTAGTCAGCCAGGGACACTTGAGAGTGATAATAAGACAGCTCAATTTTACAGTATATGTTCATTATAGCCAAGCTTTAAATCCGTGGTCCCCAAAATGCATCCCTTTGCTTGCTTTAACCAGCCTTTGGCGTTAAAACCAATGATGTTCCCAATTTCTCCCACTGACACCCTCAATTGGTTATTATTCCTTCCGCTGACAAAAACAATTAGGGACAAATAGGGCAATACTCCTTCCAGTGACACAAACAATGGGGTGCTATTCCTCCCACTGACACCAATGACAGGACACAACTGCTCACACTGACACCATTGATGTAGCACTATTCATCCTACTTACACCAATGATGGGGCCCGGTTTCTCTCACCACCATCAATAGGGCAGCATTCTTTCATCTAACACTGATGATAGAGCATTATTCCTTCCACTGAACCATCTATAGGACATTATTCAACCCTCTGACACAAATAATGGGCACTTTTTCTCACAGTTACACAAACAATGGGACACTAATTATAGGGCACAAATCCTCCCACTAATACGTTCATGGGACACTATTCTTCCCATTAAAGCCAATGATGGGTAAGTATTCCCCCCACTTACACCAAAAAATGGGGGTCTATTCCTTCAGCTACAGTGCACTAATACCAGTGCGGTTTTCATTGATTTAAAACAGAAAATACTGCATTTGGCCATTAGATGGAGCTAAGTATCATTAAAAAAATCCTATAGCACTTAGCACCATCTATTGGCCAAATGCAGTATTTTCTGTTTTAAATGAATTAAAACATTTACTCTGCAAAAGGAATTATCCAAATAGCATTCATATTTTGCCCCATTCGCACAGAATAAATGTGTACTCACATTGACTGGGCAAACAGCTGTGCATATTATTTATAAATGCACCCCTGAATGTCCTATTTCTGAAAAAAAAAAGTACATTTTTTTATTTCTTCTGCCCCACAGCTTGATGTTTCTTATTTTACAACTGGGAAATATCATTAACAATATAATACTGACAGTATTAGTAAAGAAATTAAGTAGGCTTCTGTCAGGATGAGGTTTTACCAGATCATTGACAGTTTTTCTGTTTACAAGAATATGTGTCAGCGTTACACAAGTAAGTGTGATTCCAATGTGGTGTGATGGATTGACTAGTGTGTGCCATTGTTTTATTCTCATCCTCATGTTCATTAATCACCACTCTGGATTCTTGACATTTTTCTAATGGGATGTTTTTGTGGAAGAGGCTGACAGAATGCATCTGTTTGCATGCTGTGTTTTATCACAACGCTCTGTCAGTTCTGTTTCATCCCACTGTCCGCCAGAAGATGGATGCTGTATGGATATGATCTGAAGCTATTTGCATTAGTTCAGTAACCCTGTCAAAACGCTGAGTGTATCTACACATCTCCAGCCTGCCTCTGATAGCTAGCTTTCAGTGTGATCAGACATCAGGCTCACTTTCAGTGTTTGATTCAACTAATATACTGTTCCTTGAAGAGCTTTTTTCTACTGGGGGTTGCAAGTTATTATCTCCTGGTTAGCCGATCGTTACCCATTTGTCTTGGCACCTATTTGCCTAAACCGTTTTATTATTGCTACTTGGTTTTAGAGTGCTCAGTCCATCCAAAACTAATATTTCTGATGTAACTTAAAGTGTTACAAACCCACAACAGTAAAATCAGTCTGTATATGCAGTAAAGCATGCTTGTTATATTCACTGTGGAACTTAAGGGGTTAATCCTCTGCATTGTGTAAAAAGGCAGTTTGATCCTGTATGCACAGATCCTCCTCTTCTTGCATTGTCCCCAAAACATGTCTGGATAAGACAGAGTTAGCGGAGTCAGTCTGCACGTGCTCAGTTTGGTGTGTATTGCTAGAGTTGTTTTTTTTCTTGGGAGAGTGCATGTGATCAGCACAGGCCCAATCAGCACTGTCCAAACAGAGGGTCAGGGGTCCTGCATCCTGATAGGACAGCCAGTGCAGTATGAAAGCTCCTCCTATAAGCTTTAACCGGTGTGAGGAAATGAAAGGTGCTTCTGGATAACAGCATCTGGCCAGAGAGGATGTCCACAATGACATCCATGAAGTCAGGCATACAGGTGTCTAAAACATAGCTTTTGGGCAGCACTCCAAGAGAGAAGCAAAAACTCTGAGGAAAGAAACAAACAGAAGGTGCCTCTAAGTGCAGAAACACCAAGACTTTAATAGCTAAAGATTAAAAACACTTACTAGCTTAAAAGGATAAAAGGGCTCATCATTGTTGGTTCACAAGGAGTCCAGCGGTAATGGTGCCAGGGATGGTCCAATCTGCAGCAGGATGCCAAATGTCCCAACCGTTCAGCAGAGGGAACTAAAGCTCTAGTACCAAGCAAGGGCTGGGGGAGAGACCCCAAAAGCTGTCCTAGCCTCCAAAGAAAAGAAGACCAATGGAGAGGGAACTATCTGCGGTTAAACATGATATAAACTTTATTCAAAAATAATAATAATAATAATATTTTCAAAAATGGATAGTCACTAGAAAGGGAATTGAATAATAGAAATAGACATATTACACATTTAAAATGTAACGTTGTTACATTAAAAACGTATGCTCATGAGTACAGCCAACCAACCACAGCCAGTCATGCACATCATCCACCAATAATGTCACCTTCAATTCAACACACAGTGGATTGATAAAGGGAATCCTGGTGATTCGGCCCCAGGGGTGCACTATCTATGCACTACAGATAGGTGTCACTCCAGTGTGTAGATAACATTATCTTGCTGCTGCGACATTGCACAGAGACCTTATAGGTAGCTTTGAGGTCCTGGGGTTAGGCCTATTCTTATACTTTGATGTGTGATACCCAGGTTTCCCAAGGCTCCCTTGGTCTGATTTATATCACCCGTGTGTCACTGTTATGTGTCAGGCTAACCGCAGATAGTTCCCTCTCCATTGGTCTTCTTTTCTTTGGAGGCTAGGACAGCTTTGGGGTCTCTACCCCCAGCCCTTGCTTGGTACTGTACGCTTTTGTTCAATTGGGAACTCCACCCCTATGTGGGTGAGTCGTATGCCTGTCATTTGTGTTGACCTAGTTTGAGTTGGGTCAGCAGACATCTGCCCTGGTTTATTTTTTCTGTTAGTTTGGAGCTAAAGCTTTAACCAGACACTGATAGAAGTCATAAGACTGCTATACACTGCTGATGAGAAAAGGTATTTAGCAGTTTATATTTACTAAAATAATTGCATTTCCATGTTCTGTGTACTGTGGGAGACCATATATAGAGAATGCAGGGTCCTGGGTTTAGTAGCAGTAGGTTAAATATATATACTTGGCAAGCGCCTGTCACAGCTGCAGCTGCTCAGCTCTAGAAGATCATCACTGCAGAGGTATCCAGAGGCAGAGGACTTTCAAAACACAGTGGTCACCTGCACCAGGGACACTCTTTATTCATGGTAAGTACCATACCTAGTGCCGTTTAGAAAAAACAAATTTCACTAAAACTAAGCTTCAGAATTTAAAACAGAAATCCTCCTTTGCAGTGGGGCTCCTCCCACAACGCAAGGGTTATATGCTTGTTTATGTCTAGGGTACCAGCAACAGTTTTACTTACCTGATTCTCTGCTTCTTCAGGCTCACTTCAGGCTGTGGCACCTGCACCCTCTCCTTCCCTATGCTGGAGCAATTGCATACCCTCTGATATCATCAAGTATATTGCAAGGCCCATAGCCCCGCACTGGATGTGAGGATGCTGAGGGACAGTCCACAAGCCAGAGCGGGGGGAGAGGACCAGCTGTTGGTGGAAACTGGAGATCAAGTAGGTAATTAATAGAAAATGATCTGCAACTCCGTACATGCTCTTAAATATATCCAAATGTATTGATGGTCAATAAAAGACAGATAGGTACGGCAGATGTTAACGTGCTTCAGCCTTGTTCACAACTAGACATGTGCAATTCATTTTGGTCCGAATACAAATTCAGACAAATTTTTGATTATTCAGAGACAGTGGTGGCGGGTGAAATTTTAGGATGGGGGTGCCAGACCCCGTCCTTTTGACCCCTCCCACTTTTCATAAGCTCCACCCCTTATAGTTTCCACCCCTTGTGTCAGGAGTATACAGCCCAGCATCACCAGATAGGCTATACAGCATCACCAGATAGTGGTATACAGCATCACCAGTTAGGAGTATACAGAGTCACCAGAAAGCCGTATACACTTACAGAGCACCAGGTAGCAGTATACAGAGCCCCAGATAGCAGTATACAGAGCCCCCATATATCAGTATACAGAGTCACCATATAGCAGTATACAGAGCCCCAGATAGCAGTATACAGAGCCCCAGATAGCAGTATACAGAGCCCCCATATAGCAGTGTACAGAGTCACCATATAGCAGTATACAGAATCACCATATAGCAGTATACAGAGCCCCAGATAGCAGTATACAGAGCCCCAGATAGCAGTATACAGAGTCCCCATATAGCAGTATACAGAATCACCATATAGCAGTATACAGAGCCCCAGATAGCAGTATACAGAGTCCCAGATAGGGTATACAGTCACCAGATAGGGTATACAGAGCTTCAGATAGGGTATACATGGTCCCAGATAGGGTATACAGGGTCCCAGATAGGGTATACAGTCACCAGATAGGGGTATACAGGGTCACAGATAGTGTATACAGTCACCAGATAGGGGTATAAAGGGTCCCAGTCTCCCAGATAGTGTATACAGTCACCAAATAGGGGTATACAGGGTCCCAGATAGGGGTATACAGGGTCCCATATAGTGTATACAGTCACCATATAGGGGTATACAGGGTCCCAGATAGGGTATACAGGGTCCCAGATAGGGGTATACAGTCACCAGATAGGGTATACAGGGTACCAGATAGTGTATACAGTCACCAGATAGAGGTATATATGGTCCCATATAGTGTATACAGTCACCAGATAGGGCTTCGCAGCAGTTCATGCTCCATGCAGAGTATTGCACATAGTACATGTCATTGGAAGCTCCATGCAGAATATTGCACATAGGACATGTCATAGGAAGCTCCATGCAGAATATTGCACATAGTACATGTCTTAGGAAGCTCCAAGCAGAATATTGCACATAGCACATGGCATAGGAAGCTCCATGCAGAATATTGCACATAGCACATGGCATAGAAAGCTCCATACAGAATATTGCACTTAGTAAATCCCATAGGAAGCTCAATGCAGAATATTGCACATAGTACATGGCATAGAAAGCTCCATGCAGAATATTGCACATAGTAAATCCCATAGGAAGCTCCATGCAGAATATTGCACATAGCACATGTCACAGAAAGCTCCATGCAGAATATAGCACATAGTAAATCCCATAGGAAGCTCCATGCAGAATATTGCACATAGGACATGTCTTAGGAAGCTCCATGTAGAATATTGCACATAGGACATGTCATAGGAAGCTCCATGCAGAATATTGCACATAGGACATGTCTTAGGAAGCTCCATGCAGAATATTGCACAGAGGACATGTCTTAGGAAGCTCCATGCAGAATATTGCACATAGCACATGTCATAGAAAGCTCCATGCAGAATATTGCACATAGTAAATCCCATAGGAAGCTCCATGCAGAATATTGCACATAGCACATGTCTTAAGAAGCTCCATGCAGAATGTTGTAGGTAGTACATATCATAGAAAGCTCCATGCAGAATATTGCACATAGTAAATCCCATAGGGAACTCCATGCAGAATATTGCACATAGGACATGTCTTAGGAAGCTCCATGCAGAATATTGCACATAGGACATGTCACAGGCAGCTCCATGCAAAATATTGCACATAGTAGATATCATAAAAAGCTCCATGCAGAATATTGCACATAGTACATATCATAGAAAGCTCCATGCAGAATATTGCACATAGGACATGTCTTAGGAAGCTCCATGCAGAATATTGCACATAGGACATGTCTTAGGAAGCTCCATGCAGAACATTGCACATAGGACATGTCATAGGAAGCTCCATTCAGATTATTGCACATAGTACATGTCATAGGAAGCTTCATGCAGAGTATTGCACATAGGACATGTCATAGGAAGCTCCATGCAAAGTATTGCACATACAGGGTCGCAGATAGGGGTATACAGGGTCCCAGATAGTGTATACAGTCACCAGATAGGGGTATATACGGTCCCAGATAGTGTATGCAGTCACCAGATAGGGGTATATACGGTCCCAGATAGTGTATACAGTCACCCCCACAACCACGGGCCAGGGTTGTAGGGATGGGGCCCTTGTCCCCATCAACATGGGGACAAGGTGCTTTGGGGTGTTGACGGCGTGTGGCCTGGCATGGCACAGGAGGTGGGGTTGCTCACTCGTCCACCCCTTCCCTGACCTGCTGGGTTGCATGCTCGGATAAGGGTCTGGTATGAATTTTGGGGGCCCCACGCCGATTTTTAAAAACATTTTGGTGTGGGGTTCCCCTTAGAATCCAGATCAGACACGAAGGGCCTGGTATGGATTGGGAGGGACCCCATGCAGGGCTGGTGCAAGGATTTTTGACACCCTAGGCGAATCATTGGCTCCACCCCTGACTCCACCCCCTTTGTCCTGCCCATGTGTAGGAGGTGGCGCTATACAGGAAGCATCGTCTCTGCTTCCTCTAGCGCTGGCTCCAGTGATGCGCTGTGCCTCTAATTACATTACCAGTTGGACGGAGCAGCTGCCTGAGACCGAGTAAGTTAAATGCTGCAGCCTGCAGAGCATGCAGGCACGGAGGGAAACCAGGGGCCGGGTGCCCCTAGGCAGCAGTGCTCCATTGGCGGCTGCCTAGTTTGCGTAGTGGTAGCACCGGCCCTGACCCCACGCTGTTTTTTTTTTCTGAATTTTCTATTGCCGTTTTGTTTACATTTCAGCTGTCAGTGTAGAAGCCAGCGGACAGCTGATGACTCATTGGTTGCTAAGGACGCAGCGGCCAGCTTCCCGGGCCGCTGCTTAACAACTAGCTATACTTCACACACAGAATTCAAATCGATTGATCATTTTTCGACCGATCCGAATTCTAATTGTTCTAAAAATTTGGAGTTTGTTAGAAAATGAATAAACAAAACGAAAGTTAATGAAAACGAAAGGAAATTAAGTGAAATTAGTATCATAACAAATATATACGAAACAAATTTTTCCGTTCTGCCCACATCTATTCACAACCATCAAGATCAAGTAGGTAAACCTGCTTTTTCCAGTATCCTAGACATAAACAAGCATATAATTCTTGCAGTGTGTGGGGCATCCCATGTGTATTATTGGCATTGGGTTTGCTTACTTATTTCTTATGTTATTCTTTCCTACAGATCTCTGCAAACAATAAATATTAGCCACCGCCTAGCCTGTTTGCTTTATTTGTGCTCATGGAATGGTGATAAATGACACAGAAACACAGGCAGGATTTACTCCATCACATACAACAGCTCTGTGGATTAACCACTGACAGCCCTTTGCTGGCAGGCTCAAGAAAATTCATTTTCAAATTGTTCTCTAACTAGCTTAGCCATGTCTGGCTTTCTACAGACATACTATATATCTGGAGATGAACTACTCAGCGGTATCTGGGAGCAGTCCTGAGACATATGTAGTACAGATAAGAAGAGCCAGACAGACACAGCAACCTTGTTTTACCATCATTATCAATGCATGCACATGTGTCATTGCTGGGCCTAATGAATACTCATTTCAGCAAAGGAGCATAACAGCCAATCCTAGGGAACCTAGGGAACACAGTTAACCCCTAGATTGCCCCCTGCAGGTTAACCCCTTCACTGCCAATGACATTTACACAGTAATCAGTGGCTATTTAAATTTGTGATCGCTGTATAAATGTCATTGGTCCCAAAAAAGTGTCAAAAATGTCCGACATGTCCGCTGCAATATCACAACAGCCATTACTAGTAAAAAAAAAAAAGTAAAAACGCCATAAGCGAATTCTCTTGTTTTGTAAACGCGGCAACTTTTGCGCAAACCAATCAGTAAACGCCAATCACAATTTTTTTTTACCACAAATATGAGGAAGAATATAAATCGGCCAAAAATGATGAATAAATTTGTTTTTTTTATATTTTTTTTTGGATAAGTCTTTTAGCAAAACGTAAAAAATATAGTTTTTTTTTTTCAAAACTGTTGCTCTTTTTTTGTTTATAGCGGTGATCAGAAGTGACGCAGAGGTGATCAAATACGACCAAAAGAAAGCTCTACTTGTGTGAAAAAAAGGACACCAATTTCGCTTGGGTACAACGTCGCACGACCGCGCAATTGTCTGTTAAAGCGACGCAGTGCCGAATTGCAAAAAGTGCTCTGGCCCTACATTAGGAAATACTTCTGGGGCTGAAGTGGTTAATGCATTGTGTACACTTATTATTTCTCCCCCAGTTATATCCTGAATATTGTCCCAATTTTGTGATGACGCCATGCTGGCTTCATGCAAGCCACTGCTGACATTTCATTATAATAATAATAATATATTGTAGTAGTATACTTAATTTACATTCGATTTTGCTTTCATTTTGCATAAAAACAACCCAATAGATGGATGAACTGTAGCAACATATAAAAGAAATTACAAAAAGATGATATCTATTTTTACTGCTAGTCGCACAGATAGAATATTGTATCCTAAGTGTTTGATTATTTAATATAGGCTTGTGAGTGACAGATCCCACTGGTTGGGTTTATGCATTCCCAGCTTAGTGTCACTCTGAGCCTTTCAATACCAGACCTTCAATTGCAATACAAAATGATCTGTAATAGCCTTCAATCCATAGCGGACTTGTCAGTTATTCTTCGAAAAGATGCTGTACATCAGACAGATTAATTAGAGCAATTTGTGATCCTGCATAAATGTGAGCTACAGATTTCTAGATAAGGGCTTATGCCTATTGTTCTGAATGAGAAATAAAGGAAGAGCAGAATTATTAATACTATACAGGATTTATATAGCGCCAACAGTTTGTGCAGTGTTTTGCAAAATAAAGGGAGGCAGTACATTTACAATACAACTCCAATCAAGCTGCTTGTGAGAGCTTGCAATCTATAAGAATTCCGTCTGAACTATCATTTACTAGGGAAGCTCATTGACGGGGATAGACCATCAACTGTCAGTGTGCTTGTGCTGCTGTGGCGGGGGTGTGGTAAGGAGGGTGAGGTGGATGGCTGCATGAGATGTGATAGAGGAGAGTGAGCTTGTTCCTGGTCAGATTATTGTCTGGCTGCTGCTTGAGGATGAGATAGGGCCAGCCTGCCTCCTCCTACCCTCCTTTTCACTGGTCCCAGTATAATCACAAACAAGGGAACAAGGCTGATCACACTTCCAAGAATGGAAAACTCAAGTATCACTGTAATGGATTTATCCAACTCTTCCCTATGGAACTTTGAAAGCTCTTCTCTGGAGATGGCCACCCCTGACCCTACAGCAGATGAAAGGACAGAACTCAACAGCCTGACAGCAATGCTTCAGAAAGCTTTACCCGAACCATTCGCCACTTCTACTCCATTCTGGGATAGCCCACTGAACCATTTCCTGAGTGTGTTTGTTGGGGTGGCTCTGTGTGTCACCATGTTGGGTCTGGGCTGTACAGTGGAGGTCAGCCAGATAGGAGAACATCTCAGAAGACCCATTGGAGCCCTACTGGCACTCATCTGTCAATTTGTTCTCATGCCACTGGTGGCTTTCCTGTTGGCTCTGATCTTTTCTCTCAATGAAGTTGCTGCAATTGCTGTACTGCTGTGTGGCTGCTGTCCTGGCGGAAACCTTTCCAACATCATGTCACTTCTGGTGAATGGAGATATGAATCTCAGGTAAATGACCCCGACACTGAGAAATTTCAGGGAGGAGGATGGAAGGGTACAGGGGGAGCCAATACGGGTTCATTCATGCTTTCTTTCATTTATTTGTTCATTGTTCATTCAGGAGCACATTCATTTTCACCTTGTCAACTTGTGACTCCACAGCCCCATTAGTCCCAGCATGCTCTGGCAGCCTAAGAGCTACTATGAAAGGGTTGGCTGTATTACCATACACCTATACTGTACATCTTTATACTTCCTGCAATTCTTTAACTATAAAAAAATGTATTTACATGTTAAATACATAACCTGTAATGTCTTTGTTTAGTTTACCATGACAAAATTCTGTATATTTGTTAGACATTTACCCTAGAATGTATACATATAGTATATACCAAGGATTACTTTATGCCAACACATTTTAACAGCATACATAAAGTGTTTTGTACCAGATTTTAACCAAAGTATAAGACTGTCACTGGGAGCTTTACATGTATGAGCATGTACCATTGTCTACTTATTCCATGCTTTTAATGCACCAATTGTGTGTTACAAAAGCTTACATTAAAGTATAATAAAAGCACAATTGTTGAATCAGGAAGGCTGGCAACTCGGATGCTCTTGAATAAAAGTACTTTATTTGTTACATGGGTACATAGGTACAGGCTATATGCTGACGTGTTTCGGCTATGAAGTCTTCATCCATAATAAAAGCCCATGATAGCACACAATAATGTATGCTGTGTATCTTAAATATGTACTAATTGATGTTTGATTGTCCCTGTAGAACAAAAACAGAGTTAAGAATAGAATACAAGGGATGTCACTGCTGTCCTCCCAACAGCAATTATCAGTCAAGAATAATAATAAAATAATAATAATATTAATAATGCTTTGTTGCCATAACATGAAATTTCCATTTGTAAAATCTGAAATCTTTATCTACATTCTTGTTCCAGGTAATTAATGAATTAAGAGGGACATCATTACAGCCAGGCAGATAGCATTTCAGAAGAAGAACCCAGCTATGGCTTGGTCCTTCTTCCATCACAGATTTATGTAGATCCCTCTTAAATCTTGTGGATGGACACCACCATAGGAACATTTAGCACAGGCCACCCATAGACGACCTGATCCCATAGGAGAATGCTAAGAAAACCTCAGATCTTTGCGATTTAGTGTGGTGTGTATTTAATCCCCATGATTAAGCTCTGAGGGGTGGACCGAAATGCGTTGGGAGTGTGGTCTAGTTGCCATACACATAAGATTTATAGAATAATTTTAAAGTGTGGCTAAGGGGAGATTTTCTTCTATACTTCTATATTCGGGCAGCAGCGGGTGCTTTTAACCCCTAAGAAGAGGTTTAAAAAGGGGTGAAAAGCGCCAGCGCGCGGCGCTTCCGGAGCGGTTTACAGCCGCTTCGGGAGCGCTGCCCATTAATTTCACTGGGTAGGGGTGGTGGAGGAGCAGTGTATAAATCGCTCCCGTACCGCCCCAAAAACGCTGCTTGCAGAAGTTTGTTTCCTCTCCTGCAAGCGTGCCGCCCCAGTGTGAAAGGACACAATAAGTTTAATTCAGAGGCGCTTTAGAGGCACGATTTTTAGCTAAATAACGCCTGTACAGCGCCTCAGTGTGAAAAGGGTCTTACATCAGTGGACACAGAGGACCTGTACCCCTCTTAAGCCTGAGCGGCTCACAATCATACCATGTTTCCTTTAATCACAGTGTTTTAATATTTGACGCAGTTTCCAGCAAGCATATCCTGAGATGAATGGTACACCTATAAAACGTATTAGAATGTAGTACAATGCATGATAAATGTGAATGGGTCAAAGTGTGCTAATACTCCCAATAATAGGCTCTACAATGTTTCCTTTTACCATATTACCAGAGAAAGGAGAAATGACTGAAGACCAGTTGTGAAGGGTTTTCCAATTGGCTTGAATTGTCATTATGAAATAATTCTGATTTTAGGTACAATGTGACACAGCTTTTGCAATATATGAAAGACCACAGCCAAAATGTTGATTGGATGAATTCCTGCTGTCAATCACAGCCCCGAGCCACACAAAGGGGGAATTTACTAAAATTGGAGCAGACAAAATCTGGAGCAACTGTGCATAGTAACCAATCAGCTTCTATCTTCAGCTTCCAGTACTTCTCTATGGAGAGATAAGCTGCCCATAGATGGATCCAGTGGCGGCTGCTCTATAAGGGGCACAGGGGCACCCCCCCATCCATGCATCCGGCCCCCTAATCTACATGTGCAGGGCGCCAGGTACATGGATTCCAATGGGGGGGGGGGTTGAAACAGGGGATTAGAGCCGGAGGCTTGAATAGGCTTAAAAAAAGGGGAGTTCGGGGCACAGAGCCCTGCACCCCGAGCACACCCACTTGTGTGGTAATAGCAAATTAATAATCGCTATTGAAACACTAATCCTCCTCCCGGCAAGTTAGGAAGCCCCTGGTTACCTGGCCAATCATGTCCCAGGACACACTTCCTGTTCCTGTGTGGCTGAGAGGAGGATGTCCCACTGTGGCGGGGGAGGGGGGTGGCGGGCAAATTGGCACCATTTGTCTCCCACGGGGAGGGGGGGGTAACGAGTTGATCGCCGTCGTTCATCTCTGGGGGGGGGGGGGGGTGATGTTAGTTTGTGAACCACAGATAACCCCCCCCCCTGAAATTTTGAGCAGCAGCCGCCACTGGATGGATTGAAATTTGTCCGGTTCAGCCGGAACCCGCCGAATTTCAATCCATCTACGGCCGTTCCTGCTCGACAGAAGTCAATCTAACACTCTACTTCTGTCAAACAGGGCTGTTTGAAATGTTTTCTTGATTAACTGTCTGCAGCCAATACCATGGCAAAGCGGGAAGGTTCCTCCATCCACCTCACATGTGCGGATGGGGGAAGCTGTGGTTTTTAATCAGCCCTCTGACTGATCAAAAAAACAAAATGAAGCACCTTTGGCCAGCCTTATTCTTATGTGCTTTGTTCAGTGCCATGCTATGAGATGGAGATGGAAAAACATTCAGGCCTCATGTACCTTTTACTGATAAACTCCTGAGCACAAAATTCAGTGCTGTCATTTGTGCTCCTAACCTAATCATTTTCAGATTATTAGTTTACTGACTTCCACGCAGACGCTGAGGTCATTGCCGTGTTTTAATTAACTTTGATTCACACACACACCATACATTTTACATACTACACAAATAAGACAGAAATTTCATCCAAACTAAGGGCTTGTTCCCACAGGAAAACATAGGAACATGCACATTGTTAGCAGACTGACATTATAATGAGTTACATTGTGCTTATTGCCACAGCAGGAGCTAAAGTAGCTGTCTGATCGCAGTTTGGGGGTCTGACTTGCAGTGCTCATTGCAATATTTCACAGAAAAATTAAATCTTTACTAATCTTTTTGACCAATGCAGTGCATCAGTGTGAAATGACACCAAAATAATGTTTTTTTCTGACCTTGCAATTTGACTGAATTGAGCAACACAGCACATCGCCAATGATGTGCATTTTTTTCTAAGGGTGGCCATACACAGCCCTGTTCTCTCACAAACCTTGAGAACTTTTCAAGGGCTGGTAATAAGTGTTCCTGACCATCAAAGGCACTCTATGAAGTTGATTTACAAAAAAGAGGCAAAGCATGTTCACTCAGGCTGGGTTCACATATGTGCAGCCGTGGTTCACAGCATGGAGTCTGGTGCGTCCCTGTTCACCCGTTCAGGTGTGATTCAGGTCAATTTTGCCTGAATTTAAACCTTATCTGGACCCAAACACGCACAGGACCCTTTTGGAATGCGGACCGCGGCCGCCCCGGACATATAAGAACTGGCTCCATTGAGAGCCAGTCACACTCGCATGTCATGCGAAATGGATGCAGGGAAATCCACATGACTAAGCTCCGGGGGTGGAGTGAAATACATTGGGGGCGTGGCCTGGTGGGAGCCCAGGCTGAGGTTGTCACTTCACCATCGATCACTTGTGTAGATGTGCAGCATCAGGGGATTTTCTCCACTTTCTCTCTAGCTATCTCAGGAGCCGGGATGAGCTCCACTCCCCGCCAGCACTCCCGCAGCAGCGGACACTTCTATTTTTATCTCATTCCCCGAATCAGCTGAGCCTGAGCAGCACACCTCTTCACCTAAGGGTTGCATATAAGTGAACCCAGCCTTAGGTCTGTAAATAAACTGAAATTATGTTAACTTGGAATACCCAATCATATGCAAGGGGGAAAAAAGGGAATTTTGCTTGCAATGTTCACCTAGCTTAGTGCATAAACTTCACCTTGTATGCTAAGCTAGGTAAACATCCGCTTTGCTAAGTGACTAGTCTGTGCTCCTTTAATAAATTACACCCTTACTGCTTACATACATTTTATACCTTGTGAAAAAATCTCCATGTATATAGCACTGATCACAATGCAAAATCTGCTGTTATTGTGTTACAATAGATCTCTGTCTTTGAATGGAGCTTGTGACAGTGTTTGCTTGATCAACATATATACTAAAAAAGGAATGTTATGACTGACGTTACATTAAGGCTGGGTTCACACTGTTGGGCTGCAATAACGCACACACGTTAATGTGTAGTGCTTTAGGGCAGGCAAAATGGGCTGGTTATTGCACCAATAAAGGTACAAGCACTTTTTTGTAAAGCAATGCACTACAATGTTTGTCTGTCAGCAAGGTGCATTGGGGTGCCAAAAACAATAAATAACACCACATAACACCAACATGTGTAATACATATTACTGGGCATTGCAGTAACATGTGCATCACTGCAGCTTGTTAGTTGTGAATAGGACTTAAAGTGGTTGTAAAGTCTACATTTTTTTACCTTAATGCATTAAAAAATGTTTAGGTGTCAACATCCATCCCTCACCCCTTTTACTTACATGAGCCCTCATTCGATCCAGCACCATGCACGTCTGCAGATCTTTTCTACCCTCACTGCCGGGTCTCGCTGGCTTTGCTGGGGCACCAGGAGCTATTGGCTCTCAGTGCTGTCAATCAAAGCCAGTGACGAGGGAGTGGGGGGTGGGGCCGAGTCCTGCTGCCTGTGTCAATGGATGCAGCAGAGGGACTCGAGTGCGAACACACACGAGTGTCCTCATGGGAAGCGGTTTCCCATGGGGGCACTGGACAGAGGGGAGGGGCCTGGAGTGTCGAGGGGGGACCCGAAAAGAGGAGGTTCCTGGTTGCTCTGTGTGATTCCATTGCATATACAATGGAAGGTTCCCCTTAAGAGGGTTTTCTTGGCAGCAATATATAGTACAGAGATATAGTTATGTATAAAAAATATATTTTATTATTCAAATGTCAAAATTAATTTTCCATTACCATAGAATTATAAAAATTATGGGAAATTAAAAACATGAGCCCTGGTTGTGCAAACAGAGGACTTGAACATCAATATTACAATGTAACAGTGATACAATGAAAAGGAATCATATACGATACAGCAATAGCTGCGTTGGTGCACAAACGCGTTTCAACCTTAGAAGGTTTGTGGTCTTCCTCAGGGGGAAGGATCCTTTTCTAAAGGGGTATTAAAAAGAAAACTTGAGTTTTTACATAAAAGCATATCACATATCACATTCTTGTATATATAGAAACCATATTTACCACTGAACATTGCGTATGAATCACCAGTCCCGAAACTAGAGTTTAATTAAAACCAAGTCAGTGAGTGTCTGCTCATCACAGGCTGTCCATGCTCTCATGATACGGAGTTCAGCCTCCACCTGAGAGGCCTGCAAAAGGCCACACGTTTGATGCCTCTCTAGAGGAGGGTGAAGGCCCACGCTATGGGTACCCAAACTCGGGATTTTGGGACTGGTGCTTCATACTGAATGTTCAGTGGTAAATATGGTTTATATATATATACAAAATTGTAATATGTGATATGCTTTTGTATAAAAACTCAAGCTTTCTTTTTGATACCCCTTTAGAAAAGGATTCTTCCCCCTGAGGAAGACCACAAACCTTCTAAGGTCGGAAAGCATTGGAGCACCGACGTAGCTATTGCTGTATCATATATGATTCCTTTTCATTGTATCATTGTTACATTGCCATATTGACGTTCAAGTCCTCTGTTTGCACACCCAGGGCTCATGTTTTTAATTTTCCATAATTTTTATAATTCTATGGGAATGGAAAATTTAAATTTTAAAAAATGTACCTTTACAATCGCTATAAGAGAAGGAAGTACCTCCTGAGATACATGTGCATAGACTGGGAATCTATGCTATGTGATATTGTTTTCCTTGGCTACATGCTCTTTTTCATATGCAGTAGGTGTTGCAGCATTCAGTACAAGCTGTAAGCAAAATAGTAGAATTCATTACATTGATCATATTAGTGTGCATACAGAAAGCACATGTAAAGTTTTCTCTTTCAGTACAGTTATAATTTGATTATTCAATATAAAATGCCATAAGATATGGCTCACCTATGATTCGCATTAAAGAACCTTGGGAATTACATTATCTAATCACAATATAGTGAATTGTACAGTGAGATTGTAATATGCAGGCAGTATATAAAGCTTGCACGTATGTGTATGATATGATAGAATAATTAGGTAATAATTAGGTAGGTTGGAACAAAATATTTTACCAGCTGTACTGGATGTTGTAATTGTAATGATTTGGTCTGAAGTTCTTTGTAACTGCAAATGAATTCATGAAACACACTATTTATGCTGTTTTTACTGTATACGCTGCACATTTGTAGTCTTTTAGATTAATTTCTTTCATTTATAATTGTCTCAGCACAAAATTGTCCTATTGAAAAGAGTGATGTCGAACATAGAGGACATTGCACATATTGAGTAGAGTGAGGCCTAACATAGATGACATTACACATATTGAGTAGAGTGAGGTCAAACATAGATGAAACTACACAGGAAACCAGTAAGATATAAATTCAATTATGGTGTTAATACAACAGGCTTTTGTTAACAAGTTCATTTTCAGCATGCATACATTATAGTTTTTAGGTTATATGTACTGAAAAACACCTTCAATCAGAAATTCATATTTGTACTATATTCATAATCTACAAAGCAAAATTGACTACTTAGTAACACCTCTTTGTTTTCCTATCACTGTTTTATCATTTTCTACGTCCAAGATACATTTTCGTCATGCAAATATATTTTAATCATCACTATGGGATCTTGTGATGAAAACAAAGAATGAAGGTTCATTAGGGGAATGGGTCCAATATTTTACAAACATTGCACTGGACTGGGGCGGGAAAACATGAGCGGAGATTTCAGATAAGGCCTCTGGGTCACTAGTTAGCCTACAGTAGATCCCAATGGACATGAGCTATGGTTAGTGGCTGAAAGAGAGAGAGAAAGAGAGAGGATCACAGGATCAGATAGTAGATATGAATTTCCACATAGAATTATTGGGCATCTTCTCAATGCTAAGAGTCTTGCAGTGCAGGAACATTTCAGAAAGAAGTCATAGGTCTTTCAATTAAGAGCCACTAGTTGAGATGTGTTGGACATCCTACTCCTTCCAGTAAGGCTTATCCCACATCACTCAGACTTATCCCACATCACTACATGTCAGTGAAAGACCTTGCAGTAAAGGCATGCAACAATACTTCACACAAGGCAATAACAAAGCCCTTCATTTCTGGAATGATAATGTTGGCATTATAATGTGCTCGATGTAACTAAAGACAAGGAGCTGGCAGCCAAAATGGAAGACAAGGAGGTCATTAACACTATGCCTAAGAGGTTCTATGAGGACAATTCCAACAGCTGAGTAGCACTACTACCATTTCGTACCTAAAAAAGGAAATTACCAAAGAATAGGAAGCATGAAGAAGCACGATTAACTTCTTTACAATGCACCCAGAACAGAAATCCTGATATAATATATTTTACTCACGTTATGCAGAAGGTGTTTGCAAGAAATAATGCTCAGCCAGCACCACCTCTTATGGAAGGAGAGGAATGCCAGTACTTTCCATGCTTTGGCATGTACCATCCTCGCAAGCCAGATCAGATCAGGCTGGTCTTCACTTTAAGTGCTCAATATGAAGGTGTTACCCTCAATTATGTCTTTCTCTCCGGGCCTAATTTGAACAAAAACCATATAGGAGTTTTGTTCCACTTGAGACAAAAACCACTTACTGTTATGGTTGACATTCAGCAAACGTTCCAGTTTCCTTGTTTGAGAAGACAGCAGAACCTTCCTCAGGTTCCCATGGTATTGCAACAACGATTAACCCATCACAATTCACACTGATTCTACATTTGAACTGGTTAATTGTGAGTCCGATAAGAAAATCAGAGCTAGTACTGCTATACTCAACACCTCTGTGAAATCAAAGACGAGGCTGATTTCTCACCATTTTGAATACTTTTCGAAGTGGTCTTCTGTTTTATGAGCTATTGCACAACTTATCCATGTTGCTCATGAATTTGGATGGCACATTTGTGAAGGGCCTCCCACCATCACAAGCAGAAAAGATCATCATTTGATGTGTTCAACATTAAGTGCATTCACAGGAGATTGATAGCATGTTAAAGGAACTAAACCTTTTTAAGGGTAGCCTGCTCTACAATTGGAACCCAATGATTGATCATGACGAGTTGCTTCAACTTGGAGGCCACATAGGGAAGTCCAATCTGGTCTTCTGGAATCGTTGGAAGAAGGAGTACCTTTGTAACCTTCAAGGTTGTGGCAAATAGCAAACTAGCAAACCTAACATTCAAGTGTATGGCATAGAACTCTTGAAAGAAAGGGATGTCCACCACAATTATTGGCCTATGGGTCTCATTGCAAAGACTAAAACCAAGTAATGATGGAAAGGTTAGGAAAGCAGATGTCAAGGCAATTAAGGGCTAAGTTCACCTTTAAGAAAAAAATAAATACATGCACATAATTTTGCAGGTTAAAACATGTGTATTTACTATTTTTATTATTATAATTATTATACAGGATTTATTTGTACTATTTTTTTAAACTGCAGCCTGCAAAGCATTGCAGCCATGATCAGTGGATCTTTGGTGCAGTGCCAAGCTCCTTCAGACACTCAATACAGCTGTCTGCCTGTACTTTTGTATGGGAGCATAGTAACTGAAGTGTAGGAAGAATTAATGAACTACAAACTAAAATCCATCCGCCACAGTGGCAGACAGAAATTTTACTTCATTCATTCACACATCTCTGGTGGCTGTGAAGGCGGAGCCCTGCACAGCTGCGGTGTAGTTAAAATCTGACAGCGGGTGCAGGGAGAGGATCCTGTGCCCACTGTCATGGGTGGAGTGCAGGGGACTGCTCCAAAGTAACATTACATGTTACACCCTAAATACAGGTAATATGTAACATCTTACAAAAGGTTAACTTATCCTTTATGGAAGAATTAGAGTGATTCTACAGTACCGTGCAAACGTTTTTAGTCAGATATGAAAAATTGCTGTAAATGAAGAATGCTTTCAGAAATAGAAGTGTTAATAGTTCATTTTTTATAAATTAACAAATTGGAAAAGTAAATAAACAGAAGGGAATTTCAAATCAAATCAATATTTGGTGTGACCACCCTTTGCCTTCAAAGCGGCTTCAGTTCTTCTTGGTACACTTGCAGACAGTTTTTTGAAGGAACTTGGCAAGTACGTTGTTCCAAACATCTTGAAGAACTAACCAAAATCATCTGTGGATTTAGGCTGCTTCATATCCTTCTGTCTCTTCATGTAATCCCAGACCAAACCCGTGTCAGGGCTCTGTGGGGGACAAACCATCACTTCTAGGACTTCTTGTTTTTCTCTACGCTGAATATAGTTCTCAATGACATTGGCTTTATGTTTGGGGTCATTGTACTGCTGCAGAAAACATTTGGGGCCATTCACACCCCTCCTTGATGGTATGGCATGATGGATAAGTATTTGCCTGTATTTCTCAGCAAGGAGGACACCATCATCTTTTACATGTGGTTTTATCATGTGCTGAGGTTCTTAACTGGTTCACATCAAAAAATTCAGGAAGCAATAATAATGTACAATACTGGAACCAAAAGCAACCCAACTGAACTTTACTTTTCATCACTAAAGCAATCTGGTCAAAAACGAATAGCTGGACATTTGCTTTCATTTACTGTGCTTTGCTCTTAGCTTGATTAAATATGCTTAGTGATGTATTGATGTTCTGTGATGTGTTTGTGTTATTTCATCTATTAAGGAGATTTGAATTATGTAACTGAATATGTAGATATTAGGGTGATTAACGACCTATTTTTAGTGAAACGACGTAACTGCTGGCTATAAAATATAACAGTGCTGGGAAAGGCATACAGAAGGTCAGCAGACTGATAGGAGTTGCATGGATAGAAGCAGTGAAACTACAGTCAGAACAACCAGAAGAGGTTACTTACAGATGCGGTCTATGGACTTAAAATGCTTCATAGCCAAGTAAATACCATTTGTTTTTTATACTTCACTTCTTAGCAAGACTGGGCTTTAACAGTAACATTTAGTGAGAATGGATGTTCAGGTCATGGTATAAAAGTTTTTCTTGCCATAAAATGAATCACTGCATGAAACCAACGAAGATAAAAGTTTCTTACAAAATATATTGTTTTCAATGGGATCCAAACACATCAAGCTTTGGAAAAAAAGTACCACGTGATGCATTTTTGGTTCTTTCACCTATAATTTACAATTCAAGTCAAATGAATCTGGTTCTTCAAGGACATAATTCCCATACAATATGATCAGTTTATAAAGATAACACAACATGATAAGGTTACTAATTAAAAAAAAATAAAAATTTTCCTGTTGAGTCTAATTAGATTTGAAAATTACAGGCACATGGCTAAAATAAAAAGGTATTTATCCTAAAGCTTTATGGATTGAGCCTAATGTGTCATGACATGGCAACACGCATTAACCACTTACCTACCGGGCCACTTTTTTACATTTGGTGGTCACAAGCTAAAAACATTTTTTTTTGCTAGAGAATTACTTAGAACCCCCAAACATTATATATTTTTTTTTTCAAACACCCTAGAGAATAAAGTGACGATTGTTTCAATACTTTTTGTCACACGGTATTTGCGCAGCGGTCTTTCAAGCGCGATTTTTTTGGAACAATTTTACTTTTTTGAGTTAAAAAATAAGACAACAGTAAAGTTAGCCCAATTTTTTTCCATATTGTGAAAGAGGATGTTACGCCGAGTAAATAGATACCATACATGACCTGGTTGAAAATTGCGCGCACTCACGGAATGGCGACAAAGTCCGGTATTTAAAAAGTTCCATAGGCGACACTTTAAAAATTTTTAACGGTTACCAGGTTAGAGTTACAGAGGAGGTCTTTTGCTAGAATTATTGCTCACACTCTGGCGATCGCGGCAATACCTCACATGTGTGGTTTGAACACCGTTTTCACATGTGGGCGCGACTTATGTATGCGTTTTCTTTGCTGCGCGAGCTCGCGGGGACGGTGGCGATTTAAATCTTTTTTTTTTTTTTTTTTTTTAATTTAATTTATTTATTTATTTTTAGCACTGTTCCTTTAAAAAAAAAAATCTGATCACTTTTATTGCTATCACAAGGAATGTAAACATCCCTTGTGATAGTAATAGGTGGTGACAGGTACTCTTTTTGGAGGGCCGGGGGGTCTAAAAGACCCCCCATCCCTCCTTTACACTTCACAGTATTCAGATTGCCAAAAACGGCGATTCTGAATACTGTCGCTTTTTTAAATTTGGCGCCGTTAGCCGCCGTGTAAACCGGAAGTGACGTTGTGACGTCGCTTCCGGAATTTGCCGAAGGAGACCCGATCAGAGCCGATTACGGCTTTGATCAGGTCTCCTTCCAGCCGGCGGACGCGCCGGATCATCGCTCCGGTCTCCCGGTGGGACGGGAGGCCGGAGAAGAGCGGCGGAAGGCGGCGGGAGGGGGGGGCGTTCCCTCCCGCCCACTGGGGTATCGACCGAGCGGCTCCCGAGCCGGATCAGTCATTACCCCTGGATAGCCGACCGCCAGCTCTAAAAAATGACACTGGGACATAGCCTGCAGGTGCAGGCTATGTCCCGGTACAGCCGCTCAAACCCGACCGCTGCCTATTTACGGCGCTGGTCGGGAAGGTGATATATCAACTTGTGTAGACATACATTTTTTTTCTTAGTACACCAGTTTAGGGTCTGACCCTTACCAAACAAGGCAACACATACTAAAGGGGATAATCACAAACAGAATAAATTACTTTTTAAGCCCCACCTGCTCCCTCGTGGCACAAGGGGCCTATTCTGGCTGCCTCAAGCAGTATTAACAGGAGAATCACTGCACTACAATGAGTCCAGTGAATGAAAGCTCATTCAACAAATGATGTACACATCACACCCCCTAAGTCTACTCTACCTTCGTAGATGTATTTCAACCATAATAAAGATCATCTTTACGATTAAGCCCATTACACATGAAATGTATTAGAGAAGGTGGAGAAAATGGGGTATGTGATGCATACATCAGAGTGCGGTTGCTTCTTCTGTTTACAAAGGTGCTATTGTTGGGGGCTCATTTCTCCATGTAAAAAAGGAATTGCAATAAGAGTTGTGGGTCTCAGGAAAGCGTATGCACACTGCGCTCTCCAATCATTTGAATGAAAAGTTCATACTCTGTCAGGCCTCTCTCCCTTCTGTAATCCTTCTTCCTCAAATACATCACACTGAGTTTTTGGCACCTCTATATAAAAATAGTAATTATTGCCTTAGAATATTTATTTACTTTTTGATGAAAAAAAGAAAAATGTGATCTGTCGCACCCACTACGACATGCCTCCATCCCTAATATGCATACAAAGGAAAATTTGGTCCTGGGACTTTAAATGAGACATGCCGCATACGAACAAAAGTACAAGTGTATAAAAAGTTAATATTTTATTCACATACCATATACAGATTGACATAATGATAGACAGCATAATCATTTGCAGAGATCTGGCCATCAAGGGCCCTGGAAAGAGCTGGCATGACACAAAATAAGTAGAGTAAATGGCAGGAAACCTAAATAGCAACACCTGCCTATGGGACATGGAATGATACACAAAAAATCTGTTATTCATTTTAAGTACTGCTTAATTGTTTTTTACTTACCTGAAAAAAAACTGTTATTCATTTTAAGTACTGCTTGATTGTTTTTTACTTACCTGAAAAAAAATTATTGTTACTGTCAAAGAAGGATGGTCACATGACACAACAAATCTATAAAAAGAAGAGAAAATTCAACGGTCGGTTATAATGGCGACTACAACAGAAGAACCATCTCCTCCACGTCTTTTTCTCCTCAATATGGAATTCTTACTGTGTCATATGGTTGAAAGGGCCTCTGCTCCGGATGGGGACAAGTGGATGAGCTGCTGCTTAACGGAGATCTCTCCTCTTCCATACTGCATTCCTCGGTCCCTGTCAGCATCACCTTCTGGACCCCTTCCTTCCTGCTCTTTGTCATTTCCTGTGCCATCCACTTCATCATTTCCAGCAGCCTCTCCTCCCACTTCATTACCTACTGAACTGGCATTGGCTCCCATCATGATTGACGGCTCCTCCGTTCCGCCTTCCGTGACCTCTTGAGTGACTCTCCCACCCAAGCTGGCCGGCCCCCAGGCAGAACATGATGTTGAATCCATGGAGGACATGTCTGCTGCTGGCAAAAGCAGGGAATTGCAACATGCTCGCCATTCGGTGTCACGGGGCAGCCACTGCAAAAAAAATCACAGGGCGCCCCTGGTGGTGAGTTAGACAATAGTCGTGCTTTATTGCAATTACTGTCTTCTTTTACAGATTTAGCTGAGAATTTAAAAAAATGTTTTTCTGATCAATTAACTGCCAATTCGTCAAAGCATGTTCCCACGTCAGCTATTTCCCAAGCGGCAGGTTCTAATTGTAGCGCGTTTGCTTCGGAGGATAGTAGTTTAGAGAAAAAAGATTATGATAAACTTGAGGATGATCGAAAAAAATTCGCACCTCGCACTTTCAATAATTGGCTACAAGCGTATTGTATATTTGCGAGTGTTATGGGTGAAAAACGCCCTGACTTGTGCAGTGGTTTATTTCGTCACCTTGAAATTATCCTCGAGGCTTATAAGAGCTTTCCAGGTTTGTCATGTTTTTTTTATGACAAATCGTTTTGACAAAAAATGTCCGTACATAAAAATTTGACGTGGGGTACAAAAGATGTAGGTTTATGGTTGAACCTTCTTATTCCTCGCAGACCTATGTCAGCTTCTCAAACAATTCCAGTAGCTCCCTTTAAAAAGGGATTGTGTTTTGGTTTCAATGAGGGTCAGTGCAAGTGGCCCAACACGTGTCGTTACAGACATGAATGTGCGACCTGTGCTGGGGCTCACCCTGCTTCTCACTGCTACAAGAAATTGACATCTAATAATCCTACTCATTCTAAGGATAATTTTCGTTCTAGCAATAACCCCAGTGAAGCTGTCCGCAATGCTGCCTTTTCTCCACATTTGGCCAAATCATTTCATAGCGACACAGCTAATTGAAGGCTTTTCGTGTGGTTTCCCTTTGCCTATTTTTAATGGACAAGGTTGTGTTTGTTATGAGAACCTTACATCTGTTAATCGTTTTCCAGATATAGTACATGATAAGATCAACAAAGAAATTTCTGAGGGCAGGGTCGCTGGCCAATTTTGTCTCCTCCATTTCCCAATTTCAGAGTGTCCCCTTTGGGTCTTGTCCCAAAAAAGAGCCTAACGAATATCGTATTATTCACCATTTATTGTTTCCTTCTGATTCATCAATAAATTATGATATTGACTCTCTCCTAAGCTCAGTTTGTTATTCATCGTTTGACGATGCGGTTTCTAAGATACAGAAATTGGGTAAGAATGCATTAATGGCCAAAGCCGATATCAATTCCGCTTTCTGCTTGTTGCCCATTAATCCGTTTGCCTTTAATTCTTTAGGCTTTTATTTTAAGGGAGCATATTATTTCGATAAGAGCTTACCGATGGGCTGCTCTCTTTCGTGTACTTATTTTGAAAAATTTTCATCCTTTTTGGAATGGTGTGTTTCTTTTCGGACTGGTTCTGTAAATTTACTACACTACCTTGACGATTTTTTATTCTACGGTGTTGCTGGCTCTTTTGCTTTATTAATTTTATTTACGGAATTCCAGATTGTCGAAAATTTGGAGTGCCTTTGGCTTCAGAAAAATCTGTGTGGCCGACCACATGTATTGAATTTTTAGGTATTACTATCGATACATCCGCTATGGAGTTCCGTCTACCAGTTGCCAAATTAGAGTGTTTAAAATATATGGTTACCTTTGTTATTTCAAAGCAAAAAGTCACTGTTCACAGGTTGCAGTCAATATTGGGATTGTTGGCCTTTGTGACGCAAATTATACCTATAGGTCGGGTATTTTCAAAGTGTATATATAGATCTATAACTGGCTATACTTCTCCTAAACATCATGTTCGTGTTACCTCTACTATGGTGGCAGACTTGTTAGTTTGTTAACCGATGCAGCGGGGTTGTTGGGTTATGGTGCTTATTATCAAGGGCATTGGCCAGCTTCTGTTTGGTTAGATTGAGGGTGGTTTTACAAAAAATGTTGTCTTTTTGGAATTATTTCCTATTTTAGTTTCACTGGAACTATGGGGTGATAATTTTAAAAACTCACGTTTGTTGTTTCATTCCGACAATAAGGGTGCTGCCTATGCTATAAATTGCTTATCGTCTAAATCTTTGCCTGTTGTAAATGTTTACAACTTAATTTATGGATTAAAGTCAAATACACACCTGGCTTTACTAATGTTATTGCAGATTCTCTTTCACGTTTTCAGTTGGAGCGTTTTTATTAATTGGTTCCGGACGCAGATCCGCAGGGGGGATTCTTGGAATCGCTGAATGTGCCATGTGCTAATTTTTCCGAACATATTATGTTTTTATTTCTTAATTTTTTGATGTTCTGTAATTATTCTTATAATGATATCGTTAACTTGTTGATGGGGGTTTCATTTTTTGCTAAGGTGTATGGATTTCCTCCTTGTTCACAATTATTTTTGGTTAAGCAGGCTTTGAAGGGCTACCGTAAAAAATATGGTTGTTAAGTACCTGGTAGTGAGCCTGACGGTCGGGTTGGCCTCTCCTACGACTCTGGTTCATGGGACCGCTGGAGTTGGGAACAGCGGCCACAGGAGCACAGTGGGGTAAGAGTGCCTGCAGAAGTCCAGGAGTATCCGTCAGCAGCGGACAGGAGATGTGCTGGAAGGGTGCTGATGTTTAGAGCAGGATACTTGGTGGGACCAGATGGTCGCAGGCACAGTAGCGGAGTCAGGGACCAGCAGGGTTGGTAATGGGCAGGCAGCAGAGGTACAGAAGGATTAGGCAATCGGATGGTCGTAGGCAAGCCAGGGGTCGGTACAGGCAGAGTTCAGGCAAAGTCAGGCAGGCCGGGTTACAGGAATCAGATAACGGGTAGCAGAATGCTCAGGAAAACAGGGCACACGCTGTAGATCAGACAGCACTAGATGCAGGAAGTACACTTGTTTAAATAGGGCTGCCCGGCCCCGCCCCTTCCGGGAGCGTGAGGAAACAACAATCAAATGCACAAACCTTCAGCACAGTCTTCTAACATTGCTCCCCCCCCCAAGGGGCAGCCTCCGGATGCCCAGCTGGGCACTTCTTAGCAGTTGACTGCAGAGGAAGGCATTGACCAGGTCCGTGGCATGCACATTTTGTTCGGGCTCCCAGGAATTTTCCTCAGGTCCGTAGCCCCGCCACTTAATCAGATGTTGCATCTGCCCTCTTCTTCTCCTACAATCCAGTACAGCTTCCACTTCAAACTCTTCGTCACCATTGACAATCACAGGCCCGGGTGGACCTATTTCGCGGTTCGGGAAGGAGTCCGGAGCCGCTGGCTTCAATAGTGAGACATGAAAGACCGGATGAATCCTAAGATTGTCCGGCACAG
>BLSH010513675.1:498696-517804 GCA_018402905.1 Glandirana rugosa | reverse complement strand
CGGGGCTATAGGTTCACACTTCACGACGGGTCGAGACGGGATAACAACACATGTCTACTAGAACAGGCTGATGTTAGGCTTAATGACCACAGTTGCAGGCAGGACTTTCAAGCATGCCCCTTTACCTCCCCAGTGGGCAGCATTCAGTATAGGTGATGATGGACATGACCCCTGGGGGGCCTGATATACATATGAATGCCGCCTCTATTTACATATCAATGCTGCTGGCCGCCACTATTTACATATGAATGCCACCGCTATTTACATATCAATGCTGGTTATTTACATGTAAACACAGGGTCTGCAGGTGAGTCATCTGTACACAACAATAGGGCAGAGCTGGGCAGCACTTCACACTTGGATATCGGGGCACCGCACACGACTAAAACTTCAAGGGGCAAGGGAATTTAACCACTTCAGCCCCGGAAAGTTTTACCCCCTTCCTGACCAGAGCAGTTTTTGCGATTCGGCACTGCGTCGCTTTAACTGACAATTGCGCGGTTGTTGCAACGTTGTACCCAAACAAAATTTGCGTCCTTTTTTTCCCACAAATAGAGCTTTCTTTTGGTGGTATTTGATCACCTCTGCGACATTTCTGATCGCCGCTATAAACAAAAAAAGAGCGACAATTTTGCAAAAAAAACAGTTTTTCTTACTTTTTGCTAAAATACAAATCCAAAAAAAACATTTTTTCATCGGTTTTGGCCGATTTATATTCTTCCTAATATTTGTGATAAAAAAAAAAATCGCAATTGGCGTTTATTGATTGGTTTGCGCAAATGTTGCCGCGTTTACGGATGATGAGAATTCATTTCTGGGGTTTTTATTTTTTTTTTATTTTTTTTACTAGTAATGGTGGCGATCTGGGATTTTTAGCAGTACTGCGATATTGGGGCAGACATGTCGGATATTTTTGACACTTTTTTTGGACCAATGACATTTATAAAGCGATCGGAAATTTAAATGTCCACTGATTACTGTATAAATGTCATTGGCAGTGAAATGGTTAACCTGGGGGGGTAGAGCTAGGGTTAATTGTGTTCCCTGGGTGTGTTCTAACTGTGGGGGGGGGGCTGGGCTAACATGGGCATAGGAGATCTAACTGATCCCAGGGACAGGGATCAGTAGATCTCCTATGCCCGCACTGACAGAGCGGAGAACCGCCGTGTTTACATCGGCGGTTCCCCGCTCTTTGGCTGTGGCCGCTCATCACGGCTCGCCGGCGGACATCGGGTCTGCCCGAGCCACGGCCACACTCCTCCGGAGTGCAGCGGGCGTGCGCGCCCCCTAGCGGCCGCCCGCAGATCGCCGCCTTTTTACTGCGATTCGCGGTAGTCGTCCACACTGCCGCAGTAAATATACTGCGCGCGGTGTGGAACCGGTTAAACTAGGATAGTTGGCAAGTATGAGGCAGCTGCTTTGGGCCCCACAAAAATGACAGGGCCCAGGGCAGCTGCCCCTTTTTGCCCTGCCCTAAATGACGGCCCTGGTCAGTCTGACCCACCGCATTACCGACCGAGGAAGCCTTTTACCATGTGATCAGCCGTGACCAATCACGGCTGATCACAGTGTAAATAGGAAGAGCTGTTGATCGGCTTTTCCTCTGCTCAGGTCTGCAGACCTGAGCAGTGGAGAGCCAATCGGCTGCTTGACTGACAGGGGGGCTGCACTAAACGTTTATCAGCGCAGCCCCCCTCAGGATCGCCACACTGGACCACCAGGGAGTTGACCAGGACCACCAGGGAGGACACCATGAGGACTCAGGACCACCAGGGAGACAACATGGAGGCCACCCAGGACCACCAGGGAGCACAGTGTACTGTAGGGATGGCACTGTGCCCATATATGATGCCTACCAGTGCCATTCCTAACAGTGCTATATGCACCAGTGCCCACCAGTGCCACCTATCAGTGACCACCTGTGCCACCTAAAAGTGCCACCTATCAGTGCCCAGTGCCACCTATCAGTGCCGCCTATGAGTGTCCATCAGTGCAGCATATCAGTGCCACGTATCAGTGCCCGTGAGTGTTGCTTACCCGTGCCGCCTATCAGTGCCCATCAGTGCTGCATATATGTGCCCCATCATCAATGCAAACTTATCAGTGCCACCTCATCAGTGCCAATCTGTGCTGCCTCATCAGTGCCTGGCAGTCTAGCCTCACCAGTGCCCATCAGTGTAGCCACATCAGTGCCCATCAGTGAAGGAGAAAATTTACGTATACAAAGTTTTGTGACAGAAACAAAGAAAAACTTTTTTTTTTCAAAAAATTTCGGTCTTTTTTATTTGTAGCACATAAAATAAAAACCGCAGGAGTGATCAAATACCACCAAAAGAAAGCTCTATTTGTGGGAACAAAATGATAAAAATGTTGTTTGGGTACAACGTTGCATGACCGCGCAATTCTCATTCAAAGCGCAAAAGCACTGAAAGCTGAAAACTGGTCTGGGCAGGAAGTGTTCTATGTGCCTGGTATTGAAGTGGTTAATGTGCTAATTTTGTTACTTTATTTCAAATGACCCTGTAGTGCCTGATGAAGCAGACTGCCCTATATCTGGGAAACTCGTCAAGCTGAAATACCTATCACAAACACTATGGAACTGTACGTAAGTGAGGGCTTAACCCCCTCACCCCCCAAGAATCATAATATGTGCTCCAGTCTAGTGGGTGATAGTAGTATATGTAATTTAGAGTCAAATCTGTTGTTTTGCTTGTTTTTAACTTGAATAAGATTATTTTATATTAGAATGTTTAGATTTCTATAAATAAAATATGGCTTTTATATAAATTCAATTGTAAGTTGTGGCTGCCTCCAAAGTTCTGCCTCCTCCAAATTGTGTGTATTTTTTTTCTCCACAACAAATATTAGATTAATTTAGATTTCTTTTCTCTTTATGGACTACATAATTGATAAATAAAAACTTTTTTACTACCCCCCCCCCCCCCCTTCCCATGGAAGCCAGTAGAGGGAAAATAGCAAAAACTGTATTTGTGTCTGCAACTTTATGCAGAGACACTGATCACTCTGCCAGTGCAGAAGTTCAGGGACACCATCTCCTGCACATTTGCCAACATGTGAACATAGTTAGGAGGGATGCCTTTAAAGGATCAAGAAAAATGCTTGCCAAGCACATGGAGGTGTGTCCGATAAAGTGGGTGTTGCTTTACAATGTACTGTATGCTACATAGTGCGGGAGTAAAATTAGCCCCATCATTAGTGTAAATGGCAGTAATCATAACCCTCAGCATTGGTGTAAGTGACCACAACAATCCCCACTTCGTTGGTGGTCAGTGTTCTTATGTTAAAACCCCCAGCATTGGTGTTCAAGGTAAGGCTGTAATATTAACCCCCCTCCAACAGTGATGGTCAGTGATAGGCGTATGCCTGGCACACATGAGGAGGTTTTTTTTTTTTTTCGTTCAACCCAGTGGGCTAATACAAGCAATGTTAGTTCAGTAATCCCCCCCGCTAAGCTATTGTGTTTTGACACCATTGGCTCTAACGCTGATCGGATGCTGGTTTTCCAGCATGCCCGTTTGATAAAAGCCAGTCGTTAGACCGGCTTCTGGCGGACAGGCTGCTGTACACACAGGCTGAATGTCGGCCAGTTACTTTTTTCAGTATTCGACCCGTGTGTACCAGCAGTTAGGCTGTAATAAGAAGCTCACCATTCCCAGCACTGGTGGTCAGGGGCAGGCTGAGGCTGTAATAAGAACCCTCCTTCCCAGTATTAGTGGTCAATATTTTGCTTGGGGTACACTTTCCCACACTGCTACCTCTACTTATTGGACAGGACTAAACTTCTACTGTCGGCTGGAGATTACTACACAGCCTCTTTGCATGTCATGGACCGCTGCACCAGGGCACCCTCCAAGTGGTGGTACCTAGTGTGGACTGACCTAATGCCCCCTAAAAACGCCACATAATTTTATGCTTTGTTAAAGCATGCTTAGTTTATGGCATTTAACAACTTTTGCATAATACTGTATGTATGTTTCATCATTTTTTTATGTAAGGGATATTTTATGCAATTGTACCGCTAGCTCTGGAGAGGCAACTGAGAATGACCAGATCTCTCTTGCTAAAGCATAGAAGTGGCCAGACCCACACACATTTCCAAGCACACCATCAAATGCTGGCTCAGTCCAGGGGATGCCTTTTTGTGGATTTATTGCAGGAAACTTAAACAGGAGAGGGGTATGGGTGCAGGATACTCCAAAACGTCAGGAGAAATTACCAGGAGGCAAAAATCCTAGCCAAAATCCTCTTGTAACAACCTTTGCTTGGAGCAGGAGGGAATGGCCAAATAATCTGTAATGCTATGCAAGCAGTCCCAGTCCTTACAGTGACCTCTGGCACTTATATCCCCAAGCACATGCACTCCTGGGATCCATAAACAAACTCTAAGGATGGCCATACACGGTTCAAATTTCAGCCGGTTTGGCAGGAGCCGGCCGAGATTCAAACCGTTAATGGGATCGATCAATCATCTTTGGTACAACCAGCCTGCCGGATTCTGTTACGATTATTGCTATAGCAGGCACTAATGATAATCACTGTCTTCCCCCGACGGGGATGATTTCCCCTGCCTCCCGCTGAGAGAAGACAATTGCTAATTCCTGGTTGCAGGAAAGAAATTTGCACTGTGTGTGGCTGGCTTTACTGTAACGTACTTGGTCAGAAGCTGAAGGGATGTGAGGACTTCATTTGCGACTAAGTGCAAAGCACCCCTGAAGGTTGTGACAGGAGATGCCGAGCCCAAAGAAGTACAAGTTGCCAGCTGTGTGGTTGCTGGATGAATCAGTTGTAATGCAGAGCCTATTGAAGACAGGACTGGGCTGAAGTAGCAGCTAGGCCAGGGTGGCAGTCTTGGTAAGCAGACAGATTTGGCTGACAGGACTTTCACAGAAGATGTGGTCATGAACTTGAGCCAAAGGTCAAACACGGTAGTCAGGCAGGAGGGTAGCAGAAGCGTAGTCAGGAGCAAGCCAGGATAATACACAGGGAATCAACAAGAGCAATGTCCATGGGAACAAGCCAAGGTCAGAGCCAGGAGAAAAGCAGTAGACAGGTCGAGAGGCAATCTGGGTCAGTAACAGGAGAATCAAAGGATGCAGAATATGCAGGAGCAAAGAATGCAGGGAGCTGAAGATCAACCAGCAATCTCTGAGCATATCTACCTTCCTTATATAGGCCATTTGGCACCAGCAATTGTTGAGAGCATGCGCAGCATGCAGCAGCGCTTACAAGCATGCCCCTGTGTAATTTCAATATGTATGCCCACATTCCTGCGCAGGCGGTTGTGGCCATGTTGGATATTGGCAAGTGTGTCAGGTCCTTGCTTGTGTGCATTCCTTTTCTGTTTAGCACTCTAACACTTACAAAGTCCAAGGGCAGCCTCCATGCAACACTTTTCAGTAAGACACCCTCCAGCAATGTCTCTAATTCAGATCTCTTTCAGGCCTTCAGCCGAGCACATGTTCAAGCCCAAACAGCAACTCCAGTACAAAGGCTGCATCCCAGGGGAAGCAGCCCCAGGACAAGAACACTTTGGGCATGCCTCAGCCACCTTCTGTATGCCCTCCCAGGGATTGAGAGAGCAGATAAAACTTCATTACTTCAGTGGCTGACCATCCTACTCTATTCTCTGAAAGATTCTTCTAGAGACATGCAGGAGTAATCAACTAATAAGGCTAGGGAAACCTGACTAGACCAATAAAACAAACAAAACGATCACCACTCCACTCAGTACAGCAGAGCCAAAAACTAAATTTAGCCTAATTGAGGCAGGGAGCTACACACTAATGACTACCTAAATGGATCCACGATGAATTAGGAGCACAGAAAGCGCACACAGTGACAAATCACACAGAATCAGATGTGTGGGCTTTTATTGGGGAACTTGGTTACACAGGAGAGGCAGGAAATAGGGTATAGCAAGAAGAGATAGTCTTCAGGGTAACAGCAGGGCACAGCAAGAGGGAATAGCCCCCAGGGTAGCAATATGGCACAGCAAGGAGAAATAATCCTCAGGGTAGCAATGTTTAGTTTGACCTGCCCCCAGGACCCCTTCTTTCCGTGGTTGGGCTCATGCTGTGCTGTCTGGCATTCATCCATCCTACCTGGATGTGCGCATGCACGCCCACACATTTTTGTAAGCGCATATTCTCTTGTATGTTACGATGAGATGTACCCTAATGTTTACATGTGTACATATGAATGTAATCACTTGTTTTCTCATTTTGTTCAGAATATTTGTACCTCAGCTCCTGAAGAAGCGATAATATTTGCAAAACATGTAGAGCTCATTCATCTACCAGCCCCAACACATCAAGTTACCCTGCCGTGGTTTATACCCATCGTGCACAGGAACATCTACCTATACAGGGTCTTGTATGTGATGGTGTAGAGTGAATTGTATGGTGTTTTGTACATATATGACTTTTTTAAATATTGTTAAAGGGTTATGAATAAACATATGGTTTTAACTTAGATTGGTGTTGATAAAGTCCATGGTGCATTAGCTCCAAATCCTTCAATACAAATCCCAGCAATCCCAGTGTACAGAAAGTAGCACGCAGTCCATACTAAACTACCAGTCTCAGCAATTCTAACCATCTTCTAGTCTTCTTCTAATGATACCTACAGCCATGAGTTCCTCTGTGTCCATCACAAGAGTAAACTCAGAAAATGTCTGTCACTTTTCTCAGCATAGGGATGTTACATGGTACTTTGGATTCAGCTGAGACCTCAGCTTCAAATTGTCAGTGCTGAGGTGTCTGGCTTTATCCTGGTGCAGGATACAATAACATATGTGCAATCTGCTGAGAGGAGCTGATCTCCAACCTCTTGTGTGGGCAAAGGAATTTCCAGCTAAATTATGCAGATAAACTGACTTCTTTAAGCCAGCCAGACATAGATCGATCGATCCATGTATGAGCACCCTGGTTGTACACAAGTTGGTCCTGGGAGATTGCCAGGAGGAGGGTAAATAGCTGCATTTTCTCAGACTGTACAGGACACAGCTTCCTCTTGCTCTGAGGGAGATCAGAGAGTGCACATCACTGTCTAGTGTGCACCATCACTGCTGCATATCAGCAGCCTGAGTGGGATCTGGAGTATTAAGTTTGGGGGTGCCAACAGACAGGGTCACCTGGGTGCACAGAGAGTAGACTAATCACTGTGTGTGACCGGATGGTGAGCTGCAATATCTCTGGGACTGGTGAGCTGCTGCTGTGGGGATTTATTATCTGTTGCTAGAAAAAGAGACTGAGCCCTTTAACCACTTCAGCCCAGAAGGCTTTCACACTTTAGGACCAGAGCACTTTTTGCGATTCGGCGCTGCGTCGCTTTAACTGACAATTGCGCGGTCGTGCGACGTTGTACCCAAACAAAATTTGCGTCCTTTTTTTTCCCCAAATAGAGCTTTCTTTTGGTGGTATTTGATCATCGCTGCGTCATTTCTGATCGCCGCTATAAACAAAAGAAGAGCGACAATTTTGCAAAAAAACCCAAATTTCTTACTTTTTGCTAAAATACAAATCCAAAAAAAAAAATACAAAAAATACATTTTTTTTTCAACGGTTTTGGCCGATTTATATTCTTCCTCATATTTTTGGTAAAAAAAATCACAATCTGCGTTTATTGATTGGTTTGCGCAAAAGTGGCCGCGTTTACGGATGATGAGAATTTATTTCTGGGGTTTTTATTATTTTTTTTACACTTTTTTGGGACCATTGGCATTTATACAGCGATCAGTGCTATAAAAATGCACTGATTACTGTGTAAATGCCATTGGCAGTGAAGGGTTAACCTGCAGGGGGCGCTCTAAGGGTTAACTGTGTTCCCTGGGCGTGTTCTAACTGTGTGTGGGCTGCCCTAGCAGGGGAAGGGAAGTGATCACAGCTTCCATGTAGAGGAAGGCTGTGATCACAGCCCTTCTCCCTCTCACAGAACGGAGGTCCGTGTTTACTTACACGGACCTCCGTTCTTTCAGTGCGGGGGGGGGCATCGCGGGTAGCCGGCGGAGATCGAGTCCGTCGCACCCGCTCCCTGGCCCCCCCCCCGAACACAGTGAGCGTGCGGGCGCGATCTCGCAGCCGCTGTCGCATGACGGCGGTTTGCGTTATCGAGCCACTTTGTCGCCGTCAACCTGCGGTTGACGGTCGGCAAGTGGTTAAGAACTGGCCATACAGCCATTTACTGCCTACAGGTGTGACTGGGACTGTAGTCATGTGCACTAATGGTACAGCTGGGCCTCGACACTAGCCAGCTGAAGAGTTAGCACTAAAGATTGTTCCTTTGTGGCTGCTACACAGAGACCTACACCTATTGCTTATACAAACAGTTACCTCTCAGGGGACATTGCCCCATATTTTGGCCATTCTCCTAGAGTGCACTGTAGACTAGTTAAAGAGTAGGAGGGGAAGTTCCGTTTTAAGAACTCGTTCCCTGCTCCCCTTGCACAATTGGCCCTTTTGAGGAACGGGGGGGCAGGTACCCGATTTTGACAGGTGCCCACTTCCCACTTCCATTCCATTTCCATGCCATAGTGCTCGGAAACAGAAGTTCTTCTCCCTCACACCCCCCCTGCAGGCTTCTGGGACATTGACAGGTTCCAGGAGACTGCATTTACCATTTACGATGCGCAGCGCGACTCGCGACTAGTGAAGATGCCGGCGGTGGCAAGGGAGGACAGAGGGTGAATACAGCTGGGCTAAGTGCACCACCTGATCATGGGACAGGTGAGTGGCTGTTTTTTAAAGGTCAGCAGCTACAGTTGAGCTAGAGCTTTAGAGCTAGACTAGAGGTTTATAATGAAGTCACGGGAAGATTCCAGTCAGTGTTTGCAATATCACTCACCCAGTAGAGGAATTATGGGCCCAAATGCTGATTGAACAAGTGAATCCAGGTACCCTAGTCTCGCCCTCTGGTTTGTGGGAGAAGATGAGATTCCTTTAGAGAGGATCTACTGGAAGAACACTCCACTCTCATCCAAGTAGCAAAAGCCCAGCTACTGAAATGGTGGGAGATGTTCTTGAAAAGTGATTTTGATGTAGGGTGAACAAAGAGTGCCCAGCACCAAAGTTACCTTCAGTAAGACAATCCATTCAGAGAAAGAGCCTGACGGATTGCACTTTGTGATCTGGAAGATCTCTGTGAGCAGCTGACAGAGTTGAAGAGGATGGGCATCATTCAAGAGTCAAAAAGCCCTTATGCCTCCCCAGTAGTGTTGGTGTGAAAGAAGAATGGTTACCTGAGGATGTGTGTTAGCAACTGCACACTCAACATGACTGTCCCCGACCAGTATACCACACCTCAGATAGGAAATGCCCTACAATGTCTGTGTTGGGCACATTTAGGCTTCATGCACACAGGACTTTAAAAAAAACAGCCAAAAAACGTCAGTAGCTTATCAGGGATGTTTTCAGCTTTTACCAGCGTTATATTACCGCTGTTTTTTCGCGTTTTTAAAGGGCCAGCTTTTTTTTTTTCCAATTGGTCTAAAATGTCCAAAAACGTTGGGGATTGAAGTTTTTAAGCGTTTTTGAGCCTTCTTGGGCGTTTTTGGACGTTTTTAAGTGTTTGAACGTTTTTACAGCTGAAAACAGTCCAAAAAACCCTCAGCTCTTGGGTTTTGTTACAGCTCAAAAACGTCACTGCTAAAAACAGTTGATAACAGCCTGTGTGTGCATGAACACATAGGATAACATGATGGAGGGTTTATTGACTGTAGAAAAAAACTTCTGCAGCTGAAATCAGCTGCTGAAAAACAGTCAAAAAAACGTCCTGTGTGCATGAGGCCTTATTGTACTAGACTTGAAGAGTGGGTGCTACCAAATCCCCATGCTTTGGTAAGACACGGAGAAGATGGCCTTTGCCTGTCCACTAGGATTTTTTTGAATTTTACAGAATGCCCCAAGGTATGTCAGGGGCTTCAGCAACCTTCCAGAGATTGATGTAGAAGACAGTAGGGGACATAAACCTTGAAGAGCATTACGAGTGCCCGGAGAAGGTCCTGAAGAGATTTCATGATGAGGGGATGAAGATGTCCATAGAGAAGTGTTCTACCAGCCTTCTGTCACTTACTTCAGACATGTTGTTTCAGCTGAGGGAGGGGCCACTGACCCCAAGAATCTGGAAGTGGTCACCTCCTCTCCAAGACCTACCAATGTGAGTGAGCTGAGGTCATTCTTGGTGTTCTGCTCATACTATTGAAGGTCCGTCGAAGGGGTTTGGCTCATCAACGAGTTGTAAAGCGAGAGTGAGGACGACAACCCAAACTCACCGAAACCAATCAAACAAACTGGAGGACCCAGAAAGTCTCAGAAGCCATTCAAGACCAGTGGCCTGACAGGTATGAGAAATCCCTCCACCAGCTGAAGAGGAGCTTAACAAACATCCTTGTTCTGGCCTATGCAGATCCAACCAAACCTTACAAACTACATGGCAATGACAATCAAGTTGGGCTAGGTGGGGTGTTGTACCAAGAGCATGATGGACACCTGTAGCCTGTTGCCGAAGTGAGCAGAAGCCTAAGAAGAACTATCCCACCCACATGGAGTTCCTTGCCCTGAAGTGGGCAGTGGTGGATAAACTAAAAGATTACTTATATGGTGCAAACAATGACAATAACCCGCTCACATACTGTATATACTTACCACAGCCAATTTGGATGTCTCCGAGCATAGGTGGTTTATATACCTATTAGGGTTCTATTTCAGTGTAAAGTACTGTCCGGGGTTGGGAACAGAGAAGCTAATGCCCTGTCGAGGAGACCTTATGACTCAGGGACTTCCTCTGAAGAGTGGACTCTGACGCTGACACCGGAAGGGATACAAGCATTTGTTAAGGAGTAGAGCAGGGGGCCAGAGAAGCAATAGGGGCTGAAGCCAATGGAGTTTCAGATGCATGTGTCCCCTGTTACTACTTAAGCACTTCATGGCCATTTAGTGTGACCAAACCCCCGTATATTTGCATTTTTTGCTATATACGTTTAGATGCTTTTAAACAGCCTGGTAGGACTATATATCATGTGTGCGCTGTAATATGCGTTTTTTGTCTATTGGTTTTTACAAGCAGCACCATGCGTTTGGTAGGGTGTTCCCCCCAAATATGTATTTTTTTATATGCTGAGAGGTCCTGACCAGACCTTTTGGGCTGGAGAACCCCATCCTCCTTAATTACCCCCAATCAGTGTCCACCTGATCCATGGGATGTGTCCTCTGGTCTCCCATAAAGAGAGGCGTTGGCTTCCATGGTTTGAGATAGGAGCATTCACTCTAAGGTTAGTGTAGGACCCACTGGTAAAAACGGGGTACTTTGCAGCAGTCAGTGGGCTTAAGCACTTCATGGCCATTTAGTGTGACCAAACCCCCGTATTTTTGCATTTTTTGCTATATATATTTAGATGCTTTTAAACAGCCTGGTAGGAGTATATATCATGTGTGCGCTGTAATATGCGTTTTTTGTCTATTGGTTTTTACAAGCAGCACCATGCGTTTGGTAGGGTGTTCCCCCCAAATATGTATTTTTTTTTATTTTTTCCCTGTTACTACTGTGACCTTTTCCATGCAAGGTACAAAGGCTTACCGAAGCTTTGAAAGAAAGAAAAGAGCAGATGGAAAACCCCCTCTGCTGCTGACAGATTCTCCAAAAGAAGTATACCTAATTCACAAAGAATAGGATCGGCTGCAGTTACACGATGGGTTGGTCTACTAAAGGGGCCCCTCAGATGATCCCGAGGATAACTGGCAACTGTTCTTGCCAGGAAAGCATGCAGAGACTGTGTTGACTGCTCTGCATGATAATCACTGCTTCTAATGGCCCTGCATGCTGGCGGAAATTAAATATACTGTCACTCTTGCGTATGAAATACAGTGGGTACGGAAAGTATTCAGACCCCCTTAAATTTTTCACTCTTTGTTATATTGCAGCCATTTGCTAAAATCATTTAAGTTCATTTATTTTCCTCATTAATGTACACACAGCACCCCATATTGACAGAAAAACACAGAATTGTTGACATTTTTGCAGATTTATTAAAAAAGAAAAACTGAAATATCACATGGTCCTATGTATTCAAACCCTTTGCTATGACACTCATATATTTAACTCAGGTGCTGTCCATTTCTTCTGATCATCCTTGAGATGGTTCTACCCCTTCATTTGAGTCCAGCTGTGTTTGATTATACTGATTGGACTTGATTAGGAAAGCCACACACCTGTCTATATAAGACCTTACAGCTCACAGTGCACGTCAGAGCAAATGAGAATCATGAGGTCAAAGGAACTGCCTGAAGAGCTCAGAGACAGAATTGTGGCAAGGCACAGATCTGGCCAAGGTTACAAAAAAATCTCAGTGCAAGACACATGAAAGCCCGCATGGAGTTTGCTAAAAACACCCAAAGGACTCCAAGATGGTGAGAAATACGATTCTCTGGTCTGATGAGACCAAGATAGAACTTTTTGGCCTTAATTCTAAGCGGTATGTGTGGAGAAAACCAGGCACTGCTCATCACCTGTCCAATACAGTCCCAACAGTGAAGCATGGTGGTGGCAGCATCATGCTATGGGGGTGTTTTTCAGCTGCAGGGACAGGACGACTGGTTGCAATTGAGGGAAAGATGAATGCGGCCAAGTACAGGGATATCCTGGACGAAAACCTTCTCCAGAGTGCTCAGGACCTCAGACTGGGCCGAAGGTTTACCTTCCAACAAGACAATGACCCTAAGCTCACAGCTAAAATAACGAAGGAGTGGCTTCACAACAACTCCGTGACTGTTCTTGAATGGCCCAGCCAAAGCCCTGACTTAAACCTCATTGAGCATCACTGGAGAGACCTAAAAATGGCTGTCCACCAACGTTCACCATCCAACCTGACAGGACTGGAGAGGATCTGCAAGGAGGAATGGCAGAGGATCCCCAAATCCAGGTGTGAAAAACTTGTTGCATCTTTCCCAAAAACACTCATGGCTGTATTAGATCAAAAGGGTGCTTCTACTAAATACTGAGCAAAGGGTCTGAATACTTAGGACCATGTGATATTTCAGTTTTTCTTTTTTATGAATCTGCAAAAATGTCAACAATTCTGTGTTTTTCTGTCAATATGGGGTGCTGTGTGTACATTAATGAGGGAAAAAAATGAACTTAAATGATTTTAGCAAATGGCTGCAATATAACAAAGAGTGAAAAATTTAAGGGGGTCTGAATACTTTCCGTACCCACTGTATATAGAGGAAGGCTTTACTCAGCAGAGCCACCTCAATGGGCCATCTTCAAAGTCAAGGACAAATGGAATAGATGTGCGTTGACCTTTTGTGTCTGGAACCTGATTTGTTCCTCAACATATTCACTCTGACCAAGGGAGAGAGTTTGAGAGTAGACTCATTAAGAGACTGTAAGACCTGTTAGGCATTCAGGAGTCCAGAACTCCTTAGCACCTGGAAGGAGACCCACAACTAGGATGATTCAATTGCACTCTGTTAGATATGGTTAGGATGCTCCTTGAAATAAAGAAACGGCATTGAACCTGGCATATTTCAGCAGTGGTGTAGAATACAGGGAACAATGCCACAGAATAATCCCCCTATATGCCCATGTTAAGGAGGAAGGCCCACAGAGGACCTAGTATTTGGTACATTCTCAGACCAAGCTTCAATGATATCCCATAGAGCAGGGGTGTCAAACTCAAATTCATTGGGGGCCGCATCAGCAGTATGGTTGCCCTCCAAGGGCCAGTTGTATCTGAAGGACTATGTATCTACTCTAGGGGCATGCTAAGTCCAGAGTGCAGGGTTCGGGAATGTGTGCTATGTACAGAGTGCAGGGTTCAGGAGTGTGCTACGTACACAGTGCAGGGTTCAGGAGTGCGCTACGTACAGAGAGCAGGGTCCAGGAGCCTGATACATACAAAGTGCAGGGTCCAGGAGCGTGTTACGTACAGAGTGCAGGGTTCGGGAACATGTTACATACAGAGTGCAGGTTTCGGGAGAGTGCTACGTACAGAGTGCAGGGTTCGGGAGCGTGCTACGTACAGAGTGCAGGGTTCGGGAGCGTGCTACGTACAGAGTGCAGGGTTCGGGAGCGTGCTACCTACAGAGTGCAGGGTTCGGGAGCATGCTACATACAGAGTGCAGGCTTGGGGAGCGTGCTACTTACAGAGTGCAGGCTTGGGGAGCGTGTTACATACAGAGTGCTGGTTTCAAGAGCGTGCTACGTGCAGGGTTCGGGAGCATGCTATGTACAGAGTGCAGGGTTCAGGAGCGAGCTACGTAAAGATTGCAGGGTTCAGGAGTATGTCTACGTACAGAGTGCAGGGTTCAGGAGTGTGCTACGTACAGAGTGCAGGGTTCATGAGTGCGCTACGTACAGAGAGCAGGGTCCAGGAGCCTGATACATACAAAGTGCAGGGTCCAGGAGCGTGTTACGTACAGAGTGCAGGGTTCGGGAACATGTTACATACAGAGTGCAGGTTTCGGGAAAGTGCTACGTACAAAGTTCAGGCTTGGGGAGCGTGCTACTTACAGAGTGCAGGCTTGGGGAGCGTGTTACATACAGAGTGCTGGTTTCAAGAGCGTGCTACGTGCAGGGTTCGGGAGCATGCTATGTACAGAGTGCAGGGTTCAGGAGCGAGCTACGTAAAGATTGCAGGGTTCAGGAGTATGTCTACGTACAGAGTGCAGGGTTCAGGAGTGTGCTACGTACAGAGTGCAGGGTTCATGAGTGCGCTACGTACAGAGGGCAGGGTTCAGGAGCGTGCTAAATACAGAGTGAAGGGTTCAGGCGTATGCTATGCACAGTGCAACATCTCATTTTCTACCTCTCCTCCTGGGTTCTGATGTCTGCAACCATCACATTCCTCCCATCCCCCCACCTCTACACACATCTACGTCCACAGCCCTCACCCTCCCCACCCCCTTTTCTCACTAACAACTGTACTGTCTCCTATTTTCCTACCTGGCCCAGCTCTGGTAACTCAACACAACACTGCCTCTCTTCATGAAGTCATCAAAAAGCCCGACCTCAGGATTAAGCCCGCTGGATGGAAAAAAAAAACACTGCTGTCCCAAGCTGGCAGTCAGTGGTGGTGACAACTATGCCAGGCCGACCACGCATGCGCTCAGCTCACAAAAATCCGGCGCCGCTGAAGGGACTGAGGAGGAGAGAGAGGGGGAGAGGTTTATTCTTGTCTCCTTGGAGACCGACGGGCCGCGCATGCGCTGACACAAGCCGGCGCTGCTCGTGGGACTGAGGGGGAGGATGTTGAGAGATACGAACAGGTGTCGGCCAGAGGCCGCTGTGCGGGCCACCTGGCAAGGCCTGGCGGGCCGGATTCGGCCCGCGGGCCTTGTGTTTGACACCTGTGCCATAGAGGATATGAGGACAATTTAAGGAAGAAAATGAAAAAGGCATACGAGAAAGCCCAGGCTGCCTCAGACACCCGAGGGCAACCAGACAAAAAAAACTTTGATCTTAAAGGCAAGTCACAGATGATGTGATTTTTACAGTAGTTGAGCTACTGCAGCTCAGATCCTGAAAAAGATAATGCTGGTTTTGATAAAAAGGTGTCAGAACACACAGTGCTGCAGACCAGTCAGGGTGTCCATGCTGACTCATGTCCAGACCATAAGCCTTTACAATGAACACATGAGCATCAGAACTAGACCACTGAGCAATGAAAGAAGGTGGCTTGGACTGATGAATTCAAGAATGGTTTGAGGAACACGAGTTTGAGGTGTTGACTTGGCCTCCAAATTCTCCAGATCTCATTCCAATCGAGCATCTGTGGGATGTTCTAAAAAAACAAGTCCAGTCTATGGAGGCCCCACCTCTCAACTTACAGGACTCAGCTTTGTGCTAGATACCACAGCATACCTTCAGAGGTCTAGTGGAGTCCATGCCTCGATAGGTTATGGTTAGCGGTCATAATGTTGTGGCTGATCAGTGTGTGTGTGTGTATATATATATATATATATATATATATATATATATATGTATATACATATACATAGAATCTCACAAAAGTGAGTAAACCCCTCACATTTTTGTAAATATTTTATTATATCTTTTCATGTGACAACACTGAAGAAATGACACTTTGCTACAATGTAAAGTAGTGAGTGTACAGCTTGTATAGCAGTGTAAATTTGCTGTCCCCTCAAAATATCTCAACACACAGCCATTAATGTCTAAACCGCTGGCAACAAAAGTGAGTACACCCCTAAGTGAAAATGTCCAAATTGGGCCCAAAGTGTCAATATTTTGTGTGGCCACCATTATTTTCCAGCACTGCCTTAACCCTCTTGGGCATGTAGTTCACCAGAGATTCACAGGCTGCCACTGGAGTCCTCTTCCACTCCTCCATAACGACATCACGGAGCTGGTGGATGTTAGAGACCTTGCGCTCCTCCACCTTCTGTTTGAGAATGCTCCACAGATGTTCAATAGGGTTTAGGTCTGGAGACATGCTTGGCCAGTCCATCACCTTTACCCTCAGATTCTTTAGCATGGCAGTGGTCGTCTTGGAGATGTGTTTGGGGTCATTATCATGTTGGAATTCTGCCCTGTGGCCCAGTCTCCAAAGGGAGTGGATCATGCTCTGCTTCAGTATATCATAGTACATGCTGGCATTCATGGTTCCCTCAATGAACTGCACCTCCCCAGTGCTGGCAGCACTCATGTAGCCCCAGACCATGACACTCCCACCACCATGCTTAACTGTAGGCAAGACACACTTGTCTTTGTACTCCTCACCTGGTTGCCGCCACACACGCTTGACACCATCTGAACCAAATACGTTTATCTTGGTCTCATCAGACCACAGGACATGGTTCCAGTAATCCATATACTTAGTCTGCTTGTCTTCAGCAAACTGTTTGCAGGCTTTCTTGTGCATTATCTTTAGAAGATATGAAGCTGAGCATGTGCACTCAACTTCTTTGGTCGACCATGGCGATGCTTGTTCTGATTGCAACCTGTCCTGTTAAACCACTGTATGGTCTTGGCCACTGTGCTGCAGCTCAGTTTCAGGGTCTTGGCAATCTTCTCATAGCCTAGGCCATCTTTATGTAGAGCAACAATTCTTTTTTTCAGATCCTAAGAGGGTTCTTTGCCATGAGGTGCCATGTTGAACTTCCAGTGATCAGTATGAGAGAGTGAGAACGATAACACCAAATTTAACACACCTGCTCCCCATTCACACCTGAGACCTTGCAACACTAACGAGTCACATGACACCAGGAAGGGAAGATGGCTAATTGGGCCCAATTTGAACATTTTCATTTAGGGGTGTACTCACTTTTGATGCCAGCAGTTTAGACATTATGGCTGTGCGTTGAGTTATTTTGAGGGGACAAATTTACACTGTTATACAAGCTGTACACTCACTACTTTACATTGTAGCAAAGTATCATTTCTTCAGTGTTGTCACATGAAAAGAGAGAATAAAATATTTACAAAAATGCGAGCGGTGTACTCACTTTTGTGAGATACTGTATACATCACCTTCAGCCGATCCCTGAAAACTCATCTCTTCAGAGAAGCCTATCTGGCTCCCACCTAACAACAGTACATTTATCTTCTCTATTAGCACATCCCCCACAGTTATTACCTCTTGTATCTCTTGACCTTCCCTCTTAGATTGTAAGCTCTAACGAGCAGGGCCCTCTGATTCCTCCTGTATTTAAGTGCATTGTATTTGTACTGTCTACCCTCAAGTTGTAAAGCACTGTGTAAACTGTTGGCGCTATATAAATCCTGTATAATAATAATAAATAATATATATAAATATATATTTCATACATATCGTATATATATTTTTTTAAAGTAACACACATTCATTAAAAAAAAACAAATCAACTCAATTTCTTAAAGAAAAGCACATTGAAAAGACTATAGGATTGATTTAAAAAATGGGTGGGGAATCTTCACACAATAAATGGGAAGAATATCATCCTATCACATGCAAATGAAATAAAGTAGAACGGGATATGCTTTTTTTACATGATTGGATAAATAAAGGGAATATTAACAGAATTTATCATGTGAAGATTCTCAATCTCTTAAAAATATTTTTGAAGTGTTCAGTGATTGTGGGAGTCTGAAGACCAGGGGCTTATCAGAATCTGGAAGCCCTAAAGGGGCCCCCAGATACTGCCCCCCCCCCATGTAAAGTAACACTGCCACCATTTTCTGGCAATTTAAACAAAATTATTTTTTTGTAAATGTTGGTTTTACTGTAGTAGGTCGTATACATCATATATATATATATATATATACTGTATGTGATGAGACTTTTATATTATTTTGTTTGTGAGTAAATCATCCACTTTTTATCCTTTGAATAAATTGTGTGTTAGATAATACATGAAGCTGGTGGATCCTCTTTTTGTTTTTTTCTGTAATAAAGTGTACATGGACCACGCCTGTCTGAGAAGGGTGGCAAGGCTTAGAAGAGACCTGATGACCGATGCTACTTTTGTGGATTCAAGATACCTGTATTATAGAGCATGTTCCTTCATTACTTGTCCACATTTGAGCATTCTGTTTTATTGACATAGGGGTTCAAAACCAATAAGAAATGCTACAGGCAAAGTTGGGAAGGTAGAAGTTAGATTTGGAAAAACATGTCTTAACCTACCTATCATACCCTAATAAGCTTTTTGGATCCCGGTCTCTTACCGAAATTCTTCATTATATTGCCTGTGAGCATCATGACCCTGGTAGACCTGATGCGTATACTTAACCTATAAATAAGACACTGCACACCGTATGGAGGAAATTGGCCGTTAGGCCGTTTTATTTAACAAACCAATAAAAACATTAAAACAATACAATCCCAAAACCTGTTTAAGCCAGTAGGAATCCCAGGAGGCCCCATATCACCAATCTTATAAGTATTACTTCCCAGCCGCACAACGCCGGCTCAGGTACCTTCCTTCTTTTTCAGTTACCCTGTGTAACTGCCCACCACTGAGGACTCCATACCTACGATGGATCCCCAACCAGACCAACTTGACCGGCCTCCTGAGACCCCAACCGCCCATTCGACAAGCACTGGAAGTCATAAAATAAAACAAAGAGAAAAAACCAAAAGGGAGGGAGGGTG
>BLSH010513675.1:470305-488362 GCA_018402905.1 Glandirana rugosa | reverse complement strand
CTGTCCTCTTGGTGACGACATTCCAAACAGAGACGGAAGAAACAGGATCACCCCTCTAAATGGACGTGAAGTGAAGTGCAGGTAAATCTCCCCACTAGGACAAAGAAGGCAGAGACAAACCTTACAGCAGTGGTTCTCCTGTCCTCGGGACCCACTAACAGACCAGGTTTGCAGGATAGCTGAAATACATCACAGGTGATATAATTTGCTGCTCAATGACTGCAGTATTCTAGTCTGCATCTCCCCAAGGTAATACTTAAAATCTGGCCTGTTGGTGGGTCCTGAGGACAGGAGTTGAGAACCACTGCCTTACAGGGATTATAACCTTCTCTTACTTAATTGGAAATGAGAAAAAAAAAGTTTTGCCTATAGTTCTATTTTAACTTTTGCATTTTCTTTCACATGAAACTCAGACCCAGGGCAGTGTAAACACTGCACTGGTTGCATTCAGCTTATGTGTGGTCTGTATAATGATCAACAATGTAACATACAGAGACATTTGACTGCAGGTCAGGACTGATAACAGGGAAGGCATCTCCTCCACATGTAGACCAAAAGTGTAACACTAATCAATAAAAGTGCCTATTTAAAACACATATTCAGTTCAGTATTCTAAAATGTGCACATACATACAATCAGGCCCATAAATATTGGGACATCAACACAATTCTAATTTTGGATGGATTTGAAATAAAACGAATAAGATGTTCTTTAACTGCAGACTTTCAGCTTTAGTTTGAGGGTATTTACATCCAAATCAGGTGAACGGAGTAGGAATTACAACAGTTTGTATATGTGCCTCCCACTTTTTAAGGGACCAAAAGTAATGGGACAATTGGCTGCTCAGCTGTTCCATGGCCAGGTGTGTGTTATTCCCTCATTATCCCATTTACAAGGAGCAGATAAAGCAAAAAATGTCCAGAGTTCATTTCAAGTGTGCCATTTGGATTTGGAATATGTTGCTGTCAACTCTCAATATGAGATCCAAAGAGCTGTCACTATCAGTGAAGCAAGCCATCATTAGGCTGAAAAAACAAAACAAACCCATCAGAGAGATCGCAAAAACATTAGGTGTGGCCAAATCAATTGTTTGGAACATCCTTAAAAAGAAAGAACGCACCGGTGAGCTCAACAACACCAAAAGACCCGGAAGACTACAGAAAACAACTGTGGTGGATGACCGAAGAATTCTTTCCCTGGTGAAGAAAACACCCTTCACAACAGTTGACCAGATCAAGAACACTCTCCAGGAGGTAGGTGTATGTGTGTCAAAGTCAACAATCAAGACAAGACTTCACCAGAGTGAATACAGAGGGTTCACCACAAGATGTAAGCCATTGGTGAGCCTCAAAAACAGGAAGGCCAGATTAGAGTTTGCCAAACAACATCTAAAAAAGCCTTCACAGTTCTGGAACAACATCCTATGGACAGATGAGACCAAGATCAACTTGTATCAGAGTGATGGGAAGAGAAGAGTATGGAGAAGGAATGGAACTGCTCATGATCCAAAGCATACCACCTCATCAGTGAAGCATGGTGGTGGTAGTGTCATGGCGTGGGCATGTATGGCTGCCAATGGAACTAGTTCTCTTGTATTTATTGATGATGTGACTGCTGACAAAAGCAGCAGGATGAATTCTGAAGTGTTTCGGGCAATATTATCTGCTCATATTCAGCCAAATGCTTCAGAACTCATTGGATGGCGCTTCACAGTGCAGATGGACAATGACCTGAAGCATACTGCGAAAGCAACCAAAGAGTTTTTTAAGGGAAAGAAGTGGAATGTTATGCAATGGCCAAGTCAATCACCTAACCTGAATCCGATTGAACATGCATTTCACTTGCTGAAGACAAAACTGGAGGGAAAATGCCCCAAGAACAAGCAGGAGCTGAAGACAGTTGCAGTAGAGGCCTGGCAGAGCATCACCAGGGATGAAACCCAGCGTCTGGTGATGTCTATGCATTCCAGACTTCAGGCTGTAATTGACTGCAAAGGATTTGCAACCACGTATTAAAGAGTGAAAGTTTGATTTATGATTGTTCATCTGTCCCATTACTTTTGGTCCCTTAAAAAGTGGGAGGCACATATACAAACTGTTGTAATTCCTACACCGTTCACCTGATTTGGATTTAAATACCCTCAAATTAAAGCTGAAAGTCTGCAGTTAAAGCACATCTTGTTCGTTTCATTTCAAATCCATTGTGGTTGTGTAGAGCCAAAAAGATTAGAATTGTGTTGATGTCCCAATATTTATGGACCTGACTGTATATAAAGAAAAATCAGTATCTGTGCAAAAAAACAGTGAATGATACAAACCCACTTAAAAGTCCACCAGAAAAAAATCCTTGTGAAATAAGGATAATTTGTGTGATATGAGGACATCCAGTGTATTAGCCGCACCACCTCCACATCACCTTAGTGAGAAGAATGCTGGCTTACCAGAGAGCCATGACCCCCTACATAACAGTGGTCAAAGAGGCGTTGTTAAAACAAAAGGGGCTCAGCAGTTCGAATTCCCATTGTTTCTCATGGGCTTGCATCCGATTCAGTAAGTATACCGCAATCACAATGGAGAACAAAAAAGGGGCCAGAAACCCAATACTGTAAATCCGCTAAACAATTTTTTATTACAATAGATTAAGAATGCTCACATAAGATCTGGAATACCAGCGCCGTATCAAAATAACGGCCCCAGGGACACAGTGATGCGCTTCTGATTTGAGTGATGATGTTACAATGTCACTCTGCCCTATATGTTTTGTCACATCTGACGTCATCAGGGTCATCTGCTCCACATAGTTTATGGATTCTGGCACTGAAGACAAACAGCTATAATTTTAATACTGCACATCACTAATCATAGGAGAAACAGATCACAAATTGCTGTAAGAAGGAAGGCACTAAGTAAGTTTAATCAAACCTTCCCCACACCCAATCTCATGCAAATCCAAGCTACCAGTTGTGGAATCAGAATGTACTTCTAGAGGGACCCATTATGCCTCAATTGGTTTAAATTTAGGCCTTCAGACACTACTGTGTAGACAGGCTCAAGCATGTAAGCAATGCAATATTCACACTGGCCATGGGCCTCTCAATGCACAGAGAATGAAAAGGCACAGGTAGAGATTATATTTGCAAAATTTCATGGTATCCTGAAAAAATAGAAGAGTGTTTTAAATGTTAAACCTGGCTACTTGCTCCAATCCAGAGATCTTCAGCTACAAAGTTTGGGTCCCAGCATGCTTCCACACTTCTTGGGATTTTACCAGAATCTGGCCTGCTGCAGAGCAGAGAACACTTGTCAAAGTGGTAGGCACCTGATTTTTACAGAAACGGAATATTGGATTGGGAACATAAAAGTAAGCTGAAAGTCTATCATCTCGTTCATTTCACCCAGATCTTGCCACCTTGAACTCCAATATCCTTCTTAAAGTGAAATATCCACCCTTCGTTGGACTTGGTCTTTAAAAGCTGGTGCTGTACCTGAAATACAGGCAGTTGGCATGTATGCACAATGTATAGCCAAATTAATTTAAATTGTTCAGTGTATGTCAGTATGTTTAAATTGATGAACAAAACAAAGTATCAATGGTGATTTAGCTAAAACCAATTGATTTGACAATGTCAGTGTTGAATAAGATAAATATGTTGCAGTGATGTAAGACTGCTGTGTATAAATAGAAGGCAACTCTCAACTGTGTTCCAGCATCCTACTTCCAGTACGTCGCTGCACACATCACTTATTACCCAGAATTCCAAGCAGTATTAAATGAATGGGACTGGATATACTGTATGCGTAGGTGACAGGTTTAAGCATGTGTTCATAAAATTCCTGCGAGTATTGTTACATGTTACAAAGACTCTGTGTCATTGTTTATTCTCTTAGTATGGTAGTGGCATATTATTACTTCCCTTGAGAGCTCATCCACACTTATTGTCACTACACTACAAAAAACTCTAGATTATCCTGTGGATTACAATGCCACCAAAAATGTCTATGAATGCAGTGATAATTATTAATACCAATTAAATAATTTTATTATCAGTGTATTGTTTCCGAAAACATCCAATGGCCTTTGCCAGTTAATATGTGTATCAATCAGACATGGGAAAATAGTGTCAAAGCTAGCACATAAGTACATCAAAAAAAATGTTCACACTCCTGGATCTTCTGCTTGGTCACCAAGTGGCCATCTGCCTCAATTTGACATTGTACAGGTATGGTATAAGTTGGCAAAAATCAGTCACTACACAGTGTACACAAAGGACGGGAGCGGTCCATTTTCACTGGCAACACATTCAGAATGCTTCTGGCCCTGGAAGACAAAGCTAAAGCCAAAATATTATTATTATTATACAGGATTTATATAGCGCCAACAGTTTGCGCAGCACTTTACAACATGGGGGCAGACAGTACAGTTACGATACAAATCAATACAGGAGGAATCAGAGGGCCCTGCTCACTAGAGCTTAGGCCTTATACACAGCAGAGCCAATCTTGTTTCATGCTTGCTATGGATAAGATATTGCTGTGGTTATATTCACATACGAGATCATTGGCAGAAGTTTTTCAAGCAGGATAACATGATAATCTTATATTGTGTATCTCATATTGAATAAAGTGGATGTGGCAGATTTATTGAGCATTAGTATAGTTGATCAAAAATATCAGAGAATCTGGGAAATATGCAGAACAGCCCCTCCTCACGTCCACCCACTAGTTCCAGAATGTTCTCTAACTTTCCAGATAGCAGGGGGAGGTATCAGAGGGCTGTCTGAATGAGTCATACTGGCCTGGCCTCAAATTACCTTGACACAGATTCAATGACTCAGGTTTATCCCAGAGCCAAACTATATTTTGCCTGTACTAACACTAGTAGCACACACTAAAGGGTGCTACGTATATATATATTAGTTAGTGTAATAAATCTTCACAGGGCAATATAATTCTACTGATGACCACACCCACCTGAAAAAAAAAAGATTTGTGTTCTCCATAGGACCCTATAGGTACTTTGGTGTGTGAAAGAGCAGTTTGTACAGCAAGCTTTTAAAAAGTATTTGCTTATAACTTCTGGGCCCTCTCCTTTTGTAAAATTCACTTGCAAAAGGTACCCGTAAAGATCAAAAAAGACATACTTACTTCTCCATGGTCTTCTATATTGTTGGGTATGCTTTCACCACCATTCTTCCAGGATCCTTCCTGTGTAATACAGAATAGACCAAATCTAGCTAGAAGACTCTCTAGCCCTTTGGAAGATTGTTTTCCTGCACGATTTGGGCTATCACCCTTGCCTAGACACCACAAGCTGAATACTGGAGTAATGGAAGTAAAAAATCAAACATTTTTCTTTACAGGTGAATTTTCCACTTAGTATCTTATCTTAGGGTGGTTTTTATGGGCAATTCGCTACGGGTGTCAATACAAATTTAGCAAAATCCCAAAAGTTGGTTGCAAATGCACTGGGTTTGCCTGCATCAGATCTCAGAACAACCATGCAATCCGGTTGCAGTGCGGCTCCAGAAAAGGTGCATACACGTCTTTAAATAAACGCAAACACCACTCGAGGTCGGTCTCCTGATTCCACCTCCACTGACACACTACCAGGAGCTGGCCCTGCCCCTCACAGGTTCCAAGATGCAAATACTGTTCTGGTTGGCCCACACGTATGGTTAATATCACCTCTATTGTAGCATATGTAGCGATGCCCCCCCCCCCTCCAGAATGGTGACCTCCAGAGTCAGGGACAGCTGACATTCCTCCTGAGAGTGCAGGTTACTAGACATTGTGGGTGTATTGCAAGGTGGAATAATTGGGCGCCAGTCACTTTTGAAATGAACAAAAAGAGATTTATTGTCTCTTAACAAGAATTTGGGGAGAGAGGGTTTAGGGCCAGGACACCCTTAGACAAATGCAATGTGCAAACAGGCAGACTCCACAGACAAAAATAGGAATAGACTGACAGCGATACAGGCAAGGACCTTTAAGCTGACTGCAGCAATCTGTATTTTTGTAGCAACTGCTGTCTCCTATAGCAACACTTCACTTCAATACTTCACTGTAGTTCTGCACACGTTACTCACAGTATTGTGCTGTAGATCTCTGCTCACATCTCACAGTATCCCACTGTAGATTTTTCACTCACATCTCGTAGTATCCCACTGCAGATCACCCAAGCTTCATCCCCGCTGTCCCACTGGGTCCCTGGCTTGACACACAGCTACCCTCTGTACATATCTTCAAGGTGCACCCATGCCTTATGCTGGGTTCCCGCATGAGACTACTGAAGCTTTCCCACCTCTTCACCGTCCCCAGCTAGTGAAAGGGCTGCTCAGGTACTTCTTCAGACCTCCATTCTCTCTACACCTGCCTTTGGTAACAGGAGTGGTCGTCCCTTGGTGGCAACTACTTCTCCTTTACTGCTGGCACACGATCCGGTTCTCCCTCTGGCAGAACCTCCTCAACTTGGTTAGGCCTCCCACTCAATGTCTTATTCACTGCTGCTGCTTGAATTCCTGGATAGGCCTTGGTCAGGCCTAGCAGCCAGGTGCTCTGGAATAGGCCTCAGGCTTCTGGCCTAGCAACCCGGAGCCATGCAACACACATCCACCCAAGCAGTCACCTAGGTGTCAAAGGACCCTGATCACCTGACTCCTCCCGAATAAGAAGTCTATCCCAGCATGCCCTGGGGCCAAAAGAAACCCCTGCTGATTGGCTGAGATAACATATCTATTCATAACCTGTGCTGACTGTAATCCATCATTCTAGTGTCAGAGGCAGCAGTGCCACCTTGTGACAGAAGAGAGAAACTACACCAGACTCAGGCTTAGGATAAAGTCAGTGGATCCCCTACCAATTAGCCAGGCTAGTTACCACCTAGCACAACTAAATTTGTTAGCAGCCCTGTTTAGGACCAGGGTACTACACATATATATAAAAGCAACTCCAAAACACAAGAATGGGGGAACAGCATCACCAGCTTAGCTGGAGTTTGCTCATTGGAGGAGACCAGGCTGAGTTCCCAGCACAGCTAGAGAACTGACCCACGGTGTGCTCTCTTGCCTAGTGTGGTCAGTTTTAACAGGAAAGCAGAGGGACTAGCAGGAACACCAGGGATGTTACACAAAGGAAGCAATACAAAAAGGACAGGATACTTCTTCACACATGGTAGAGCAGGCACCTATTGGGAATTTAAAATGCTGGGGTAACAAACACTTTAAGGAAAGCCTACTACCAGCTGTGTAGATTGACAGTTGGCACTCCCATAGAGATCTATGTTTTACCTCCCCAAACAGGAACTGGTTTGCTTTAAAGGCTTCAACAATACTGCTTGAAGCTCACTGAAAGCTTTGCAAATGTTTCATAAAAACTTGCTGCACACATTGCTGTTAAACAAGATGAAGCCCATATGTATAATGTACAAGGCCTTAAGCCTCACACACACAATGCGAATTTCAGACGACAGAACGTCTTTTTTTTGTTGGATGCTTGTCTCATGTCGAAAGTAAAGAGCGTACTAACCATACAAACATTTCCTGACAAACTCCATGGCAGCATACGTGTGGGTCTAGCCCAGACTCTCTGCTACCCTGTAGGACTCCCATAAATCTTTGCTCCGGGCCAGCTTCTGTGTTCCTTTTTTGTCCTCCTCTGTAGGACCGATGCAAAGGTCCTCTTACCCGGACAAGGCTCCTTCCATGAACAACGGCCGAGAGGCGACCTGGGAAAGGACGGGTCACAGATCTCCAATAAGCCCTAGCTACTAGCAGGGTATGGAGGGGGTAATATGGAGGAAATGCTGAGGAGTCTAGCCATTGGAAAGATATACAGCACAATGGCCAAATAGCCTAGCTATTAGCAAGGGGCCCTGTCACCCCATGGGCATCTTACCTCGGCTTCTGGGAGTTCGTGGCAAGGATTGGTGAGATTGTGTTCCTTTCAATGGCAGCCGTTTTTGTGCTTTGCATGTTCATTTTCTGTGTCAGTGCTCCAGTCGCTGTTCGGTAGGGCTACAGGCATTGCGGCTGGTTCTTCCTGCAATCCAGCCACCGTTCGCTTCCGGGTTCGTCCTCACGGGCGTTCTGTGCATGCGCTGGGTCACCTGGAAGCGAGGCTTGGTTCGCGCATGTGCGGTTCCACCAAAATGGTGGTGTCGCGCATGTGCACTGGCGCCGTGGCCGGCGCTGCGCTGATGTCACTCTGGGCCCCCTATTTGAATGGGCTAGAAGCCTGCAGACACTGGGAACATCTTGCGGGCTTCAGCAGCAACTTCCCCAGGCTCAGTCCTTTCTGGTTGGGAGGTGTGTCGCTTCTTGGGGCAATGTTCCCTGGTATGGGGTTGCTTATGGTCCCTCTCATTGCAGCACCATGGAAACCCCCAGGTCCAGAGACGCATCACTGCCTGCCTGTGGCCAGCCCTCCCTCAGCAGGTACTTGGGGGGGGGCTGCTGGGGGATGGGGCATGGGGGGGTCTCTGGGAGTCTCCTCACTATTGTGCTCCCTGTGTCTTTCTGTGTTTTCTCTCAGCTCGTCTAGGTTTGATCATCACCACAGCTCACAGAAGAGAAGTGGTTCCTCAAAGTCCCATCGCCGGCGTTCATCCTCCAGATCCAGGCACCATGGCTCACCCTCTAGGTGAAAGCACCATAGTAGGAACCCAGCGGGGCCGTCCATGGCACTCTTGGGCCGATCTACTGAAAATGCTTGTTAGGGGTGCAGATGCCAAGTACCGGTGGGCGAGTCCCTCTGTGACCCTTGCTATGCCAAAGCCATAGGTGAAAGAGGTGGGTCAGACCAGCTAAAAACTCTGGAAAAGAAGGCCGTCAGAGAATCTCTAAAGGAGATGGAGTCCGGCCAATCCCACAATTCGCCTGTGGGGCCTTCTTATTCTCCAGTAAGGGAGACAATGGCACAGGACACATGGGATTCATCTCAGCTAAGCCACCCGTCTGCTATTCTCTCGGATAGCAACTTGGAGACGGAAGAGTCCTACAGGGGGTTCGACTTTGCCCTGGTGTCCCCCCTGGTGAAAGGACGCTTTGAAATGGGAAGAACCAGTGGCTGCTCCTTCTAAGCAAAAGGAAATACTTTAAGCAGTAGAAGAAGGAATGTGTCAGTTTTCCTTTCCTAACTGAGTTGGGGGAAGTTATCCCCGAAGAATGGGGTAAAGTGGAGAAAAAGAACTCCATGTTGTCAAAAGTATTGAAGATGTATCCCTGCAAGTAAGAAGAAGTGAGAAACCTGGAGTAGGCTCCCCTAATTGATGCGGCCATAATGAGGTTGGTCAGACACATGACCCTTCCCTTGGAAGATACAGTCTCTTTTAGAGAAGCCTTGGACAGGCAAATTGATACCAACAAGAAAGTGAGCCTACCTCACAGAGGGCATGGCCTGTAAGCCTGCCCTGACCTTTGTGGCAATGTCCAAGGCCATGGAGCTGTGGACCGACAAGGTGGATGAGACACTGAGGAATGTCTCAGAAGATGAGGCCAATGGGTCCCTTGTCCAGGAACTGAGACTGGCCTCCGCCTTCCTGGGGGAGGCGTCATTTGACATTATTAGCCTGGTGGCTCGCTTGATGCTGTTAGCCGTGACCGCCAAGCGTGCCCTATGGCTTTGCCCGTGGGTGGCGGGTCCGGCATCCTGGTGTCATATCCCATTTGATGGGACCTCCTTTTTTGTGAATAAATTGGATAGTGTTGTAACCCGAGCCATTGGGGGTAAGTCAGGATTCCTTCCCCAGGACCGACGAGGGCCAGGCACGAGAAGAGGTTTCGCAAGAAAACAGTATCAAGAGCGAACCAGGGAAGCATGGAGCTACAAACTGTGAGTTTGCAAGGTCTTGGAGGTCTAGGCAGTCTTCCGGCAAGAAGGCAGCGAAGAGCGGAGCTACAGGAGAGATTTTTTTGAGATTGGGCCGTCCAGACAGGCCAGGTTGGGGCACGTCTTCTCCACTTTCGGCATGTCTGGGCGGCCTCAATCCAAGACTTCTGGACCATCAAAACGGTCTCTGTAGGCCATGCTTGGTCTTTCAGTGGGACCCCCAGTTGCAGACTTGTCCCAACCGCACTCTCAGCCTCAGAAGAAAAAAAGCAGATTTTACTGGATTACGTGGAATCTTTGTTAGAAAAAGACGCTGTCATTTCCATCCCAGACATCGAACGAGGGGATTTATTCTCCTCTCTTTATGGTGCAAAAGAAAAACGGCACTTGGAGGTCCGTTATAGACTTAACCTACCTAAACCGCTTCATCAAAAAGGAGAGGTTCAAAATGGAAACACTGTCCACGATCCAACAAGCGGTCCAACCTGGAGATTGGCTAATATCCATAGACCTAAAGGACACGTACTTCCATATTCCAGTAGAAACAGCTTTCCAGAAATTCCTGCGGTTCGCCATAGGGAGGCGTCACTTACAATTCACTTGCCTTCCCTTCGGATTGACAACTTCACCACAAGTCTTCTCAAAAGTCTTGTTGGCTGTAGTGGCCCTGCTGAGGACCAGGGGGATACGTCTCCATCATTATTTGGATGATCTCCTGTTGGCACAGGACAAGGCCCAGTTGATAGAACACAGGGACCAAGTCATCACCACCCTTCAAGATTTTGGTTGGATCCTAACTGTGGAGAAGAGTCAGCTGGAGCCTTCACAGTCCCTGGTCTTCCTCGGGGCTCTCTTCGATACGGCAAAGGACACTATTTCCCTGCCAGAAGAGAAGATTGTGGTAGTTCGCGATTGGATCCTTCCAGCCCTCTCCTCCTCCCACCTCAGTGCTCTCCAGTGCCTGAAAATTATTGGTACCATGGTGGCCACAATCCCCATGGTGAAGTGGGCTCAATGGAGGATACGGGCCTTCCAGAAGGGCCACCTGCAACAATGACGCTCAGGCGACAAGAGCCAACGCATTTGTATCACTTCAACCATGCTCCCTTCTCTGGTGGCTCCAACGGAAGAACTTAACCAACTGTCACTCCATTCTTCCCATTACATGGGTCACGATAACGTTGGATGCCAGCAGCGAGGGCTGGGGAGCACACTGCCTATCAGAGGTGGCACAGGGTACGTGGTACTGTCCCTCTCATGGGATAGTTTAGAACGTATTGGAGCCTTTTCAGGCACTACAGGCTTTTCGCCATCTGACGACGGGGTCCTTTGTCCTACTTTGTCTGGACAATACAACGGCAGTAGCCTACATAAGGAGGCAAGGGAGCACTCGGAGCCTGTCGCTACTGCAGGAGATAGAACCATTTATGTCCTGGGCACAGGGGAACTTAGTCAAACTCTCAGCAAATTATGTGCCGAGAGCCCAGAATGTCCAGGCAGGTTTCCTCTCTCGAGTCCGTCTAGACAACAACGAGTGGTCTCTCCACAAGGAGGTGTTCAGATGGATCCTAAACTTAGGGGTCTCTCCAGAGGTCGATCTCTTCGCCTCCCCTTGCAACAAGAATTTGGTGAAGTACTATGCAAGGTTCCGGGACCCTCAGGCATTCGGGGTAGATGCCCTTACAGAGCAGTGGAAATTGCGCAGGGCTTATGCCTTCCCTTCGATTCCAATTGTTCTCCAGTTCCTGAAGAGACTCAGGATGGAAGAGGTAGAGGTGGTAACAGTAATACCATACTGGCCCAACAGGCCTTGTTTTCCCCTTCTGTCGCTGCTCAGCTACCGGGACCCAGTTCCCCTCTCTCTCAGGCCGGACCCGTTATCCCATGGGGCGATCCTACATCCATGCCCAGGCCATCTGCACCTGAGGGCCTGGTTCTTGAGAGGGAGAGGCTGGAGGCACTAGGGTGCCCAGTGGAAGCTATTCCCACACTCCTAAGTGTGATGAAGAAAAGTACCAACCGAGTGTATGAACGGATATTGGCTACATTAGTGAACCATATGTCATCCAGAACCAATTAATGTGATTCTCCAGCAGTTCAAGACGTCCTAGACTTCCTACAGTTGGGCCTAGACCTAGCTCTGTCTGTGAGCTCCCTCGGAGTTCAGGTTTCAGCGATCTCTACCTTGTGGGCAGCCGCATGTCACATCGTGCCTGATGTAATCTGCAGAGCGGCATCCTGGTCGTCTATTTACGCGTTTATGTCTCATTATTGGGTTGAGCCTGCTGCTTTGTCTACTGTTAACTTTGGTTTGCAAGTACTGTCAGATGGACAGTGTTAATTAAATCTTTGTTCAGCATTTTTGCCCACCTGGGTGTGTACAGCAAGCTATTTCCCACGCGGATTCTGCCATGGAGTCTGTCAGGACAACGGAAAACTTATTATAAAATACTTAACTTAATTTTACTTTCCTGATGTACTCCATGACAGCAGGAGTCTGTCCCAAATGTCTAGAGTAGGCTAGTTTCGGAACACGGACTCTGGCCAGGAGCAAAGATTTATGGGAGTGGAGTCCTATAGAGTAGTAGAGGCGGGGCTAAACACACACGTATGCTGCCATGGAGTCCATCAGGGAAGGAAAATTACGGAATTTAATAATACATTTTCCATTTTTCGTACGGCCGAATTCAATGTCAGAAGTGACGTAATATGTTGAATAGTTTTGTATGTATTTTTTAGTTTGTGAGCATGCGTAGTTGTGAGCGTGCAATATTTTTCGTATCAAAACCATACTAATGATACAAAAATCGGACGTTGAGTTGCCATATGAAAAAAAATTTCTAGTTTGCACAACCAGCTTTTGTCTTACGAAAAATCGAAATCCGCTGTCGAAAGGAGCGTACTAACGGTAAGAATTTTCGGACAATCGGCCATCAAACGAATTTCCAGTCCGATATTCGCATTGTGCGTAAGGGTCTTTAGAATGAATCCCATTCTCTTGTCATTGATTATGCAAGCAGGATAACGAGTCAGGATCATTGATAAATAGACCCCTAAGAGTAGTAGATCATTATTAAACAGATGGAACGAATGTCTACAAGTAGCATGTAGTCATAATCAGTCACACACACTTGGAACACTGCGCAGTCATACAAGGTTAATCACTGCTATATGCTCCGAACCTTCTCTTCTGGGGTCCCCCACCAGTGCTCCAGACTCCTGCGATTCCCAGCAGGGGTCCAGTGCGAATTTTGGGCTGAATTCGGACCTGAAACTGACCAAAAGACGCACATGGCACCTGTGCAAATTTGCAGCGGAGCCGCATCGGAGATATGTGAACTGGCTCCATAGAGAGCCAGAAAAAAATTCCTGCTATTGCAAATTGGATGCAGTGATGTGGCTCCATTCACACCTGAGCGTAGTGCAGCGGCAGCTGCTGCAGCTTGGTTCTTTTTAGCTTTTTTGTGTCTTTTAGTGGAACATTTTTGGAGTAGTACCATTTGAATGGACCTCCCTCCACTCCAAAAACAAAAAATTGGCACAGAGCCAGATTTTATTTGACAATCGTGACAAAATCGCACCCCGATAGGGGTTCCATTCAGAAATGATGGCTTCACAAACGTGTCTCGCATTTTACCACGATTCTGGAATCCTGGGCAGAATCATGGTGATTCCGCCCACGATTCAACACGCTTAGGAGCCTGAACCCTGAAGTACACACGGTTCGATGGTCATACGACCGAACAGACCAAATCGTATGTTGAATCATGTAACTTGCATACTGACATGCACTACACGATTGTACGACCAAGCCGAACGTATTGATGATGTTATGAATGTATAAAAAGAAAGTTCAGGTGCATGTAATTTGTGCCTGGCCATTCCTGACTTCTGAGCATGCGAGTTTTGCACAATACAACTTGTTGGGCCTACTTCTCTGTACATACGATACAACGGTCGTACGACCGCTTGTTGGTACTATCAAAGTTTTCTAGTTTGCTCATACAACTCCTGTTGAACGACCGTCGTACGTCGGCTGTTCTAATCGCGCGTACTAACGGTCGGATGAGCGTACAACGATCATTGCATACGACCGTCGTCAAACCGTGTGTACGAGGCTTTACACTACTGTGATCCAATGCAGGACCCGCTGTCACATGTCTCTAACACACATACATCATAAAAAGTGTTCAAATGCCAGAAAAAAACAACAATCCTGTGTTAGGTAATGCAGAGATGATTAATAGTCATGATCAGAATGGCATCAGAAATAAGTCATTTTCCTCAGGGTCTACAAAAACATGATACAATTTATGGTAAGATGGCATGGTTTCTCTTTTTATTAAACTAGGATGCTTGAGCGTATTTTTAAAATGTATTATCACACATGGTTAGTATAATCATAAATAATTGCAGTGTTAGTCCAGGTTCACATTGGTGCGGGAATGAAATGGTGCGAGTTCAGCTGAACGCGCACCATTTCATTCCCGCATGTCAGTCCCGACTTCCGGTGCATTTTCAGAGACATCTGTGCGGGTTTCTGCACAGATGTCTATGAAAATCGCACCCGAAATCGCCAAAAGTAGTACAGAAACTACTTTCCTAATCGCACATATTAGGACGGTACCATTGCCGGCATTTGCCGCCGATTTGGCATGCGATTTGACATTAGGGTTGCCACATCATCCCTTTAATCCAGGACACATATCAATTACACAGGTTCTGTGGCTGATTAAGGTGGTAATTAAACTCACTTGGTGCCTTATCTACATTAAATTAGCCTCAGAACAACCTGTGTAATTCATATGTGTCCTGGATTAAAGGGATGATGTGGCAACCCTATTTGACATGTCAAATCACATGTCAAAACGCACCAATGTGAACCAGGGCTCAAGGAAACATACAAATGTCAATGCAATAAAACAACCTTAACTGATAATCACTGACTAGATGGAAAGATTCCCAGAATTCAGCACTTAACTGCACTAATTCTATTAAATAAAGTAGAAAACATAATGAATTTATAAAAAAAAAAAATTAAAAAAAAACACAAGAAGGTACTGAAATATTTGTCTATTTTCCAAGGTAGCATTAAGGGTGTAACCTGACAAACTAAACACATCCCCTACACAGGCTGTTTGTTGATGAGGGAAGACTCTATTTAAGCAAGCACCTGGGAAGGGCTGCTGGCCAGTCATTATGGCTAGCTTCACAGAGGAGGCAATGGATAACTACATGTATTCAGGGTATAACCCTTATTCCTACAGGTATCTCAATCCTAAAACTAAAGGCATGAGCTGGAGGCAAAAGAACTACATGACCAACTATGGTGACACTGGGGAGTATTTTGACAACTATCAAAGGGCCCAGTTAAAGGCAATTTTGTCTCAGGTGAACCCCAACCTCACCCCAAGGCTGAGGAAGGCAAACACCAGAGATGTGGGGATTCAAGTGAACCCCAGGCAGGATGCATCTGTTCAGTGCTCATTGGGTCCAAGAACTCTTCTTAGGAGGAGGAGTGGAAGTGGAAGTGGAACTGGAACTGTGAGAACGCCTCAGCTAAGCCCTGAAGTTCAAGGAAGTCCCACATCTCCAACCAAGACTGTGCGCTTCCCCAGAACAATTGCTGTGTATTCACCTGTGGCTGCTGGAAGACTTACCACATTCCAGGAGGTGGAAGAAGAATCAGAAAATAAAGCTGAAGATGGGGTGACCAAAGAAGAAGTCACTGAAAATGAGAACAAAGAGGTCAGCAATCTAGATGGTGGGACCAAAGAAGAGGCTACAGAGGACACAACTGAGGGCCAGCTGACTACTCCATCTCCTGGGCAGACCAGACTGAGATTCCAGGCAAGTAATCTGTCTCTGTAATAAGGCATCAGGAGTGTGCATTAAAAATGGGAAGGTCATTTTGCATGCCTTTTTCTACTACTTGCTCTGAATTTCTACTTTGTCGTTAAAGTAAAACTAGAAGCAAAATGTTTTAGTTTGGATGAAGCAAGCGAGGGTTATAACCCCTGACAGTTTTTTTCACCATCTGTGTTCCATTGTGGAGATTTCCCTTCACTTCCTGCCCCATAGCCAAACAGGAAGTGAATGGAAATCCTCTACAAATTAAGGGAATTCCTTGGGGCCCTGGCGTTGCCAGAGCTAGTTTCCCCATTGGAAGATTTCCCTTAAATGAATTTTCTGGGGACAAATGTAGGATTTTCTTTTACTTTCAATAATAGTAAACCAGGCAAATAGATTGAATCTCCATAATGGGGGCACAGACTGCAATAAGAACTGACAGGTGTTCTAATCCCTCTCCACTCTATCCAAAACTAAAAAAAAAGTGTTGCTTTTAGTTAAACTGTAATGCCTAACCTAACCTATGCTGCAAAGGAGGCTTAAAGTGTTTTATATCTTGCCTTCCCTCCTCAAACCTGCTAAATGAATTTGAAATGATTGATAATGAAAAGGCCTAACTCCTGGAAACTGAAATTCTGCCTTTCAATGGGGCTGGGTCTGCAGTGCAAGGGTTAACTGCTCCTTTAGAAGGGGGAGGGGGGTTACCTGATCCTCTAATTACCTGGCAGATGGGGGGTGGCGCCATGCACTAGCAGTAAAATGTCCCTTTGTGCCCTCACTCCAGTGGTCCCTACATTCCTCTTGATGACAAGACCTTTAAAGCGATAGTAAAGCCTGGTTTTAAAAAAAGAAAGCTATACTTACCTGCTCTATGCAGCGGTTTTGCACAGAGCAGCCTGGATCCTCATCTCGGGTCCCAAGCTGGCACTCCTGGCCTCTCCCTCCTGCTGGGTGCCCCCACAGCAAGCAGCTTGCTCTGGGAGCCCCCAAGCAGATGCACTCCTGAGCCGCAACTGTGTCCATTCACACATGGAGCTGTGGCTTGGCTCACTGGCTGTGATTGACAGCAGTGGGAGCCACTTGGCAGGAGTGATGGATCAGATAAGTAAATTTGCTTTTCCAAATCCCCTAGACCTAAACAAGTAGTTAATCCTTGCAGTGCGAGTGCAGTCCCAATACAAGGGGGAACTGCTAGGTTTCCTGGAGTTCAGTTTTAAAAGAAAACAATTAATTTTGCCATACCTTAGACCTAGGGTTGCCACACCATCCCTTTAATCCAGGACACATATGAACTACACAGGTTCTGAGGCTAATTTAATGCAGATAAGGCACCAAGTGAGTTTAATTACCACCTTAATCAGCCACAGAACATGAGTAATTGAGGTGTCCTGGATTAAAGGGATGATGTGGCAACCCTACTTAGACCCAGTGATGTCACCCCTGGCTTTCTTTGCTTTTCTATGCAATGCAGGCAGATCATGGTTGGTGGGAGAAGCCAGCAGGTTGCTGTACATGTGGTCTTGAAAACCTCATGGCACCCTGCCTCAGTACTGCTCTCGAGCTGGGTCTTGATGCAAGCAGTGGGCTGACTGTCCGGAGGAGTTAGGCAGATTTCAAAATGCCTTAATGGGAGGAAATGAGTGTTCATCACCCTTATCCATTAATTGGCTCTGTAGCTGTTTAATGTTAGAAGGTACCTCCAGTGAATCGACCTAATCACTGAACAGTTATAACTTAATGTCTGCAATAAAGAGATGAGCTTTGAACATGAATGGATACTTGCTCTAGTACTCCTGTCTGAGACACACAAGCTGCCAGGTAAACCTACCATAATGTAAGTATTTTTGTCAATCTCTAATCCTCTATTCTTGCCCGTTTTTGGCGATAGAAATGTCATGGCAAAAATGACATTACTAACTCAAAATGTGCGTACCTTCACTGGAACTTTAAATTGGCATCAGTGCTGTTATGACAGTTCTGCATCACTTTTGTATCCTTGTATGAAATGCATCTAAAATGTGTGGCCCAAGCGTTTTTTTTTTTTTGCCCAAACTTCTCTTGTGGGTCACAGGACAGCATTTATTTCTTCTCCTGTGATCGAGGGCTATTTGCCATCAGCTGACATGGCAGAATCACTCCAGGCTCTGGAGGGATCCTGGCAATATTGTTGGAATCCACCCAGCTGTCCGATTGACAGCTGACTCTGCCCCTCAGCAGGTGACTAAAGGGGGGGGCAGCTGCGCCTGCCCTCTCTTCAGCGAGAGCCGGTGACTAACAGTGACCACTCAGTTCTTGGTCTTAGAGCTGACATGGGACAGTTGCAGCACAGAGGTAAGTGTGTGTGTGTGTGTGTTTTTTTTTTTTTTTTTTTTTTTTTTTTTTT
>BLSH010513675.1:447884-461560 GCA_018402905.1 Glandirana rugosa | reverse complement strand
ACCCCCCCCCCCCCCCACACAAATGACCCCTTTTTGGAAAGTAGACATTCCAAGGTATTTAGAAAGCAGCATGGTGAATTTTTTGAAGTTGTATTCTTTTCCCCACAATTCTTTGCAAAATGGAGATTTTTTTTTTCTTTTTCCCACAAAATTGTCATATATTGACAGGATATTTCTCACACCCAGTGTATGCATACCATAAATTACACCCCAAAATACAATCTACTACTCCTCCTGAGTATGGTGATACCACGTTTGAGACTTTTACACAGCCTGACCACATACAGAGGCCCAACATGCAGGGAGCACCATCAGGCGTTCTAGGAGCATAAATTACACATATTTCTTGACTACCTCTTGCACTTTTGAAGGTCCTGGAGCACCAGGACAATGGAAACGCCCAAAAAAATGACCTAATTTTGGAAAGCAAACACCCCAACGTATATTCTAGGAGGCATAATGAGTCTTTTGAACGTGTCATTTTTTTCCACAAGTTTTTGGAAAATGTGAAAAGAAAATGAAAATGCATGTTTTTTTTATTTTTTACACAAAGTTGTCCATTTATCCAATATTTCTAACACACAGCATGTACCTACCAAAAATTACACCCCAAAATATATTCTGCTACTCCTTCCAAGTATGGCGATACCACATGTGTGACCCTTTTAAACAGCCTTGCCACATACAGAGGCCCAACATGCAGGGAGCACCGTCAGGTGTTCTAGGGGCATACATTTCAAATCTAATTTGACTACCTTTTACACTATTGTGAGGCAATGCGGTGGCACCGATGGGCATTGTAGTGGCATGGATGTGTCATGGATGAGAACTGATGTGGTATGGATGAGCATGAATGAGGCACAAATGAGCCATGGATGGGGATGGATGAGTACGGATGGGGATGACTGAGCACGAATGAGGTTGGATGAGCACGGCTGGGTGGGTGAGCACGGATGGCCGTCTGGGTGAGGATGCCTGGCTGGGTGAAGATGGATGGTGGGGGTGCAGCCTGTCGCATATCAGTGCTGTGGGCACTACACATCCTGCCCACAGTGCTGCAGCATCTCCTCTCTCCCCCTCTACTCTCACACTGCACCGATTGGTGTGGAGAGGGGAGATAAAAGCCGGCACTTCCGCCAGCTTGTTTACATGTGATCATGCCTTCATTTGACGACGCGATCACGTGGTAATAGGCCACTGTGAGCGGCCATTCACCGCGATCCGTGTAGCTCATGGATGTTCCTGAGTGCGTGCCCCAGGGGGCACACGGGAAGCGCGGTCATGGAAGGATGTCATAGTACGCCCTGCCGGGGTTAAGCAACCTCCCTGTAGCCATCATTTGACCATAGGGCAGTTGTTAACTGGTTAAATTTCATCTTGAATATCAATTGTGCAGATGACAAATGGGTATTTCCTTTTCACATGATTGGATAACTGCAATTAACAAATTTTTTTTCAAATTAATTCTCAGCTTCTAGAGGGCCCACCTTCCAGGTGTGGTATCATGGTGCAGTGTCCTTGATTTTTGAAGATCGCCCCAACACACATTGTTGTGTGCTGCATTACCAAAAATAGTGCAGGTCTGTTTTTGTTGGATGATTTGATGTATTAGCCTTAAAGTGTTACTAAACTCACAGTATAATCAGTCTGTATATGCAGCATGCTTGTTATATTGAAGAACTTAAGGGGTTAATCCTCTGCATTGTGTAAAAAGGCTGTTTTTCCTGTATGCATAGATTCTTCCCTCCCTGCACTGCATCTGTGAAAGAGCAGCAAACGCAGACAGGGTAGCCCACCTGCACATGCTCAGTTGTCTTTTATGCTGGAGAGAACATGTACTTGTTCTCAGAGATAGCCATGATATCAGTGTTGCCAACTGTCCATAAAAAAAGTCCACAGCAGCCGAAAAGTATAAGTAAAAATGGCGGCCATCGGCTCCGGTCAGATCTGTGCATGTGCAATTACGTAAATCCCCGAGCGGCGAGTGAGAAGATCCGATCCTGAAATGAGTTGGATGACCACTCCTCCTGCTGCCAGCTAGTGCCTCTGCCCAGCCCATCCACCCTCAAATGAGGTTACTGCATTTTCCTGCCAAACCACCACCAGCCAGCACCTGACCGGAGCAGACCATCCGGATGGATCCTCCTGATTCCTGCCTGCCTCCCTGCTCTGGCTGACCCTGCAGCCCTCCTGGTGACAGTGGTGAGTGCAGTACGCTTCCTCTTCAAGCCAGCCAAAAAGAGTCGGGACAGTGAGTGTGTGACTGTTTGGTAGGTTGGCAACACTACATGATATTGACATCACACATGTGGGCATGTAGACAGGCTGTAGTGGAAATCTCCTCCTACTTGAACTCAGCATGAAGAAACCGTGTAGTCTATCGTGTAAATGTGGTATACAGATCCTCCATAAAGGTATATAGTGGCAGTATTTTAATGTGAAAAGAAGATTTTATAAGAAAGGGGGGTGGCAGATTAACTATTTTTCATATTAGTAACACTATAACCACTTGCTGACCGCAGTCTGACTGCGACAGAGTGGCCCGTTATCTCAAACCGCCATCATGCGACGGCGGCTGCGATAACTAGTGCTGTGAGCGCGCGCGCTAACTGTGTGCAGGGGGGGCGGGGAGTGGACTCGATCGCCGCTGGCTATCCACGATGGCCCCCCCCGCAGTGAAAGAATGGAGGTCCGTGTAAGTAAACACGGATCTCCGTTATGTTAGAGGGGGGAGGGCGATGATCACAGGCTTCCTGTATATGGAAGCCGTGATCATCCCCTTTCCCAAGCCAGGGCAGCCCACATACAGTTAGAACACACCCAGGGAACACAGTTGACCCTTAGAGCGCCCCCTGCAGGTTAACCCCTTCACTGCCAATGGCATTTACACAGTAATCAGCGCATTTTTATAGCACTGATCGCTGTATAAATGCCAATGGTCCCAAAAAAGTGTTAAAATGGTCAGATATGTCCGCTGCAATAAAGGGATTTTATTAAGAACTTACCGTAAAATCCTTTTCTCTGAGTTCACTGACAGACGCAGCCCTTCATTGACAAGTGGGTTTATGCACATCCTACTAGGAGTAGATTAGGCAAATAGAAAAAAACAAGCTGACCCCTCCCAGGGGGCCATCCTCACTCCAGCATATAACCCCCCTGCTCTGCATAGCATATCAGTTCGTAACAAGCCGTACAAATGAAACACAGGGGTGGGTGCTGCGTCTGTCAGTGAACTCAGAGAAAAGGATTTTACGGTAAGTTCTTAATAAAATCCCTTTTTCTCTTACGTTCACTGACAGACACAGCCCTTCATTGACAAGTGGGGATATCCCAAAGCAGTGTCATTCAAGAGGGGTGGTTAAACAATAACAACTGTACCCAACAGAAAAAAACTTTACGGCCAAAAGCAGCATCCGCAGATGCTGACACATCACCTTTGTAAAACTTAACAAAAAAGTGTGCACCGAGGCCCAAGTAGCCGCCTTGCACACATGGTACACCAAAGCCTGGTGTCTGAAAGCCCAGGAAGTGCTAACTGCCCTGGTGGAATGAGCCGTGACTGGGAAAGGGAGTACTTTGCCCCGAACAGTATACGTATGGGTCACGGTCTGTCTGATCCAATGGGAAACAGTGGCTGACGATGCCGCCAACCCTTTGCGCGGGCCTTCTGTCAGCACAACAACGCAACCGAAAGGAAGCTGTAGCCACCAAATACACCCGCAAAGCCCTCACGACATCCAAAGGATGTAACTCAACCTCCTAGGGATGTGACGGGTGCGGACATAATGAAGGGAGAACAATATCCTCATTAATGTGAAAAGAGGAGACCACCTTCGGTAGAAACAAAGGAGCAGGTCGCAGGACTGCCTTATCCTTATGAAGGACCAAGTAGGGAGACTTGCAGGACAACGCCGCCAACTCAGACACTCGTCTAGTGGATGTAATGGCCACCAAGGCGGCCATCCTTTGTGACAGCAATTGTAAGGGAATATCCCTGATTTTCTCATATGGCGGTTTCTGCAGTACAGAAGTACCAAATTCAAATCCCATGGAGCCAAAGGCGACCGTACCTGAGGAGCCACATGGCATTTATCGGAAGTCGGGATTCCTGCGCCGACCAACGGCCCTGAGCAGACTGCTGCCCCAGGAGCCCCCCCCCCAGCCCGATAGGCTGGCGTTCGTCGTGACTATTGACCAATTCAGGGGGAGAAACGACTTCCTCAACGTTAGAGCCTGGGCCCGAAGCCACCAGGTCAACGATCCTCTGATCTGATGATCCAATCTGATCAGCTGGTCCAGGGACAGCGGAGACTTGTCCCACCGTGACAGAATCGCTCGCTGTAGGAGCCGACTGTGACTCTGGGCGTAACTCTGACACCCGCATACAGAACCGTAAGGAGGACCACTGGCGTGACAGCAGGGTTCGCACGGCTGCTTGCAGTGTTAGTAACTTGGCCGAAGGTAAGAACACCCTGCTCCGTGTCCAGAATCAGACCCAGATAATCCAGTCGACAGGACGGGGTCAACGTCGACTTCTGCAGGTTGATCAGCCAGCCGAAGTCTTTCAACAAGGCCATGGTGATAGCCATATTCTCCTACAGGGCCGAAGCAGACTCCGCTCGCAGGAGTAAATTGTCGAGGTATGCTACCACCGCAATGCCTCTCTGCCTCAATAGCGCTAGCACCGGAGCCACCAGCTTGGTGAATACCTGAGGAGCCGAGGCCAGACCGAAGGGAAGTGCCACAAATTGGTAATGTAGATCCCCCTCCGCAATCGCAGAAAGCGCTGGTACCGGGGAAAAATGGGAACATGGAGATACGCGTCTCTGATATCCAGCGACGCCATGAAGTCCCCTTGGTGCAGGGCAGCCACGACCAATCGGACAGATTCCATCCTGAATTTTCGCGCCCTCACAAAGGGGTTTAGTGCTTTTAGGTCCAGAACTGGCCTGACCCCACCCTTTTTGGGCACCACAAATGGGTTTGAATAGAAGCCGCGGAACCTTTCCAGCGGAGGTACCGGCACAATCACCCCTTGTTCGGAGAGCGTCTGAACAGCCCCTAGGAGAGCCTCTCGACGCCCCTGAGGGAGTCTCAAGTTCGATGGGAAGAACCTGTCTGGGGGTAGAGTGCTGAACTCCATCCTGTATCCTGAGGACACCACTTCCTGCAACCACCGGTCGGAAATGCGGGCAGTCCACCTGTCTGTGAACCCCAAAAGTCGGCCCCCCACCCGAGACCCATCATGCAGAGGAGGACTTTTCCTCCGTCTTTTCGCTCTTGCGCTGCCAGGGCTGTTTACGGGACCCCGAGGCAGACTTGCCGGGCCTTGAGCCCCTGCCCGCTGCACCGGGCGCACGAAAACCTCTTCTGACCCGAAGGAGCAGGACCCTGCTTACGGCGGAATTCCCGCCGCCTGGGCTCCGGGAGAAAGGTACTCTTCCCCCCCGGTGATATCCTTAATGATTTCATCCAATTGTGCCCCAAAGAGCCGACCACCCTGAAAGGGAAGATCCGTGAGGCCCTTTTTACACGCGTGGCCACCCGACCAACAGCGTAACCACAGCACCCGTCTGATAATGACTGCAAAAACAGACATCTTAGACAGCATGGGAAGCAGGTCCAAAGCTGCGTCACACAGGTACCGAAGACCCTGTATCAGATGGTCCGTCCGCTGTGAAGTCTCAGACGAGCACCCGCAGCTCAACTCATTGTGCAACTCAGTCGCACACTCGGTAAGAGATTGCGCCACCATGGCCGACGCCAGAGCTGGTCTCATGGCTGACCCCGCCACCAAGAGCAGTGCCTTGGATACCGCCTCCGGCCGCCTATCGGGCAGATCCTTAAAAGAGGGAGACCCCTCCAAGGGGATGGTCGTTGCCTTATTCAGGCGAGCCATCGGAAAGTCCACTGCGGGGGATGCCCACTTCTTCACAAAACTGTCCTCAAAGGGATAGCGCACAGCGAAACGTTTGGGCAATGAAAAGGAATTCTGCGGACGCTTCCATTCCTTATAGACCAGCTGGTCAAAAAATTGATCATAGGGATATGCCCTAGGGGACCGAGGTGGCTTAAAAGACCTACAAACGTAGGCAGTCTCCTGCGACTCCCCGGCTTGGGCCAGCTGCAAAGACGCACGGATATCGGTGATCAGGGAGGCCACCAGTCTTCCTCACCGTCCGAGGGCTCCAGCTCACCATCCGAGAGCTCCACAGGGGTCCCCGTGACCACTGAGGCCCCTTCCAGTTCAGAATCCTCCCCCGAAGACGGGGGGGGGTGGACGCTTTTTGGACACCCCCTAAGCACAGCTCGGCACCCCCCGGGAAAAGAAGTCCCCCAATATGGACATTAGTTGATCCAGAGGAACCAGAGGACCCAGCGCAACCTGCGCTTCTGCCGCCCCCTCCAGGTAATAACCTGCCGGTTTAGCCGCCATTGTGCCACCGGAACTCCTGCTAGGCCTACAGGCCATGACACCCGCACCAAGGTGCCCCACCACCGCCCACAGAACAACCAGGAGAATGCCCAGGAGGACTGTGCCTACCTCTGCCAACACCCCAGAAGAGCCAGCTATACTTGCTGTTCAGAAGCCCCTCAAGCGCTGCGTCCCAGTAAGAGTGCTGACCGCCCCTTGCCTTACTGCCGCTGTGTCTGCACCGCTGTCCAGAAGCGAAGAGGGAGAGAAACGGCGCTCACACACGGCAGACACACCAAAAATGGCCGCCAAGCGGTCACAAGAGGCCAAAACATGCTCTATACAGGCCACGACTACGGCAAAATGGCCACCGAGCATCCACTAGAGGCCAAAACAGCCCACAAAATGGCCGTGGCTATGGCAAAATGGCGGCGCATCGCTGCATGGTGGCGGATAACCGCATGGCAGTCTAGCGTGGGGGTGCGGTGCGCGGGGGGGGGCGAAGATACAGTGACAAAATTGGGCCTGTCCCCGAGCCCTCCACCGGACAGCGAAACAGAAAGTCCACACATCGCCCAGCCCCCCCTTCCGCACCCCTGGAGGGGGAGAGGGGGTCACTCACTAATCCGACGGGCGCAGCGGGTAGCCACCCGGTAGCAGGCCTTCCTCCCATCTGATGGGGAGGGATGCTGCTGGCCAAACGCGCCCTTGGACGCGAGCGCAGCCCGGTCACTGGACGCAAGTGGGGGTCACCCACTAGACACCTGCATGGAAGGGGTACGATGCAGGGCGGACCCCGCTAAAGCTAAGGGTAGCTCGCATCGGTTGGCCGTGCTGGGGAAATTCCAGGATTCGAGATATCCTCTTTGCCCCAGCCGGCTACTTGAAAGCAGTCTTCATCAGATAGCTTGAGAAAAGCAAAAAAGGAAGAAAAATGTAGGGAACCGCAGATCCCAGCAGGGAACCAGGTCTAACTCCTTGCACTAGGCATAAGAAAACGGATATGCTATGCAGAGCAGGGGGGTTATATGCTGGAGTGAGGACGGCCCCCTGGGAGGGGTCAGCTTGCTTTTTTTCTATTTGCCTAGTCTACTCCTAGTAGGATGTGCATAAACCCACTTGTCAATGAATGGCTGCGTCTGTCAGTGAACGAAAGAGAAATCGTAGCACCGCAAAAAATCGCAGATCGCCGCCATTACTAGTAAAAAATAAAAACCCCAGAAATTAATTCTCAGCATCCGTAAACGCAGCAACTTTTGCGCAAACCAATCAATAAACGCAGATTGTGATTTTTTTTACCAAAAATATGAGGAAGAATATAAATCGGCCAAAACCGATGGAAAAAAATAATTTTTTATATTTTTTTTTTGGATTTGTATTTTAGCAAAAAGTAATAAATTTGGGTTTTTTGCAAAATTGTTGCTCTTCTTTTGTTTATAGCGCGATCAGAAATGACGCAGAGGTAATCAAATACCACCAAAAGAAAGCTCTATTAGTGGGGAAAAAAAGGACGCAAATTTTGTTTGGGTACAACGTCGCACGACCGCGCAATTGTCAGTTAAAGCGACGCAGTGCCGAATCGCAAAAAGTGCTCTGGTCCTAAAGTGTGAAATCCTTCCGGGGCTGAAGTGGTTAAGGAGTAACTCCACTTTCATTGTTGTGGGGAAAAAAAACATTCCCCTCTGGGTGATGGATGTACATTGCAAGGATTTTAACAAACTTTATTGCAGATTCCTACCTTCTTGTTCTGAAGGAATAGATGTTTGTCTGTGTTCATGTGCAGAGTGAATCTGTATGGGAGTGTGTTTATAATAATCAATCAGCTGCTGCACTTGCTGGGTCTGCATTCCTTTTAGATGTAATTTACTGAGAGTATCACCAAAAATGACATTTTTGCTGCAGGGGATGCTCAAAATCTGATTTGTAATTTAGTGCAGACTTCTGGGAAAATCAGTGAGCCAATCATATTAGCAGGAAATGACACACCTGGAGGGCGTTCTGTATACAGATAACCTCCAGGTAGCCATATTGCATTTTAGGGGATTATAATGATGCAGATTGAAAAGGAAAGGTAATTTTTAATCAATTACAGTATGACTAGTCACAATTGTATATGCTATACTCCCCCCCCCCCCACACACACACACACACACACGCACACAAAAGTGGAGTTACCCTTTAACCACTTCAATACTATGCACTTAGAACACTTTACTACCAGACCAATTTTCAGTTTTCAGTGCTGTTGCGCTTTGAATGACAATTGCGCAGTCGTGCGACGCTGTACCCAGATTTTTTATCATTTTGTTCCCACAAATAGAGCTTTCTTTTGGTGGTATTTGATCACCCCTGCGGTTTTTATTTTTTGCGCTACAAATAAAAAAAGACCGAAAATTTGGAAAAAAAAAATTCTCTATTTTTGTCACAAAACTTTGTAAATAAGTAAATTTTCTCCATCACTGGTGGGCACTGATGAGGCTACACTGACAGGCACTGATGTGGCAGTACTGATTGGCACTGATGAGGCTACACTGACAGGCACTGATGTGGCAGTACTGAGGCGGCACTGATGAGGTGGCACTGATGATGAGACACTTATATGCAGCAATGATGAGCACTGACGGACACTGCTAAGCGGCACTGATGGGCACTCATAGGCGGCACTGGGCCCTGATAGGTGTCACTGAAGGGCACTGATAGGTGGGCACTGGTAGGTGGCAATGGTGGGCACTGATATGCATTGATAGGGGCACTGGTAAGCACTGATAGAGGCACTGGTGGGCATATATACTGATAGGGGCTCATTCCCTGGTGGTCTAGGGTGGCATCTGAAGGTGGCACTGAGTGCCCTCCACATTGGGCACTATGTCTCTTACTTGGTGGTCTAGGGGGGTCTCCCTGGTGGTCCCTGGTCGGCTCCCTGGTGGTCCTGGGTGGGCACATCTCTGGTGGTCCCTGGGCAGGCTCCCTGGTGGTCTAGGGTGGCGATCCGAGGGAGGGCTGTGCTGATAAATCATCAGCACAAACCCTCCCTGTCAGGAGAGCAGCCGATCGGCTCTCCACTCCTCAGGTCTGCAGACCTGAGTACAGGAAAGCTGATAAATGGCTTTCCTGTGTTACACTGTGACCAGCCGTGATTGGTCACAGCTGATCACATGGTAAAGTGCTTCGGATGGAAGCACTTTACCAAGATCGGTATTTCGGGGGGTCAGACTGACCTCCCACACCCCCGATCGCCGCGATATGCGCCCCCCCGGGCGTGCGGCGGCTTGTTATCCTGAGGACGTCATATGACGTCCAGCCAGGATAACTAAGCCACTTCCCGGCCGTCATTTTGCATACGGCGGTCGGGAAGTGGTTAAAGCAGTGGTTCTCAACTCCGGTCCACTAATGGGCCAGGTTTGCAGGATAACTGAAATACATCACAGGTGATACCATTTGCTGCTCAGTGATTGCAGTATTCTAGTCTGAATCTCCTCAAGGTAATACCTAAAATCTGGCCTGTTGGTGGGTCTTGAGGACAGCAGTTGAGAACCACTGCTTTAACCACTTTCCGACTGTGTAACGTAGTTGCACGGCCGCAAGTGGCACCCTTTGTTTTGGGAGGACGTACTATAACGTCCTCCCAGAATTGCGCGCCCGCTGGGGCGCGCACACGGGAGTTTCGGTGCTCGCCGGGTTCCCGGGACCCGGCAGTTCACCGATCGCTGTAAAGGGCCATTGGCAGCGGCCCTTTACCATGTGATCACAATGTAAACACTGCAGGGTCATCGAGAGTGTCAGCTCTCTCATCTCCTCACACCGATCCAGTTTGTGAGGAGAAGAGAGAGATCGATGCCCTGCAGTGACAGTCTGAGTTTCATTCACATTTATACAGTCCCAGCAGTGACCAGCAGAATTCAAATTCTGCTAATAGTGCCACATCTGTGCCACCAGTGCCATATCTGTGCCACCACAGTGCCATCAGTGCCACTAAAGTGCCATCAGTGCCACTACAGCGCTCATCTGTGCCACCAGAGTGCCCATCTATGCCACCAGAGTGCCCATCTGTGCCACCAGTGCCACTACAGTGCTCATCTGTGCAATCAGTGCCACACCAGTGCCACATCAGTGCCAAACCAGTGATCATCTGTGCCACCTGTGCCACTACAGTGCTCAGCCAAACTACAGTACTCACCTGTGCCATCAGAGTGCCCATCAGTGCCACCTGTGCCCACCAGGGCCACCTGTGCCCATCAGTGCTACCTGTGCTAATCAGTTCCACTACAGTGCTTAGCTGTGCCATCAGTGCTACCTGTGCTAATCGGTGCCACTACAGTGCTTATGTGTGCCTCCAGTGTCACCGCAGTGCCCCACGTGCCCATCATTGCCACACCAGTGCCGCATCAGTGCCACACCAGTGATCATCTGTGCCACTACAGTACTCAGCCAAACTACAGTACTCATCTGTGTCATCAGAGTGCCCATCAGTGCCACCTGTGCCCACCAGTGCCACCAGTGTCCATCAGTGCTACCTGTGCTAATCAGTGCCACTACAGTGCTTATCTGTGCCTTCAGTGTCACTGCAGTGCCCCACGTGCCCATCAGTGCCACCTGTGCCTTTATTGCCACTAACGTGCTCATCAGTGCTACTACAGTACTCATCAGTGCTACATTTGTGCATCTACAGAATCATCTTTGCCATCAGTATCAAATCAGCTCCACCAGCATGTCCATCAGTGCTACCTGTGCCCACCAGTGCCGCCTGTGCCCATCAGTACCACTACAGTGCTTCTGTGTTATCAGTGTCATTACAGTGCTACACCAGTGCCACTACAGTGCTCATCTGTGCCTTCATTGCCACTAAAGTGCCCATCAGCGCCACTACAGTGCCCAATAGTGCACATCAGTGCCCACAAGTAAGCGCTCATCAGCGCCTGTCAGTGCCAGCTAATAAGTGCAGCCGCAGTGCATTAGTGCACATCAGTGCAACCTCATCAGCGCCCATGAGTGTATCCACATCGCACCAGTATGGCAAAAAAATATTCTGCTGAGGAGGCATACCAGATTCTGAGCGAAGAGAACAGCGGGGAGCTCTCTGAGTCTGCGTCCAATTCTGATTCGGATTATGAGCCCATTCTAAGCAGTGGGTCTGATTCAGAATTGGAGGAAGAAGAACTGGTGCCCAGGAAACGAAGGCGTTCTGGTGAGGAGCAGCAGGCTACTACAAGTCGCGCAGTGCCATCCACCTCTGACGCAGTGCCATCTACATCTACCGCAATGCCATCCACCTCTAGTGCAGTGCCACTGCAACAAAGGCCAAGGACCCATGCCAGCCTTCCCTATGCCCTACAGAACCCCCTGTGGCTTCCATCTAGTTCCGGAGCAGCAAACCTCCCCCCTTTCACTAACCAGCCAGGTGTCCAGGTGAACACCAAAGGTTTTGCCCTAATTGATTTTTTTAATTTTATGTTTACTGAGGACTTTCTGTCATCCATCGTGGCCCAGTGCAATCTTTATGCCCAGCAGTTCATCAAAGACAACCCCCGTTCTAGTTACGCCCGACCTTTTGAATGGCGAGAACTTACAGTGGCCGAATTTAGACTTTTTTTAGGCCTAACATTTAATATGGGAATCCTATTGGTCTACTAAGCCCATTCACAACATGCCAATTTATTCATCCCTCATGCCAAGGTCAAGATACCTTAGAATTATGCGTTTCCTCCACTATAATGATAACGCACAGTGCCCTCCCCGCAATGACCCAGCTTTCGATAAATTATTTAAAATTCGCCCCCTTCTAAATTATTTTTCTGAAAAATTTCCCCAATTATATACCCCCAACCAAAACATCTCTATTGACGAGTCCCTTGTAAAATTCACAGGCAGGCTGGCCATAAAACAGTTTATCCCCAGCGAAAAGGGCCCCGATATGGGGTTAAAGTATATAAACTTTGTGACAGAGCCACCGGATACATCTATTCCTTCTTTGTCTATGAAAGAAAGGACACCCAACTGCATCCCCGTGAAGGCCCTGAATATATTGGAGCCAGTGGAAAGGTTGTTTGGGAGCTTATTTATCCACTACTTGGAAAGGTTACCACCTTTATGTGGATAATTTTTATTTAAGCTTGCCCCTCTTCCGCAACCTTTACCTGAGGCAGACTCCAGCATACGGTACGGTCCGAGCCAACAGAAAGGGCTTCCCGCAAAGGCTCGTTAACGAAAGGCTACAAAAGGGGGAGATGCCGTCTTTGCGGAACCAGAAGCTATTGGCTGTCAAGTGGAGGGACAGATGGAACGTCCACATGCTGACTTCAGTACACAACACCTATGTGGAAAGGAGGAGAGGAGGCACAATCCGGAAGCCATCTTTTGTCAATGATTATAATTTGTTCATGGGGGGTGTCGACTTCAATGACCAGATGATCGAACCCTACCTTCCCATAAGAAAATCCCGCCACTGGTACAAAAAAGTTTCCATATACCTTTTCAGTTTGGCCATGTATAATAATTATATTATATACCAAAAATCAACCCAGAACCCCATATCCTTTCTAGAATACCATGAAGAAGTCATTACCACCCTAGTGTACCCTGAAGGCCCACCAGAAAACATTCGCTCGGATGCAGTGAGCAGACTACAAGAACGTCACTTTCCTGAAAAACTCCCCTTGTGTGAAACAGGCCAAAGACGCCAGAAAAAATGCCGGGTGTGCTCCAAAAGAGAAGGTAGAAGAGACACCGTATATTTTTGTCCCCAATGCCCTTCTCAACCAGGCCTCTGTATAGGTGACTGTTTCCGCCGTTACCATACTTCACTACATTATTAGTGAAGTATGGTAAACGGAATTGTCATTTACAGCCACACCCCTTAAGCCACTGCACTGCACATACCGCTGCCTTCTTCGGGACTGACCCTGGCCTGCTATACGACCACGCTTCTGCCTCACGCTAAAAATACACCTGCCTGCTTCGGAACTGACCCTGGCCTGCTATACGACCACTCTTCTGCCTAACGTAAACATACCTGTGCCTGCTGCGGATCTGACCATGGCCTGTTATACGACCACGCTTCTGCCTAATGTTAACATACCTCTGCCTGCTCTGGAAATGACCCTGGACTGGTTGGCCACGTTTTTTTGCCTACCTCCTGGACTGATCTTTTAGCCTGCTGCTGGAGTAATGGGATTCACACAAAGGGGTCTCACATATGTGAGGGGCGCCAGAATTTGTTTTTCTGGATGAAAAAACTACATTTTTCGTTTTCTCATTTCCGGAT
>BLSH010513675.1:429801-440008 GCA_018402905.1 Glandirana rugosa | reverse complement strand
CATGGTTGGATGATAAAATCAGCAAAACTTCCCCTCAGGTGTACAGCAAGTGCACTTGTAGTGCAGAGTGGATTTGCCTTTAGTAAATCAACCCCAATGTGTATGCAGTGACAAAGGATAATCAAGCTGCACAGTCGTTGCTAAAGCTGGGTTCACACATGTACGGCCTGGGGTCCGGTGCAATTCAGGTCCAAATTCGCACTTGCACTGGACCCTTTTTCAATCTGGACCGCGGCCGCCCGGACATGTGTGGGCCGGCCTTATTGAGAGCTGGTCACACTTGCCTGTCATGCAAATTGGATCAGATCGTTGCCATGTCAGTTTTTCAGGTGGACCTGATCAGCTCCATGCAAGTCTATAGGCAGGTGGATTTAAATTGATGTGTTTCTGTTTACATGGCCTCACCTTGGAGTCTGTCCAGGTCAGCAAATAAAAAAAAAAAAAGGTACCTAAACATGACAGATCAGAAATAGTTTATTGTAAATGGATGCGAGTATGTTTTCATATGGAAGTCATAGATCCAATACGGGTATGTAAAGGTCTGTTGGCAAAATACTGAAAAAAAAACTCAGATGTCACACACTCATTGACATCCATCCTGTTCTGCTCAGATTCAGCAGGGGATCTGTTCACAAATACCCTGCTAAACAGACCAGAGGACAGCAGCCTGAAAGGCCCCTAGGTGTAAACAAAATTATTGGATAACACTAATGCACTTGTGTGATGTGTTGTCATCCTAAGTCCCCTTTCACACGGGCTTTACGATTAGGTCCGCCTGTCTGTTTTTCAGACGGACCTGAACGGACACTCCATTCATTCCTATGGGGTAGCGGATGTCAGCAGTGACATCTGCCGCTATCTGATCCGGTCCGTGAAATCCAGACGGATGGAAACCCTATTTTCCATCTTTCTGGCGGATCAGATGAAAGTGGACAGGTGGTCCGTTTTCATCTGATCTCCCCATAGAGGAGAGTGGGGGCTCTGACAGGTTCATCTCTGCAGAGTAAGCGGAGATGGACCTGTCATTCGCCTGCTCAACGGGGATTAATGGATCAATCCCTGCTGAGCAAAACGGTGTCCGTGTGAAAGGACCCTTACGCACCTTGCCAACAGATGTGTATTTGCCAGAAATGGCACACACCTGTTTAGTGCATTAGGCAGCCCATTCAAATGAATGGGATACCTTAATATACCATGACAGAGTGAATGGGCCCAACAAGTTCTGATAATGTATATTATTAAAACAAAGATCACACACAGGTAAAGAGCATATCAGTTTTACTGACTGAATTAATTTTACCCTGCAGGTTTCATTTCTGCTCATACGGCTGTATTTCAATAAACATATATAACAGCTGATCCAACTTTTTCATAGAAATTGTGAAAACTTCAAGTGCAGGCAGAAAACTGTGGAAATGGTATATTGGAAAAAAGGTGGGGGATGCATGAGGCCAACTTTAACTATGAATGTTTAGGCAGAAAAGAAAAAACAATGTAACATATGCAATGTTTTTTATTGTTAACCAAAAAGTAAAACGGTTAAGATGACGCAAGTAAAAATGTATTGCACTGCGAAATAAAACTAGCTCTCCCCAGTAAGCAATATTTATACTAAGAATGCCATTTACAATACCACATGCCCCGTGCAATATTCTCCAGGGGGAGGAAATACAGTGACTGCTCAATGTGACGTTTACTTAGAGGAGACAGTTGTCCCCCTGGGTTCCTGTGGCTCTGTAAGGGGACAATAAGGTTTTTGCTTACAGGATCATGTCTTGCCATTATTGACAGTGCTCGGTGTCTAACCTTTAACCTCTTCAAGCCATGGTGACCTCTCTGCTGCAGTCTACCAGTTCCGAGTGTTACAGTTAGCACGTATTTAACAGCAAAATTCAGGCTTTCTGGGGGGTCCACTGGCCCCTGCAAAAGGCAACACTAAATATGCCCTTTATATGAAAGGCTACATATCTTTGTGCAATGAAATATATTCTTTTCTTATATAATCACAGTGGATAAAACGTATAAAATGCGGAATATTCCTTTTTCATCACAAGTACCCTGCAACTACATTCATATAATTTACAAAAATAATAATGCTTGTGGTGTATACAGAAATGGTTTATTTTTTTGTGCTGCTTTTTTTTCTCCTTTTTACAATGAACTGGTATTGCCAATGTTGTATTTTTTTTTTTTTTGGTAGCTTTTCTTGTTTTATTCTTCAACAATTCCCTCAATAATGAATAAGTTATGAAAAAAAAAAAAAAAAAGAAAAAACAAAATAAGGAATCGTCAATACTTTGTCATTTGACCATCCCTGTTCTATATCATAGAATACAAATTCTACTTCAACATGTCCACCAATGAAGGTGTCCTTTCAACACCACCTCTGAAAGGGTTAACAGAGACTATGTACACTGGTCATCCTAGAACAGTGCATTGCGCACATATACAAGAAAAATACTGGTTTTAACCCCAGATCCTAGAATATATACAGAATAAAATAAGTTATCTAGTGAGAGCTGCTGTTGGGCAGCATATATCTAAATATACATTATTAAAGTCTCTGCAGGCAGCTACTTTTTGGTTAGTTATCAGTATTTATACCATAAGCACTGGTCAGAGAACTGAGCAGCATCTAATAAAATTAAGTTTTGTTTTTTTTTCTTCTGTTTTTTTTTTTCTTTTCTTTAGAAATATCGAGGAAAGCTCGGTTTAAAATAATTAAATGTACTACCATTTACAAGCTATGGGTTGTTAGATCTAATAAAATAAAAATTTATCCAAAAATAATGTTGCAGAACTCTTTGAGGCATGCGTGGAGACTATGTACACACATTCATACCAAAAACACAACCAAAAAGGTCCCGTCTGTTACCCATCTGCTTAGGCAGGGCAACAAAAGAGCAAAGGAGAAAATAAAGGACAAACGTATCAAACATAAATAATGAGCTCAATGGTTTCCACAGTCTTTATAAGTCATCTGCCAAAGTCACATAGGACAGTCTTGACACTGTACATATTTAGCAGGCTTCAGACTCAAGTGACCGTGACCAGAAGTCCACCGCCTTTCCCCATGGATCCAGTCTCCGTATTGCCAATGCTTATTTATATACATCATGTTAGCCCTTTTGCTTGTGGATGGTACATTCTATACGTAACAGAACGGGATAAAATAGCTTCTACTGTCACATGAATTTTACAGAACCAGAGCATCCATCACATTCCGCTGCTAGGTTTGGGGAAGGGGGATTCTGAAAGTCCCACTTGCTGGAGTTCAGAACAGTCATGAAAAGGATGAAACTCAAAGACATACAGTAAATATCAAAAGGTGCTTCATATTATCTTTAGACGTCCAGTGCTTTCATTTTCGAGGCTTCCATAGTAGCAGGTGCTCAAATGTCAGTGCTCACCGTACCGGTGCCAGGCTTGGCTTTAGATAGGAGTTGGTAGGACTGCACCATACGTAGTGACATTCGGATTTCTACATTTAACTCCATCAGTTTAGAACTGGCTTTGGACATGTCCTGCTTGGAGCCAACAATGGCAAAGCTGCCAGTCTGGCCCAGAGTTTGATGACGGAAATATATATGCAGCAGAGTTTGGATCGGATTGTCTTCTGAGCTGCCAAAGATATCATTGGGCCAGATAGTCCTAGAAAGCAATAGAAAAAAAAGCATTATGATGGCACAGGAACAAGCACTCTGGAAGCACCATGGGCACAGTACTTTGCAGTGTTTCATCTCTTCAAAACAAAACCTTTTTTTAATTTCCAGTACACAATATTTAAGTAGACATCAATATGACAATGTAGATGGAAAAAAAGTGACTTGGTACTCAAAAGTGTAGCTACACTCAAAATACTATTTAAATAGTAAAGAACTGCATCTTCAGTCAGACTGTATTACCATATGGATATCATTTGGAGAAAGGTTTGCTCTGTTAGGCTCGGTTCACACCTACGCAGTTTGTGTGCTTTTTGCTGTGCATTTTTGCACACGCGATTTCACCGTGATTTGCGTTTTGCATTTTTTTTAAAGTTTTTTTTTTTGTGTGGCCAATTTCTTGTTGGGCAGATTAACCAGTTGCCGACTGCCATACGACTATAAGCGGCGACAACGTGGCTCTGTCCCGCAAATTGCCGCTTATAGTCGTCACTTTAGTGCACGGCGGCTAGGGGGCGAGCGCCGCATGCTCCTGAGCGGGGCCGCAGGTCGGGCGGACTTCATGTCCGCTGGTGACTCGCGATGTCCTGTGCCAGAGCCAGAACGGGGAACCGCTGATGTAAACGTCAGAGATCTACTGATCCCTGTACTCGGGATCAGTTAGATCTCTGGTGCTCCTGCCAACCCATACCCCTCACAGTTAGAACACACATAGGGAACACAGTTAACCCCTTAACTGCCCCGTTAAATGTTAACCCCTTCACTGTCAATGACATTTACACAGTAATCAGTGGATATTTAATTTTCTGGTCACTGTATAAATGTCATTGGTCCCAAAAAAGTGGCAAAAATATCCGACATGTCCGCTGCAGTATTGCAGACCCGATAAAAATTGCAGATCGCCGTCATTAATAGTAAAAAAAAAAAAAAATTGTAAAAATGCCAGAAATTTTCATGGTTTGTAAACACTGCAACTTTTGCGCAAACCAATCAATAAACGCTGATTGTGTTTTTTTTTACCACAAATATGAGGGAGAATATAAATCGGCCAAAACTGATGAATACATTTGTCTTTTTCATAAATTTTGTTTGGATTTGTATTATAGCAAAGAGTCAGAAATATTGTTTTTTCTTTTTTTTGCAAAATTGTCTCTTTTTGTTTATAGCGGTGATCAGAAATGACGCAGAGGTGATCAAATACCACCAAAAGAAAGCTCTATTTTGGGAAAAAAAGGAAGCAAATTTCGTTTGAGTACAACGTGGCACAACCGCGCAATTGTCAGTTAAAGCAACGCAATGCCGAAACGCAAAAAGTGCTCTGGTCCTAATATGGGAAATCCTTCCGGTCCTTAAGTGATTAAAAAACACAAACCATGGCAAAATTGCAGCAAAAACACACTACATGCTTTTCTGCAGCTTCTCCATTGAAGTCAATTGAACCAAAAAAAAAAAAAAAATCACTGTTTTGCGATTTAAAAAGTCCCTGACCCTTCCCAAAAACACAATGGTTGAAAAAAAGCATAGGGGTCAATATGTCCCATAGGAAACCATGTTAAATAAAATGTAGTGCGTTTCTGCAAAAAGCACCAAAAACGCATATAATTGTGAACTGAGCCTTACCACCCCATGAAGATAAACATTTTTTGCTGGAGTTCAACTTAAATGTGACAAGCTACCAGTAGAATGAGAGCCCCATCAAACCCTTTAGATCAGGGGTCTCAAACTGGCGGCCCTCCAGCTGTTGCGCAACTACAAGTCCCATCATGCCTCAGCCTGTGGGAGTCGTGCTTGTAACTGTCAGCCTTGCAATGCCTCATGGGACTTGTAATTTCGCAACAGCTGGAGGGCCGCCAGTTGGAGACCCCTGCTTTAGATGATAAAGGTCTAGCAGATTTAGCTATAACACCAAATAAGAAAATGAATCATTTTGAAATGTATAGTGTTGGTCTCTATAGAAGTGGCAATCATCATGGATGGATGATGACATGGACGCTGTTAGAAATCTGGTGGCTGCCAGGTTAACTGTGATTTCTTGCCAACTGCAAACTAAAAAAAAAAATGCAAAATCACAAGAAAGATTTCAGTCAACAAATTCTAAAATAGGCCTTCAAACTTGCCTTATGTATGGAAAACTCCACAGAGAGGACCTAAAGATGACGCATTGCAATCGCAACAGCAATAACACTAATTCCATGCTTATCAATTTTACCCCTTGTAGTGGTTTGGTTTATAAATACACACAATAATTGATTGCTCTATTGCATCTAGTATTTATATCTATTACATTCTTGTGCTGGTATACAAGACGTCTACCATTAACCTCCAGCTTGGTTAGGGTGACAAGGAATAAATTAGGATGAGCAGAACAATAATGCCATAATCGTCACTAATGTATTTTCACTTTGATTACAGCGTGTAAATCCAACACACATCTAAATGCACATAAAAAAAAGAACTTCACAAAAGGACCTTCTATTAAAGCCACACACTCATACCATACCTGAATGCCTTGACTTGTGCTAGGGCTGACACAAATTCCTTTCCTCTAAGGGCCTCAATGAGAGAGTGGACAGCAGCCTCAGCGCTCGCTTGGTAAAAATCAGAGAAGTCGCAGTCCTCGATGCCAATGTCCGAGATGGCTTCTGCTTCTTTCAGACATGCCTCCAGCTGACATAGCTCCTCTGACATGTTTATGACCTGTGAAATGTATTAAAATGTAAACCCAATCAGAAAACCTCATATAAACCTTGACACTTGAATGCCATTTCAAGAGCCATTTTCAATATTTTTAAAACTGAAGCTTTCATTAACAAAATTGCCGTCATGTTTTGTTCAGGCACATCCTGTCATAGGGTAATAATGCTCTGACCCTGTCCCCCTCCCCCCCAAATAGTGCTCCTATAGAGTCACACAGGCTTCCGATGGAGCACACAATTGGCCATTTAAACACACACTTATGTAAGGATGGTCTACTGTTGTTATTAACAGGAAACCCACAATGAGAAATGCTGTGCACCCATTGCTGGAGTAAATGATGTAGACAGGAAGTGGCTGCAAACAGGCAAATGGATATCAACACCACAGAGATATAAAGAAGCCCATCAAACACAGCCAATAAATACATGCATCCATTTGTCTGACGCAGCACACCGCAACACATATGCGGTACACTGTGTCACACTGCAATGTGGGTATGCTGCTCACTACTGTATTAGTGGTGAAATGAACCCTCAGGAATGGTACCATAATGTGCTGCACTACTATATGCATGTTGTAGTATTGTGTGTTAAACTGAGGATTACCACAATGCAAAAGTGTCCATGGACCCTATATGTAATAAAAAAACCTGTCTGGTTTTGTTTACTGTTGGGTCCCATTGAGCATATTTTCTTTCACTCACCTTCAATAAATATTATTATAGCGTATCTCTGGTAAAAAAAAATTTTAATAGGAATTTTACGCATTCCCTTTCTGGCTTTTTTTTGGCTGTCTGGGTGTGACCTTCTTTGGGGAGACCTGCAATACCAGCCATTAGCGATAATAGCATGTAAAATCTGGCAGGCTGGTTGTACCCAAGTTGATTGATCGATCAACTTGGTACATTCAGGCTGCCCATACATGGTTCAACTGTCAATGGCCGGCCTTAAACAACTGTCACCAAAACAAGTGCCCCCAGTGGAAAACTTCCTCTCGACTCTTATTCCAGTGACAACTAAAATTCTTGGTGGCAATGCTCATTAAAACAAAGAGAAAAAGGTAAAACTCTGCTTTGGGGATACAAACACTTGAAAACAGACAGCTATTCTAACCCATCAATACTCTCTTAAAATTGCCTCTTCTACTATCCCTCTTTACCATGGATTATCAAGTCTTTCACATACTGGACTTCCTGCAGCCAGAATGATGGTGCATCAGACAAGCCCGTAGTTTTAACTCCATAGAATGGTTGCCTCCTGGGGGCTGACCAATTAGCTTTAGGAAATAAGGTGGCAGCACAGGCAACCAATGTTTTAAACCCCGTACACACACACACACACAAAAAAAGCAGACATTATGCCCGTGTGTATGCCGGTCTGTCCGACAAATGGCGCACCCCCCCCCTTTGTCAGAACACAACAGCTCAGTGGGGGAGACCGCTGAACTAACCTTGCATTGTTTAGCACATCGGCTCCGACTGGGGCTAACAGTTTTTTTCCGTGCAACCTGCTGGGTTGCATGAAAAAAAAAGAATAGTGTGTACCAAGCTTAAGTCTTTCTTGATATAACAGTGACCACAGCCTTTTTTGAAACCACCAATCTATATACCCCAGCAAATGCACACATCTCAATGAAATATGACCCATGGCCACCATACCTCAGTCTCTTTCTTAATAGTGTCCACTTGGTTGATGAGCTTGCAGTAGGCCTGGAAGAGCAGCAGTAGCTGGAAGTGCAGTTTGTAAAGCCTTCGGCACAGTTCAAGCTCCTAGACAACATGGAGGAATTGCAAGAAGTGACTTTGGTGTACTAGTCCTGCATAACAGACTGTATAATCAAATGCTGTTACTGGTTAATGCAAGGAAGAAAAGGGCAGGCATCTAATGATTACAAAGGGTCAAGAACTGTGTTAAATAAAATAAAAAACACATGGAAACAGCCTTGCTGAGGGAATCAGACGTGCTACTTAGAAACCAGCAGCCGGTTAGATTCATTTCATGAGGAAGACTAATAAGCAAGCCAACAAAAAATAGAGAACTAGACCTAAGATATAAAGTTATATCATACTGATTCTAGCAGTATGTGTTTGTAGTACTCTACTTACTAGACAAGTACAAGGGAAACCAACTCAGTATATAGATCACTGTCTACCCACTACTACAATTAGATGTTCTTCCCAGGTTTCTCTGTATACTAGAACCAGTTGCTAGGGCTCCTTAAAGGCTCATGTACACTGCTATTTTGCAGCGACTTGGTCATAAAAAAAAATAAATAGGTGTTACCCTTGTGTTCTTTTAACTCGATACTTAAGGTTAAACCCATTTCATAAGCAGCTAATTAAAGCCTTGGTGCAGCTTTATTATGTAAAAGTTAATTTGCCAATAACTCTATGCCTAATTTGTTCACCAAAATTTTTAATGGGCATATAATACTTTTATTTGGTGCACTGCTTTAATAAAATCTCTGCTCACATTTTATTTTTATAAGCGGACAAAATGTGAAAAAACTGGCTTTTTTAATTTTATCAAATACAATTTTGCTTAAAGCGGTAGTAAACCCCTAAGTACAATTATTACCTACATGTAAGCCTATAATAAGGCACACCTCTAGGTAAAATGAATAGCTCCCAAACCTACATGGTTTAGGAGATATTCGCCCTGCATGCAACCACTGACGTCAGCGGCGCATGTGCTCTGATGATCCGGTGTAGGCGGCCGTAAAATCAGAGCTGGCTGCCGGGAAGGAAGAGCTCCTGTGCGCACGCGCGGGAGTGATGTCACGCAGCTCCGGCCACTCACAGCGGTGGAGCCGCGTACCTGGAAGAAAGAAGAGGAGCATCATGTCAGCTCCCTCACCGCTGACCATGTCGGGTGGTGGGGGCCTCGTTCTAAGATATTTCATAACGTGTTAGTATGCAATGCTATTCTAACACATTACGCTATTGTCTTGCAGGTTTTTTTTTTTTGTTTTTTTTTTTGGCGCGTTTACTAACACTTTAAACTTTTTGAAATATATTTTTTTTTTGCCGAACTGTAATGCTTTTCCAACATTGTACTTCACTCTCTCTGCACAAAGACAGAGGCTTGGTGCTAGCTGCAGGTCACAGATTTTAGTTTCTGTGGGGAAAAAGGAGCACCCCCTACATCAACTCTAAATAAACTGTGGCCAGACTGGGAATGGTGAAACGGTGTGAGGTGCAGGAGTATGGAAAAGCAGCCAGGTATCACCATGTATTGCTCTGGTCAAAATGTATAAAGTCCTAAGGGGCTGAGAACTCACTCTTCTTTTCCATGTGACAGAGCAGGAGGGTAAGGAATAGCAGCCAACGTCAAACTGGAAATTCTACCGCTGCAATGACATTGCCCACAACAGAATTACCAACATGTAACTGTTATTATACTTAATGGAAATCTCTCCTTTGTTGGCTGAAGCACTGCAGTATTTTGCTTGACTGAGGCTGCAACAGCAGGGCGCTACCTTGCTAGTTTTGGAAGCAAGGGAGCAAAACTCATAGGACAAGGTCAGTTGGGTTTTAGCAATTCTGTTCCTGGTGAGCTGTCGTCAGCAATAGGATTGCTAGTGTGACAAACATAAAAAGGAGTCGAAAGGACATCTGCATGTGTTGATGGCTGTTTTAACTTACATGTTATTAATATGATGTAGATTAAAGAGGCACTCCAAGAAGCACTATTGCATCTAAACAGTTCCTTTAACAAAACCGCACAGCAAATTTAAAGAAAATGAATAACTCTTTTTGTGTAAAAACCCTACTATTTGTAACAGTAATTCATATTATTGTCAATGTACAACCATTAAGACAACACCCGTTACAGTAAGGTCGCCATCTT
>BLSH010513675.1:407554-429316 GCA_018402905.1 Glandirana rugosa | reverse complement strand
GTTACGGTATGACAAACCTCCAGTTTATCGTGACGTGTAGTGGGGTATTTGTGGTATGGTTGTCACTCCAAACCTCCACCCTCGTTTCATCTTCATCATCCTGGTAGATGGCAGCAGATTTTTATCAGGAATGTCTTGGTACATTTTTCCATTCATCCTTCCTTTAACGACATGACATTTGCCAGTACCAGATGCTGAAAAATAGCCCCACACCATGATGTTCCCACCTCCAAACCTCACTGTTGGTATGGTGTTTATGGGGTGATGTGCAGTGCTATTTGACCTCCAAACAGTATGGCATTGAAAGAGTTCAATGTTGGTCTCATCTGACCAGACTATATTCTCCCAGTATTTCACAAGCTTGTATGTGAAAGCAAACTTATGCAGCAAACTTTAAACAAGCTTCAACATGCTTTTTCTTCAGCGATGGAATCTTGCGTGGTGAGCGTGCATACAAGCCATGGTGGTTGAATGCATTACTTATTGTTTTCTTTGAAATTGTACCTGCTAATTCCATGTCTTTCTCAAGCTCTCCACAAGTGGCCCTTGCCTCTTGGAGAACTCTTCTGATAATTCTTTTCAGGTCTCTGTCAGAAATCTTGTAAGGAGCACTCGGTCATGGTTGGTGCACGGTGAAATGATGCTCTTTCCACTTTCGGATTATGGTCCCAACAGTGCTCACTGTCATCAGTATATTTTGCAACAATAAGGTTTGCCCATCATGTTTCTTGTATGAAACTTTGGTAATGAGACACCTTTTTATAGGTCATAAGTTGAGACTGAACCAGCTGACATTAATTTGCACTGACAATGGGCAGGGTTGCTTTCTAATTACCGATAGATTTCAGCTGGTGTCTTGGCTTTCCATGCCTTTTTGCACATTCCTTTCTTCATGTGTTCAATACTTTTTCTCTGTGTCATTCCATTTTATTACACATTACTTAATTTCTAAATTTGTTTTGATTTCGTGGTGGCGTGTTCAATGATTATTTTACCCGCTGTATTCCCCTTCCTTTCTCCTACAGGTTCTGCTCTGGGGCATTTCATGTACCAACAACTAACGTGTTGGTTGGGTTTGCCAATTCATTTGCATATTCGGGGCACATCTCAGCAGACACAGGAAATTTCATACCATCTAATTGCACGTCAAGGTCACGCGAATGCATATTTTAGTTCTGGCTTAATATGAAGTTTGTTGTTTACTAGGTAGTATTTCTACTTTTATGTTTTTGTACTATTGGTAGACCGCATTCAAGCCCTACAAGTGAGAAAAGTGTTATGGCAGAAAAAGAAGTGTTATCAGAATACTCCTCGGGGATACTGCCCTTTAATAAAATGGAGGTTCTCTTAATTTTTAGTACCAAAACAGAGCAAGGTGTGTCATATCCTAACACATTTAATGTAACAAGATGATGATAATAACTAGGATGGTAAGACAAATCTCAGAAACTACATATGAGCAAGGAGATTTTAATGAGCAGTCAACATTATATGGACAAAGACTATGCAGACCCAGCGCACACTGTAATCTTACAATGGCAAGACGTTGCTAGCTCAACAAATGGACAAGACAGATGAAAGTCAGGCTTTGATCTGACATGTTTAGTATTGGATAAATGGAGAACCATCACTTACTGCTAGAACTTCCATTTGCTAAGCAAGAAGGAGAGCAGGTCACAAAAACACAAAGAAAGAAAAAGACGGAAAGTTAGTTATACTCTGAGAACTTCGGGCAGACAGTAATGTCTTAACAGCTCCTCTCTAAAAGCCAGATCGCCTGAGTAGTATTATACCGGCAGTAACAGATTAAAGGAGGCAAATTCTTTTCTAAGAGACTACTTTACAAGCCCTGTAAACACTATAGAAGGGACCCCACAGTGGCTGAACATAACTGATTGCCAAGATGCTATTTCCCAAAGGAAAATCCAACCTATTAATAATAATTACATTTTGCATGGAAACGGTTGGGCTAACATTTAGCCAAGAAGGTTGAAAAAAAAAAAATCAATAGTTATAAATCTCTCATGGTGAATTCTAATTCAATCATAAACACAGTACTAAAACCCCTCTGAGGTTTACTTCATTTCTACAGCATCAACATGTTCCGTGGTGCTTTACAGACACTAGACCTAATTTCAGTAGGAACCAATTAACCTACCATGTTTTCTGGATATTGGGAGAAAACTGAACATCTGCCCTGCTTAAGAGTTTTGCTTACTCTAAACAGTTATTCGGTGGGAAGGGACAGATTCCTCCACTATGTATAAAACAGCCTAGATTGGCAATGTCAACAAGAGGAAGAACAGTATGGTATCTTTGCAATCAGTCCAGTCTTATGTTTGAGGGGTGTGGCATTATTTTGTATGAATGCCAAGAAAATGGAACGAATGGCATAATAAATCTTCACAAAGGGTGTTACCTGTATAGGAAGGAGAGCACCGTTCTCTGCAGTTAGCCTTCTGCCATGTCTTCTTGAAGATGGCACACATCAGTAAGATTAAAGTGGTTCTAAAGACTCAAGGTTTTTTACCTTCATGCATTCTATGCATGAAGGTAAAAAAAACCTGTGTGCAGCAGCCCCCCAAATGCGATCCAGCGATGTGCACTCGGCTTTCCGCGAACTCTTCATTCTCATTGGCTGACACAGCCAGACAGTCAATCACAGCAAGTGAGCCAATAAGAAGAGAGAGAGGGGTAGGGCTGAGCCCTGGCTCTGTGTTTGAATGGACATGCAGAGCAGAGTTTCAGGAGCAAGCCTGCTTGGGTGGCTCCACAGCAAACGGTTTGCTCTGGGGGCACTTGGCAGGAGGGGGGGGGCTGAGAGCGCCAGTGGGGGGCCCGAGAAGAGGAGGATCAGGGCAGCTCAGTGCAAAACCACTGCACAGAGCAGGTAAGTATAATATGTTTGTTATTTAAAAAGCAAACACCTTGTCTTTAATATCACTTTAAAGTAGTCTGCAGCTCAGTGTGTGCACCTACAGGCACTCTGTTATCTACCTAAGACTGGAGGATCAGGGTTCATTAATCATGCACACTGGCTATAGAGGGTCCAAGATACACAATACACCTAGTTATTGCTACGTGTGTGAAGCAGAAATCCTTGAGGAATATAACAAACCAATTATTCTAATTAATGCTTTTTATAACTGCAGGGAAAGTAGTTTATTCTGTCCACACCCTGTGCACATCCAAATGTACAACTACTCCTACTAGCTCCGTTTGAATATAACTAGGCTAGCTTACCTGGGTTTCTGTATTGGGAACATGACTACCATCTCCAGAAGTGAATGTTTTCTTGCAATTTTCCAGCCACTGTAATCAAACACACAAGACATATTACAATTAACAGGTCAGTCTTAACTGAATTCTATATACAACAAAGGATATGAATAAAGAATAACCAAGAAGCAATTCTAGGCAAAAGGTAAATGCACATGGTGAGATACTAATGCTATCACGCAAAGACATACTATAATGAATTCAGCAAATTCACTCCCTTAATCGGAATTTTTAGTAAGGCTTCTTTCGCATGGGGCAGACACAGGCTGCAATCTGCTGGCTCAGCATGGGATCTGTCAGCTGATCCCCGCTGAGCAGACGGATGACAGGACCTTGTCCGCTACGCTTATGCAGAGCAGACACGGACACAGCCCGATCTCCTCATCCGTTTACACTCAACTACCATCCGATCTGATGAACGGAAGGGGAATGGATCCCCATTCATCTGTTTTTAGCGAATCGGATGTAGGCAGGTGTAAACGAACACATGCCCTTTTACACCTGCAGCTCCATAGGGGAGAATGGAGGTTCCAATCAGGTCCGCCTGAAAAACGGACAGGTGGACCCGATCAGAACGTTCGAGTGAAAGGAGCCTTACCCTCTGCAGGTATGAACAAACCTTATACATACAGGGTAAGGAGATCAGGAAGTAGAGAGGATTGTATTTCCAGGAGCCTCTGACCTGTAACTTCCTCTATCTCTGCTCCCTCTCGCAAATCACATTCAAACTTACAAGGGTTGAAATCAATTGGTGACTGAGAAAAACGTGTGTCTTTTTTTTTTTTTAAATACAGGCGGTCCCCTAGTTACAAACGACTCCTACTTACAAACGGAGGGAGACCACAGGAAGTGAGGTGACAGGATTGGGACAGGAAGTGAGGTGAAATCTTCTGAACAGAAACAGACAGCAAAACGAACATTACAGGGGTGTTAACCCTTCCCTATGCTATCCAAAAAACTTTAAAATAGTTTTTTTTGGCTGGAGTTACAAAAATGTACCTGTTCCGACTTACAAACAAATTCAACTTAAGAACAAACCTACAGACCCCATCTTGTTTGTAACCTGGGGACCGCCTGTAATACTGAATACAGCCTCTTTTACAAAGCCCCCCACATGTCCATCCTTGGCTCAATTTTTGCCACTGAGTGGGCATGATTACTGCAACAAAGCAATTTTCTTCAGCACGAAGAAGGAAAATCTCAATGTGATCCCCTAACTTGGATGCATCTGTAGAAATTTTGAGAATAGGTACAAGTAAAGGCTCCTGCGTAAACAAGTTCCAAATCCAGATGCTATGTGATGTACAAGCCTCATAAAGTAAACAAAAACATCCTTTACCTTTCCTGACCAAGCCAAATTCTCCATTTAGGTTTCACATGCTTTCCCCCCTCAGACGCTGCAGCTCACAGTAAGAGGGTTTCAGCAACAGAGGCAATGCGTCCAATACATAAAGCAGTGGGCATGGCTGGATGTGGCCAGGTGCTGAATTATATGCTATAAGCTTGTGAATGACAAGTGATAATGCTAATAGCCATGTCCTCTGCAACATCTTCGCATCCCACCATAGTGCAAGCAGGGAAAGCCTATACGGTAAAACCTTGGATTGACAGTAACTTGGTCTGAGAGTGTTCCGCAAGACGAGAAAACATTTAGAGAAAGAGAAGAGAGGCACCGCTAAGTGTAGCAACATGGTTACATTTAATGAAGGTACAACATATAACAACTCACATGGTCGCTGATTAAAACAGACACATCTAAGTATGCAGGCATCCGGGGTAAATCTGTCCACATAGACCGTCCTCCACATCGCTACTGACATCATCCCTTCCACACTGTGCTGCATGAGCACTTCAAGCCTTGCTTTCAGATCGCTCTACTGCAGGGTAGTCTTCCCAGTCACGATTGCAGACTAAAAAGCGGTGAGTCGGTGGTGCAGAGGACGGTCTATGTGGACAGCTTTACCCGGGATGCCTGCATACTTAGATGTGCCTCTTTTAATCATCAACCATGTAATTGCTAAATGTTGTACCTTCATTAAATGTAACTGTATTGCTAAACTAAGAGGCACCTCTCTTCTCTTTTATACTCTCTAGCTCCTGCTGGATTTTGCTTCTAATACCCTTGTGGAAGCTGCCATTTTATGGTTAAATAATCTGGTCACAATGCTATAATCTTTTTATATGGGCTATAAACTGAAGGACTTCTGAATAAATGGTTGTGGAACGCATCATCAGGAGTTTCCATTATTTCTTATGGGGAGATTTGCTTTGATATACAAGAGCTTTGAATTACAAGCATGCTTCTGGAACAAATTATGCTCGCAATCCAAGGTTTTACTGTATAAAAGTGGCAACTCTAAATTAAAGCGCAGATCAGCCTCATCTCCACACCATCACAGGAAGCTACATTAGATGGACTTCACTGGCAAGATCAACAGGCATTTGAGGGACTTCTCAGGGGGACGAAGACAAAACTGTAATTGCAGGTGCATCGATTATAAAGTGCAGCACCATTTTTTTTTTTCCTGAGAAGACCAGAACAAGCAGTAAAAAGCAGTCACACAAAAAACACACCAAACCACATGAATGCTGCATTTAATGCATGAGTTATTTGGTCCTTAAAAATATAAGCAGGCTGGAGTGTTCATCACACGTAATGTTATGATCACTCATTTCCAGCTATTTATAGATTTTTCATAGTAATCAGAATAACCTCTGGCTAACCTTCAAGGACTGCAACAATGAGGAAAGAAGAATGTGTTTTCCTAGTCGACTCAATTTAATAAAGGCTACTCACTTAGTGAATTAACCGCAGAGGTCTGCATTAGTGAGGGAGAAGGCGAAGGAAGGGCTCTCTGAGGAATACAGTGCCAGATTCAATTAGTGACATGGACCCAAAGTCCACCGTAAATCTGATTTTCTCCTGACAGCCTCCTTTATAGAATAAGTGCTCAGAACAAATAATGAACAGCCTCCGTCACAACCACACCTGAAAACCGCATCATGATATAGTGGGAGGAGTCATCCCTACAGACATTAAGGAAGTGTCATTCATTAGGAATAACGGCTGCCAACCTGTATTTGTTCTTTCAGATAATCTGATACAGAGCTCAGACTTTATGCAGATACTTTGCAATGACAAATCCTACCGTCCAGGATAACAATGCACAGTCAGTAGTGACATTTCAGTAATAAATGTATTAACACCTAAGGGCCTAGTTATAAAAATTGGAATAAAATTGAGTTGCTGCCTATACCTGACCAGATAATTTGTTTAATTTCCCTAGCGAGTAAAAAGGTAAACCCGATCAGCTAGGCCGTTCACACGGGCCGGACTCCGCTTAACTCCGGTTTGCTCTGCAGGGGATCTGTCCACTAATCCTCTGCTGAGCAGAGCACAGTGTTCGGGTGACAGGTCCATGTCTACCCAGATTATGCAGAGCAGACATGGACACAACCCGCTCTGCTCTATGGGAAGTCGGATGTAAACAGACTGGCTGTAAATTTACACTGACTGCCCTCTGATGCGATCAGGCAGAGGGGAAAGGATCCCTTTCTGTTTGTTTTTGCCAGATCAGATTGGAAGTAGGTGGGTACACAAGTCCAATTACATCCGCCACTCCACAGAGGAGAATGGAGGGTCTGATCGGGTGCACCTGAAAAACAGACAGGCGGACCTGATTGGATTTCTCGTGTGAAAAGGGCCTTACTATGTGCAGCATTGTTCCAATTTGTCCTTTTCTCCACTTCTTATGTAGGGTTTGGAACACACACACAGAAAAAAAAAACATTAAGAATCTATTGAATCAAATTAAAACAAGATTAGATCACTGCAGTTGGCTGATACTTAAACGCGGAAAAAAAAAATTGTATTTATATGCATTTAACCTGCATTGTTTGCAACCAGTGCATCAGCTGCCAAAGAGTAGAATAAGCAGCTCTGCAGCAATTCCCAAGAAACTATTTTCTGACCACTGTGATGTTTGTTAAGCAAACTCCAGCCTTATGTTCTGTTTTGCACACTTGAACAGACTTTTCCTCTGTACTGAAATTGCTTATTCTGATTTTGCTGCAGCAAGTCATATTGAACCCCATTTTCTGGCTGGAGGACATCCAGCATTAGCTAGCCATTTCCATTTGACATATACAGCAGATTGCAGAGCATGTTTGGTTGCTGACTGCCTCTGTTAAAAAAAACACCCTATCTACTTGCATAGAAGGGGAGTTCCCCTCCTCTGAGTCATTGCACTGTGTCAATATAGAATCTGAATAGAAAAAATGTAATTACATAAGCTGCTTAGAGCATAGCACTAATGCACAGTGAAGATACCAGCCGTTGCAGCCTTTAGTGCACCACCTACCTACTGTAGGTGGTTAATATGAAAAATCCATATGCAATTTGTCATATTTATCTGACTAAAGAAAACAAAATTTAGAGTCATTGTAGCGCTTGTAGAATTACATTTTATACAGCATTTTCATCCAATCTCTAAATAAAGGCTGACAGACATCCAGTACCTGTTCTGCTGCTTCTCGTTTAACATTATATGTGTCCAAGTGTTCTTGTAGTTCTAAAACGTTGAATTTCAAGGTCTCCAACAACCCACATGACATCAGCTACAATAGAGAACGACACGCCACATTATCAATGCAGTTATATAAAAATTGGAATACAAAACTTAATACTGACATTACTGTATTACATACTGCACAAAGTGCATTGTTAGCCTGTGTTTGCATGACACGCATTATTATAGGTTTATCATTGTGTAATGAAGTGTTAGCTGTGGTTTGACACTAAACTGTTGAAAGATATGTATACGACCCCTTTCACACTGGGGCGGATTTCAGGCGATTTAGCGCTAAAAATAGCGCTTTTAAAGCGCCTGAAAACCGCCCCCCAATGCATCCCAGTGTGAAAGCCTGAATGCGTTCACACTGGGGAGGTGCGCTTGCAGGACGGGAAAGGCAGCATCTTTGGGGAGGTGCGCTGAGCGGTATACACCACTCGCAAAAGGCCCCTGCTATTAAAATGAATGGCCAGTTCTTCTGAAGTGCCGCAACATGGGTGCTTTTAACCCCTTGTTAACCCCTTCTGGGGGGGTAAAAGCGCACCGCTAACAGCGGTAAAGCGCCAGTAAAACTAGCGGCACTTTACCACTACCGCCCCCACCGCACCAGTGTGAAAGTAACCTTAGAGTACTCAATCATCCTACAGTGATAAATACTCCGTATGCAGCGCTAACGATGGTAATGAATAACCAAAAAGAAATCCCAATGTTGACACAATAGGGAAAACCGTCCTACATCCATGCTACAGTGGCTGCAGGAGTCCCACTTTCTTCAAATTGCACAGCTGGGTGAGAGGGAAGTATGTTTTATGTTCAAAAGATTTTTATTTTTTCTGTGTTAAGAACATCAAGGAATTGACAATATGAAATCAGCCAACTTAGCACAGGGTAGAAGAATCCAAAATGGAATAGGATTATACAAGAAATGTAACAGTGGCATAAGAATCACGATCCAGACACATTGGAAATGTAAGAAAGAAGAAAACACATGAAATACCAAATCTGGAAAATTTAAGAAAAAAAAAAAGGGGGGGGTTGTTGGTGCTATCTGGTCTTTCCACGCTTCACCAACATTTGCATTAGTAAGTGTAAAATGGCTGACATGAAATAGAGGAGGTTAAGTATGGGAAAAAAGAGGAAGGAAGGAAAAGATGAGCCAAGAAAAGAGACAGATCCAGTAGAGGGGGGCCTAGGGTGTGTAAGAAGTGCCAAGGTTCTGGTTGGGTCCAGGGGTCAGGGAAAGGGTCACGTGAATGTAAGTTGCCCACTGCTCCCAAGTCGGGAAATATGTTTTAAAGTTGTAATAATTTTACAAATAAAAGTTCAGTTCAAAGAAAGAACTCAACAGGACTTTTACTGAGAATTACATCCTCATTATATTTCATAGGATCAATGGCACAACCTACCGTTTCCGCGTCCACGAACACTGTTGGGCAATCCGAACATGCCATCATTACCTCCAAGGAGCTTTTAAATTTTTTTCCTATTCTCTGAACGCTTTCTCCCAAGAAGTTAATGGAGTCATTTGTTACAGCCCCAAACTTTTTCTGAATCGACTACAAAGAGAAGAGACAATCTTTCATTGTTGTTGATGGTAACAAAAGAATACCTTACCTGAAATCAGTTAAAATCTGGCCACAGAAATTAGATGGAGGGCAGACGCGCTTCTTTGATAGAGCTCTGCATGTTCATACTGTGGAAGCATGTAATTCTATGTGGTTCATGAGAGCACCCCAGCACCAGCAGTCTATCATTCAGAAAAAACCTATACCAACTGATAAAAACCTGCAGACACAAGCTGAGTTGTGTACGACGGTTCATTCCCACTAGTTTAGGAGAGGAACGACAGTTAACACATGTTCTCTACATGTATAAAAGTAGTCGTACAGCTGTTTTTTTCAACCAAGGCAGTACTGAGTCAGGGGTAGTGGTAAGAATAGGATCCTTTTATGATTTGGCAATCAACAGTTCATTTGCCCTAAAGAGATAAATAGTGGTGTTCACACAGATGCTATGCTACATGATATTTAATTCATGCCCTGAGCAGCGGCCTGAAGAGAAAGCCTGGGTAGGAGGAAATTACACTTTCAAACGTGAAGGTGCAGACAACTATCTTATATTGCCGACAGGCCTTGGTGATGCTGATCTCTATGACTAACTGTTCCTGAGGATTTCCCCAGCTGATCTCTGCAGCTGATTTCTCTGGAGATGAGGCAGAACATGCACACTTAAAATATGCACCATTTCATATCCTATGTGAATGAGCAAAACAGGAATTTGAATGGGGAAACAGGTCAGGATACAGGTTTGCTCACTTCTGCTCATTGATAAGCAGGTGCTGGCATGATCTGCCTGCCACTCCCTTTCCACTGCCTGACTAGCCAAGATATATGCCCAAGTACAGTTTGATCAATGTAGCACATGAGTCTGCCCTCTTGTATCTATAGCCAGCTAAAGTCCCCCCTTAAATCTATTGACTAGCAGGTTTGTCCAGGTCTAAAAGAAACCAGACATCCAGATCATCTCCCGATCACGCCAACATCAGAACAATCAAGCAATGTCCATTTAACATCCAGGGGATCTTTTAAGATTTATTCACACAATCACACAGTCTGACCTGAAAGAGCTTGGAGAAGATATGAAAGGTGTACACAGCACAGGAGCCATCTGTCTCTGATAACATCTGATTGACGTGGCAGCGCCAGGCTTCTTCCTCATCTTCATAGGTTACTGGCTGAAAAGCAGCTAATATTGCAGAGAGGAAAGGTGACGGTGGTGGCGATGTCTGAACTTCTGCAAAGCCGTCCTGTTCACCGTCATCTTGGCTACAAAGAGATAGCAGGATGTTAATGTACAAATGACAAGCTAAACACAGGTCTGCCCTCCAACAAGTTTATTTCTAAGGCTTACTTACAGGCTCAGATTCCCAAATAGTCTCACAACACATGCAGAGTAGATATATTTCACAGCCTTCTTGCTTAACAAAAAGGAAGACGACATCTCCATAGAGGAAGTAAGCGCAGCTCTGCTAACTGCCATCTATATGCTATCTCAATGCTAGGCTGATCTCCAGGACATGCAGGCTGAATACACAATTACCTGCTGGAAACCGTCCAAGGGTGCTCGCTGCAGATGCACTTTTTTAATTATCTTAAGTAATATCTATGTATAGGGAAGAAAAAAAAACTACAGAACATCCATTTCTAGGGCAATCAATTTAATGATCCTGTACAGTGTGTCTTCTGCTGCCAAAACTCAGGCACACGTGATACACTAGCTCAGCAAATGAATCACGGCCTTTAACAGCAGAGGATATGTACTGTGCTAGCAGCAGTGTGTGAGTGGACACAACATGCTCTGTATCAGCTGCACACGCATTTCTGAAGGTTCTTGAAGTAGTTGTGAAGTGGGAAGGAATGTACAAACATTTAGCCAAATGTAGTCTCACTTTTTTCCCTCTTTATAGTCCTGAAGCCTGGACTGTTATTTTAATTGATTTTTGCTTTGAGACGCCTTAAAATGCCCTTTTCTGTATAGAGAGAAAGAGAAGATATACTACCTGCCCTCACAATCCCATGCTCCATGCTAGCCTAGATAAGAACAGATCACACCCCTCATCAAGTGTCCTCACAGACTTGTACAATAGAGGAAGAGAGGGCAATGAGGGTTTAAAGCTGGCCATACACCGAGTATGAATGAAAAAATACAGCAATACAGCACGTATGGATAAATATCCTGCCTCACTTTTAATAGATAAGTATGTCCTTTAGGCCTAGTTCACACTTCTGCGAGCCGCGTTTTATGTGGACACAAGGAAAAAGTCCCTGCTCCGTTTTTGAAATTTAGCCCGCACGGAAACTGCAAGTGCAGTGCAGTTCCCAGTGCGGGAAACCGCTGCTGCGATTTCTGTTTCAGCTCCTGCCTTTTCTGTTTGGGTGGTTGCGGCTGTGGAAACGGGTGCGGACCCGAAGAAGGAGTCACCCACACAAGTGTGAACCAGGACTTAGTCTTTTACTTTTTAACTCACTGCAATTCTTGGTGGTCTACAGTTTTTTTTGTTAACCAGAGTCCAATCCTACTGTATGCTACAGTGTCAACTGAATGTGAAAGACTTTGTCTCCCTCAATGGATGAGAAAAAAAATGGGATTTTTGACTTACCGTAAAATCCATTTCTGAGTTCATTGACACAGCGCTTCCTTATTCTTGACCATAAGGTTATATTGCCCCCTACAGGGTAGGACACTAGGCAGAAAAAAAGAACTTGGCTAATCCTATGGGGCAGTCCTAGGTGGCATACACCCCCCTCTTTGCTATAGGCTTTCAGTTTAGTAACAAGCAGTGTCAGCAGTATTAAAACTCCTTAGAGGGGTGGGTTCTGTGTCTGTCAATGAAATCAAAGAAATGGATTTTACGGTAAGTCAAAATTCCAATTTTCTCCTTCGTTCATTGACAGACACAGCGCTTCCTTATTCTTGACCATAGGGACGTCCCAAAGCAGTGCCAAAACATGGGGGGTGGGAAGCCAACACCACAACAGGCCAAACAAGAACAACTGGAGCCCCACCTTAACAAATAAGACACCCCAAAGGGGAAGGACCCCTTAAACCGCAGCCTGCAGAATCTTGCGGCGGAAAAAGGTATCCGCAGATGCCAGCACATCCACCTTGTAAAATTTAGTGAACGTGTGCACCGACGACCAAGTGGTCACCTTGCAAACGTGTCACTGACGCCTGGTGACGAAAAGCCCAGGAGGCACTAAGGGCCCAGAGAAGAATGCACTCTAACTGGGACAGGAGGAACTTTACCCTTGATAGAGTAAGCCTGCGTCACTGTTTGTCTGATCCATCTGGAAATGGTCTCAGAGGACACGGGCAGTCCTTTCTTCGGGCCCGTCCGCGATCACAAACAGAGAGTCTGACCACCGAAAAGGTTCAGTGGCAGCCAAATACACCCGGATCGCCCGGACCACATCCAGGGCATGCAAGGCAAACTCCTTCGGATGTTGCGGCCTGGGACACAGGGAAGGCAACATAATGTCCTCATTCAAATTAAACTCAGACACAATCTTAGGAAGAAAAGATGGACAAATAAGGTGAACGACAAGATAGTGATGCCAATTCCGATACCCTGCAGACCAGGGAATGCAAGGTCAGGAGGCATTGAAATAGAATTGCCAAGGCTGAAACCTGATCATACTTAAGGCCAATCTTTGTTTGACGCCCTTCTGAAGGAAAGTCAAAAATCACGACAGCGAGAAGGAATGGGGGTGAACACCCGCCGAGTTACACCAGGAAAAGTAAGCTTTCCTCATCCGATGGTAGATCTTCCTAGTAGTAGACTTCCAAGCTTTAAGCAGAGTCTGAACCACAGCCAACAGCAAACCTCTATCCTCTAGCACCTGGCTTTCAACAGCCAGGCCGTCAAAGCCAGAGACGGTAAAGCAGGATGGAAGATTGGCCCTTGGGACAGAAGGTCTTCCCTGAGAGGCAACCGCCAGGGGGCGTCTGCGACCAGATCTGCGCACCAAGACCGAGGGGGCCAGTCCGGTGCCACTAGAATGACCGGAATCCCTTCGGCCTCGATCCTGCGCAATAGTCGCGGCAGAAGTTGTAGAGGAGGAAAGGAGTAAATCAGACGATAATGACCCCACGTGGCACCAGAGCATCTGTGGAGTCTGCCAGAGGATCCCAAGACCTGGCTACAAACCTTGGCACCTTACTGTTGAACCGGAACACCAACAGATCCACCTTGGGAGTGCCCCAGCACAGACATAGCTGTGGGAACACATCCTGATGAAGAGACCATTCCCTTTGGTCCAATGCTTGGCAACTGAGGTAATCCACCTGCCAATTGTCCACCCCTGGAATGTGGATGGCGGAAACAGCTGGGAAGAAGCGCTCTGCCTACCGGAGAATGCCGGATACTTCCAGGGCCGCTAACACGCTTTTTGTTCCTCCCTGGTGATTGACGTAGGCCACTGCCGTGGCATTGTCTGACTGAATCTGCACTGGGAGCCCCTGAAGCCGTTTCGTCCAATGGTGCAGACGAAGTCTGATCACCCGGAGTTCCAGGATGTTGATAGGCAGGCTGGATTCATCCAGCGTCCAAAGACCCTGAGCAGAGTTTATACCCAACACTCCCCCCTCGCCCCCCCCCCCCACCCCACCCAGACAGGCTGGCATTGGTGGTGATTACTGTCCAGTACAGGGGGAGAAAGGATTTCCCCTGCCACAGAGCCAGGGAACAAAGCCACCAGACCAGGGACCCCCTGGTCCTCTGGCTCAGCCGAATCAGATTGTCCAGAGACCCTGGGCACTTGTCCCATTTCAATAGGATCTCTTTGTGCAGAGGTCTCGTATGAAACTGAGCAAATGGGACCGCCTCGAAAGTAGACACCATCAGGCCCAACACCCGCATGCAAGTCCATAGAGACAGCCACCTGCTGAACAGCAGCATTCGAGTTGCAGCCTGCTACCTCCCGGGCTTGTCCGGAGGCAGAAAAACTCTGGCCAGAGCGGAATCCAGGGTCATGCCCAGATAATCCAATCTCTTGTTGGAATTGGAGTTGGAATTAGTGCCAACTTTTGGTAGTTTAACCACCACCCAAACTCCGTCAGAGTTTGAATGGTGATCGCCACATCGCCCCTCAGAATCCTCGGAGACTCTGCTCGCAGAAGGAGGTCGTCTAGGTAGCCCAGAAGAGCAATGCCCTGCTGGCGCAGTAAACGCCAGAACCGAAGCCAACACTTTTGTGAAAACAAGTGGAGTGGAGGTGAGACCAAAGAGTAACGCCACAAATTGGAAATGCTCCTCTCCCACCTCAAAGCGAAGGAAACGCTGGTGACGGCACAAATCAGAATGTGCAAGTAAGCATCTTTTAGATCAATGGAAGCCAGAAAGTCCCACTGATGCAGCGATGCCACCACAGAGCGAATAGACTTCACGCGGAACTTTCAAACCAGCACAAATTCGTTCAGAGCCTTGGAGGTCCAGGATTGGGCGCCCCGTACCCTCCTTTGTGGGGACTGTGAAGAGGTTTGAATAAAACCCCTGAAAATGTTCTGATGCTGGAAACGGGACAACCACACCCTGGAGTAACAGGCCTTGTACGGCACCCTGGAGGGCCAACAGGCGCTCCGGGAGAGACGTACGTTGGAGGGGAAGAACCTGTTTGGGGGCAAGACTGAAACTATCTTGTAACCCGAACGAATCCCCTTGTGAACCCATGAGTCGCTTATCAAAGAAATCCATGGCTCCTGAAAAAGGCAAAGGTGTCCCCCCACCCGAGATACGGGTCAGGGCGCCCCTTCGGGCCGAAGGGGTCTTATTCGCGGGTCTGGAGAACCCTGCTCTCGGCTTCCCCGACCAAGTGCGCTTGTCAGTGGCCCCTGAGGTACGAAAAAACTTCTTGTGCGTCAAGAAGGAAGGGCCACGCTTGCGACGAACCTCCTTCCCCTTCCTTGACTGTGGTAGAAAGGTACTCTTCCCCCCGAAGACACTCTTAATAATGTCATCCAGAGTGGCTCTGAACAAACACTCGCCCTGAAAAGGCAGATCAGTCATGGCGTTTTTTGAGGCTTGGTCCGCAGCCCAACTCTTCAGCCACAACACCCGCCAAAGTACCACCGCTGAAACAGACAGTTTAGACAACAATGGAGCCATGTCCAGTGAGGCATCACAGATGAACTGCAGGCCCTGGACCAACTGGTCCGCCAATTCGGCGAAGGCAGGAGGATACTGGTCACCCTCCAAACCACGGCGTAACCGCTTTGCCCACTCAGTAAGTGTTTGAGACACCAGAGCCACCGCGAGAACAGGCCGCAGCGTGGAACCCGCAATGGTAAACATAGTGTGCCCCAGAGCCTCCGCCTTCCTGATCCTTAAAGGCTGGAGAGTCCTCAATCAGAATCATGGTGGCTTTGTTCAGCCGAGAGACCGGGGGATCGATCACCGGCAGAGTCATCCATTTTTTAAGCAGACCCTCTTCAAAGGGATAGCATACAGCGAAGCGTTTAGGGACCACAAAGGGTCATTTTGGCCTTTCCAATTCTTTATAGACAAACGTGTCAGAATAAGAAGGGTAGGGGAAAAATTTTGCCTTATGAGACGGCTTGTGGGTGCCAAAGGGGAGCGGCACCTCAGCCACATACTCCATTTTTAAAGTTTCCCGTACAGACGCAATCAAAGCTTCCACCAGCGCCTTCTCATGCGCAGCCACAGGGGCAGAGGAATCATCTCCACTGTCTGAGAGGTCAGGGAGCGCAGTCGCAAACCCCGCAGGGTGGGATGCGTCCGCCGAATCAGAGTTAGGATCAGGAGATCTGGAGATGGTGGGGCCACTTCTTGCCCGGCCGCCGCCCAAGAGCCACCTCCACCCGGGACTCTAGGACCGCAGTCAGTGCGTGAACAAATGGCTGGGACCCGGGGGGGCCCTGCAGGCTCAGAAAGGGGGTCAGGTGGGGAAAAGTGTTCCTGGGACTCCACAGGAGAAAAAGAGAGAGACCCACCACACAGGGAGACCACTGCAGTGGGACACCCCCCAACTGGTAACATGCCCGGTGACCAGAACACCCACAGCCAGTAGCAGATAGGGACACCACCAGACTCACCACCCCACCAGTGTAGCCTGCTGCCTCAGTGTAGCACTGCTCCACGTGGCGTCCAAGGAAGGAAGAAATCACCACTCCAGCACGGGGTAAAGAACGCCATCCAGAGCTTCACAGTAATTGCCGCCGCTTGCTGAGCACACAATCCACCAAATCATGGCCGCCGAGCTACACAAACATGGCCGCCGACCATAGGAAAGCATTGGCACTAGAGAGAAAGGGGGCCAGCTACAGCAAAATGGCCTCCGATCTAGCATACACGCTGATACCATGCACCCAGAGCCCCAGAAAAGCAGCCCGCAATGTAGAGGAGAACGGGCATCGGACCCTGGGGCCACCAGTGCCATCCACCCCTTTACCTGTAAGCACAACTCCGCAGCACACACCTCCCATCCCCCTAGTGCCAGTACCCCAGCCTCATGCCGACCATATGGCATCACACTACCCCACATGGAGGGGGGGGAGGATCCCCAGACCAAGATCCCAGAGGGAAGGGAGGGGGGTAGGGAAGGAGGAGAACCCGCGGGACTGACCAACCCAGCGAGGGACCCGCCAAGGGGGACAGTACTCACCACACCAGGAACCAGCGGGCAACGCTCCAGACAGGACCTCCTCACCACCGAAGTGGGGGGCTGTTGGCCATGAGGGACGCTGCGACGCAGGCCTAGACTCAGTCGTATGCGACCTCGCGAGACGTTTAACTCGCAGGGTCAGCCCCCGTCCAGTGGGCCTATGTCGCGGCCGACCTAGTGCGTAGCTGCGGTCTGCACGCGCTCGTTGCCCGGACTGGCGAGACCACTGGATACTCAATGACCAGCCCGTCACCCAGCCCGGCTGATGATTTGTTTTCACCAGAAAAAAAATCCAAGAAAAAGAAAAAAAAAAATCTGAAAAAAAATAAAAAATAAATCAATGCCAGGACCAGAGATCTTAGTAGGGAACTAGGCCCTCACTCCTGAATAGGCAGAAAAAAAAAATGACGGCCTATAGCAGAGAGGGGAGTGTATACCACCTAGGACTGCCCCATAGGCGTAGCCAAGTTCTTTTTTCTGCCTAGTGTATTACTCCTGTAGGGACGATATAACCCTATGGTCAAGAATAAGGAAGCGCTGTGTCTGTCAATGAACAAAGGAGAAAAAGGGATTTTTTGTATAACTTACCGTAAAATCCTTTTCTCTGAGTTCACTGACAGACGCAGCATTCTTATGACACATGGGGTTATGCTCATCCTACTAGGAGTAGCCAAGGCAAATCAATCAAAAGTGTAGGTTGGCCCCTCCCAGGGGGCCGTCCTCACCTTAGCATATAATCCCCCTGCTCTGTACAGCACATCAGTTCGTAACAAGCCGTACAATGCAGAGGGGTGGGTGCTGCGTCTGTCAGTGAACTCAGAGAAAAGGATTTTACGGTAAGTTATACAAAAAATCCCTTTTTCTCTTCCGTTCACTGACAGACGCAGCATTCTTATGACACATGGGGACATCCCAAAGCTTTGCCAATCAAGAGGGGTGGGTAAAATCATAACTGTACCCAACAGAAAAAACGCCCTCTCAGGCAGCGTTAACCGCGCCTATACTGCCGCTTGTAATACCTTGCGGCCAAAAGCCGCATCCGAGGATGCCAAAACCTCGATTTTGTAAAATTTTGTAAACGTGTGCAATGAGGCCCAAGTGGCTGCCTTGCACACCTGAGACACCGAAGCTTGGTGTCTAAACGCCCAGGACGTACTAACTGCCCTGGTGGAATGAGCCGTGACTGGAAACGGGGGAACCTTACCCCGAATCTCATATGCATGAGTCACGGTCTTCCGTATCCAACGAGACACGGTAGCTGACGAGGCCGCCCTACCTTTGCGCGACCCTTCCGTCAGCAAAAATAAAGAATCAGACTTCCGAAAAGAAGCTGTAGAATTTTAATACACCCGCAAGGCCCTCACCACCTCCAAAGAATGCAGCTCCACTTCTTTGGGATGTGATGGGTGCGGGCACAATGAGGGAAGAACAATATCCTCATTTAAATGAAAGGAAAAAACCACCTTTGGAAAAACGAAGGGGAAGGTCGCAAAACTGCCTTGTCCTTATGGAGGACCAAGTCAGGTGACTTGCAGGATACTGCTGCTAACTCCGACACCCGCCTGGCGGATGTGATAGCCACCAGAAAGGCCACCCTCTGCGACAACAACTGTAAGGGAATGCCACAAATCCTTTCATATGGCGGTTTCTGCAACCCAGAAAGCACCAGATTCAAATCCCACGGTGCCAAGGCGACCGTCTCCGAGGAGCCACATGACGTACCCCCTGTACAAATGTACGGATCAATGAATGAGACGCCAAGGGCCGTTGGAAAAAAAACCACCAGGGCCGAAATCTGCCCCTTAAGCGTACTTAACGCCAGGTTCTTGTCCAGACCTTGCTGTAAAAATGCCAGTACTCTGGATACTCTATCAGAGCGGGGGTTCCAACCCCTTGCCTCGCACCAGGTAATGTAGGCCTTCCAGGTCCTATGATAGATCTTACATGAGGAACTATTACGTGCCTTTATCATAGTCGGGATTACGGAGTCCGAGACACCCCTATCCCTCAATACCTGGGACTCAATAGCCAAGCCGTCAAAACCAGCGAGGGTAAAGCAGGGTGCAAGATGGGCCCCTGCAACAGCAGGTCCCTGTGAAGCGGAAGCCGCCACGGAACCTCTGCCACCATCCGTACTACGTCGGTGTACCAAGGGCGCCGGGGCCAAGCCGGATTTTCGGGATTTCTTCCGCCTCTACCCCGCGTACGACCCGCGGTAGAGCCTTTAGAGGAGGAAAAACGCACAGCAGCCGAAACTGCCCTCGAGGCCTGTGAAACACTGCCCCCCGAAGGATCAGAGCCGCCTCCGCGGCCGTTGCTGCGCTTCTTGTTCCGCCCTGATGGTTTACGTATCCCACCTCTGTGGCATTGACCGACTGAACCAGAACCGGGCGGCGCAGCCCTACTGTCCCACGGGACAGGCAGAGCTTGATCGCTCTCAGTTCCGGTACCTACATCGACCAATTGAGGGGAAGAAAATTTCTCCCATCCTTTAGGGCCGGAACCTGAATCCCCCAAACCAAGGGTTCCCGGGACTGACACTCCGACCTGATCGGCCTGTCCAGGGATAGAGGAGATTTGTCCCACCGCGACTAAATTGCCTTCCGCAGGAGCCGAGTGTTCTGGGCGTAAGGTATCGCTTCGCAAGTCGACCCCCTGAGCCCCAACACCCGTATACAGAACCGTAAGGAGAACCACTGGCGCAATCACAGGGTTCGCCCTGCCTAAAGCATTAGAAGCCTGCTCGGTGTTAGGAACACCCCAGCCTGTACCGTGTCCGGAATCAGACCCAGGTACTCCAGCCGGCAAGCCGGCGTTCAAGATGACTTCTGCCTGCTGAGCGCCTAGAGGCGCCTCCTGATGCTTCTGCGGAAGCCTCACGTTTGAGGGGCAGGACTTTTCTGGGGGCAGAGAGCTGCTTGCAACCCCCAGAAACCGGCCCCCCACCCGTGAGGCGGGTGGGGGCCACCCATCATGCGGAGGCAGGCTTGTCCTCCACTTTCTCGGGCTTACGCTGCCAGGGCCTTTTGCTGTGGCCTGTGAACGCCTTCCCGGCCTTACCCGCTGGGCCGGGCGCCCGAAAAAACTTCAGGAGACCGCAGATCCCATAGGGAACCAGGTCTACTCCTTGCACTAGGCAAATAAAAACTGATGTGCTGTACAGAGCAGGGGGATTATATGCTAAGGTGAGGACGGCCCCCTGGGAGGGGCCAACCTACACTTTTGATTGTTTTGCCTAGGCTACTCCTAGCAGGATGAGCATAACCCCATGTGTCATAAGAATGCTGCGTCTGTCAGTGAACGGAAGAGAAAAGATGTTTTGGTTTCTTTACATATAGTTATTAGCTTTTGGATGTGTGACCAATTACTGTGCATTTTTTTATTTTGCTAATTTGCAGTATATTGTGTACATGAAAAGAGGGGTTGAGACTTTATAGGAATTCCTATAAAATCCCAACCCCTCTTTTCGCGTATAGATTAGGGATGGAGGCGTATACTACAATGCGCTTTATTTAAAGTCCCAAAATCCCCCCCCCCCCCCATACTTTTATATTGTGTACACAGTGCATTTCCAGTGTGTAAAAACACTATTATTTATGCTATACATGCTGCTATGAAAATTCTCTGATATCTGTATAATGGGATGCAATACGTAGTATCATTAGGAGCCCCCAAGTGCATAGGAAGTTCTCCCAAGCATCAAAAGAAATAAGATGTCACAATCAGAACTTTCCGAGCTAAATAGCGGACTTTGTCAGACGGGTTTAGGAAATGCAAAACCCGCTTGAAGCAGGTCAGGAGGTGGTCAACCGCAGGTCAAATGCACCTGTCAAATTCTGGATGGTCTTCGAGGCATCTCAAACTGATGTCATCAAGCCAAAATCCTGTTGACACAGGTCCTTAACATTTGTGAATGATCACAGCACGTCTTATATAGTTGTGCTCAAATGTTTGCATACCCTGGCAAAAATCGTGACATTTTGGCATTGAAAATATCACAGTTCATGTTCTTTTATTTAAAAGGGCTTTTTAAACCCTTGTTTTTTCTTAACCACTTGACAACTGGGCACTTAAACCCCCTTCCTAACCAGACCAATTTTCAGCTTTCAGTGCTCTCACATTTTAAATGACAATTACTCAGTCATACTACACTGTACCCATATGAAATTTTCGTCCTTTTTTTCACACAAATAGAGCTTTCTTTTGGGGGTATTTAATCACCATTGGGGTGTTTATTTTTTGAGCAATAAATGGAAAAATACCGAAAATTTTGTAAAAAAATGCAATTTTCTTTATTTCTGTTATAACATTTTGCAAATTAGTAATTTTTCTTCGTAAATTTTGGCCAAAATTTATACCGCTATATGTCTTTGGTAAAAATAACCCAAATTAGTGTATATTATTTGGTCTTTGTGAAAGTTATAGAGTCTACAATCTATGGTGCCAATCACTGAAAATTGATCACACCTGATGCACTGACGGCCTATCTCATTTCTTGAGGCCCTAACAAGACAGGAAAGTACAAATACCCCCCAAATGACCCCTTTTTGTAAAGTAGACAGTCCAACGTATTTAGTAAGAGGCATGGCGAGTTTTTAGACGTTGTCATTTTTTCACACAATTCTTTGCAAAATGAAGATTTTTTTTTTCTGTTTTTTTTTCCCCACAAAATTGTCATATTAACAGGTTATTTCTCACACCCAGCATATGCATACCACCAATTACACCCCAAA
>BLSH010513675.1:391231-405723 GCA_018402905.1 Glandirana rugosa | reverse complement strand
GGTAGGCAGTGGGTATGTAGGCACGAGTGGGTAGGCATGCATGGGTGACGGATGGGTGAGCACGGATGTATGGGTGACGGATGGGTGACGGATGGGTGGACACGGATGGGTGAGCACGGATGCATGGGTGACGGATGGGTGAGCACGGATGCATGGGTGAAGGATGGGTGAGCACGGATGCATGGGTGACGGATGGGTGAGCACGGATGCATTAGTGGGCACGGATAGGTGGGCATAGATGTATGGGTGACGTATGGGTGGGCATGTATGTATGGGTGATGTATGGGTGGGCATTGCTGAGGGTGCATGGGTGATGAGGGGTCCCTGCCTGTCACATAGCGGTGCTGTGGGCACTTCAGATCCTGCCCACAGCACCGCTGCATCTCCTCTCTCCCCCCTCTCCTGTCACACTGCACCGATCGGTGCAGAGAGGGGGGAGACAAGCCGGCACTTCCGCTGGCTTGTTTACATGTGATGCTCCGTCATTTGACGGAGTGATCACGTGGTAAACGGCCGCTCCAAGCGGCCATTTACCGTGATCCGTGATGCGCCGGGTCTCACAGACCCGGCGGTCACGGATGCTCCCAGGTGCGCGCGGGAGCGCGATTCTGGGAGGACGTGTTATAACGTCCTCCCAGAACAATGGGTGCCACTTGCGGCCGTGTATCTACGTTACACGGTCGGCAAGTGGTTAAATAAAAATAACAAACATGCTATACTTACCTGCACTGTGCAATTATTTTGCAGAACAGCCCTGATCCTCTTCATCTGGTGCCCCCTAAGAAAGCCGCTTTACATGGGTGCACCTGTACCGGCTCGCTCCATAGTCCCGCTGCTACGTCCATTGACACACACAGCGCGACTCGGCCCAGCCCCCTGCATCACTGGATTTGAGCAAATGGCTCCTGCTGCTATCAATCTGTCCAATGAGGAGAGACAGGGGCTGGGGCTGCTGCACTTGTGCAAATCGCTGGATTGGATCGGGCTCAGGTAAGAAAAAGGGGCAGGAGCTGCAGCACGGAAGGTTTTTCACCTTAATGCAGTGGTTCCCAATTCCTGTCCTCAGGACCCACCAACAGGCCAGATTTTAAGTATTACCTTGGGGAGATGCAGACTAGAATACTGCAATCACTGAGCAGCAAATTAGATCACTAGTGATGTATTTCAGTTATCCTGCAAACCTGGCCTGTTAGTGGGTCCCGAGGACAGGAGTTGAGAACCACTGCCTTAATGCATTGAATGCATTAAGGTGAAAAACCCTGAGGCTTTATAACCCACTTTAACCACTTCAGCCCTGGAAGGATTTGCCCCCTTAATGACCAGGTCATTTTTTGCGATACGGCACTGCGTTGCTTTAGCTGACAATTGCATGGTCATCCAATGCTGTACCCAAACAAAATTGATGTCCTTTTTCCCCCACAAATAGAGCTTTCTTTTGGTGGTATTTAATCGCCTGTGCGTTTTTTCTTTTTTACGCTATAAACAAAGAGCGACAATTTTGAAAAAATAATATATATTTTTTTTTACTTTCTGCTATAATAAAATATCCAAAAAAAAAATGTCTATCAGTTTAGGCTGATATATATTTTTCTACATATTTTTGATAAAAAAAATAAATCGCAATGAGCGTTTATTTAGATTTGGATGGTTTGCGTAAAAGTTATCGCGCATACAAACTCAAACTATGGGATAGATTTAGGGACTTTTATTTTTTTTGTTTTTACCAGTAATGACGGCCATCTGTGATTCTTAGCAGGACTGCCACATTGCGGCGCACAAATCTGACCCCAAATGACACTTTTTGGGGACCAGTGACATTATTACATTGATCAGTGCTATTAAAATGCACTGATCAATTTAAAAAGGACACGAGCAGGGAAGGGGTTAAACACTAGTGGGCGATTAAGGGGTTAACTGTGTTCCCTAGGTGTGTTCTAACTGTAGGGGGGGTGGGCTTACTGGGATATGACAGAGATCACCGTTTCCGATGATTGGGAACAGTAGATCACTGTCATGTCCCCTGTCAGAACGGGGATCTGCCTTGTTTACATTGGGTCGCCGGTGGACATAGATTCCGCCTGCCGCCGTACAGCTATAGCTATTTGCGCAGGAAAGCCGACCTGCCGCCGTATAACGGCGGAGGCTGGTCAGCAAGCAGTTAAGGATATGATTTATATCATAATATAATAAATGGCTTTATATGATCACTATACTTAAATAAAAGGCATTTTTTTTTGGAACGACCAGTCATATTTTCAATATCAATGTAAAAAAATTTCACGATTTCTGCCAGGGTATGTAAACTTTTGAGCACAACTGTATATACAAGATAATTCACATTGAAGACTAAAAAAAGCTAACCTGGACAAATCAGAAAAATCTGCCTCCTCCTCCTCACATCGTTCGTCCAGCTCCTTTAAAGCCAGTGTAACCTCATCTTCACAGACAGAGTCCTGGGGGCTGCCTAGAGCTGGTGGTTCCAGGTCACATGGTTCTTCCACTTCCAGAGGCTCCTGACAAATCAAAGCTTCATGCTGGTCTTGTGTAGCATAGGAGCTAGTGTCCTCACTTGCTGTGCTCAACTGTTCATCCTTTACCGGTGTGCTGCCATCCTAAAAACAAGGTTATAAGACTATTATACCCCATGAGGGTAACACTACAGACAATAACCTTGATATACAGTATGTCAAGGGCTTCTCGATCAGGACATCCTGTGCGACTCCTATGAGGCTGGACAGAACATGCTTTTGGCACTGCATGTAGTTTTCCTCACCTGAGAAGATATTGCTATTCGCATACAGATCTGCCAGCTCCATCATCACCAGAACCTTGATATCACAAGAACCATACATGCCAGAATACACATATAAAAAGATAGATGCCTGGGCATTGGGTTGCTAAAAAAATAGGTTTTTGGAGTTTGCTATTATAAAAACATGAGGATGAATATAGAAATTGCCCTAAGCCCCCTTTGCAGCTTCAACGGCCTCCACAAAGAAGTCTACTCAAGATTTTGGGTTTCTTCAAGTGCAGGAATTTGTTAGGTCAGGTACTGTGATGTTGGAGAAGACCTGGTTGACGATAAATGTTCCAGGTCATCCTATAGGCGTTCAATAGTTGAGTTCAGGGCTCTGTTAAAGCCTCTGGCGTTCCTCCACATCAAACCATCTATTAATTGATGTGTCTTTGTGCAAAGTCATGCTGGAAAAGAGTACAGTCTTCCTCAAACAAGGTTGGAAGCACACAATTATCTAAAATGTGATTGCACTGTATGTTGTAGCATTACAATTATTCAATTTTAGCACTGTATTCTGTAGCATTAACAATAGCATGTACTGAAAACACCTGAACTCAATGATGTGGAGGTGAGTCCATATACGTTTGGCCATATAGTGTTTCAGTTATACAATTAAACATAACAGATGGCAAACAAAAGGGTACAACCTTTTTGGCTCTATGTGCACCTTCCTTTAAATGCTAGCTATAGCTAGTTGTAAACTGGGGCATTTGCCATTTTTGTTTAGCTTGCTGGATTGGCATGGGGAAACTTTGGATGCCTGAAGCGGCCATTGTGTGACTGATCTTTATTACAGGAAGCTCCTGCACAGAAGAAAAGTTTAACACTGGATTACTGCACAGATCTGGAGGAAATACTCTAAGTATACCAAGAAAGAATACACAACTTTTGTAATTGGACTCTATTTGCTTATGCCGGAGCTCAGCTTTAAAAGAAAACTCCATCTTTCCCCACACTTTACATTTAGGCCAACCTGACACCTGTCAGTTTTTATTGCCCTCTGTTCCCCGTTAGGGAGATTCACCCTCTCTATTTGTCCTGTTTACCGTTATCATCCAAAGTGAAAGTAAAGAAAAATCCCCAAATTTAGGTTGTCCTCAAAACAGGAAGAGAGAGGAAATGTTCCAATAGGGACACTAGTTCTGGTGACAACTATGTATTCCCTAAACTTTGGAAGGATGTCCTCTCACTTCCTGTTTGGCTATGGGACAGGAAGTGAAGGGAAATCTCCCTGAGACGCAGATGGTGGAAAAAAAACCCTGAAGGGTTATAAGCCTGCCTTAGTCTATCCAAAATGAAAAAAGTTTTGCCTTTAGTTCTACTAAACTTAACCTTACTTTCTGTTGGGTGACATCGATGTCACCAGGACTCAAAGAAGAAGGCCCCAGAAAGCAGTAAAAACCCAACAGAGATTCAGATCCTTCCCCATACTATTTTTGAATTAGCTTGACATACACTTTAAGAGCAACTATTCATATTGTTGTGGCAGCCCAATCATGACTGGCTCCCTTATGGCTGGTCATGCATGGGCTGATCAAAGCAAGTGATGCAACCAATTTGAGCATCGCCTGCTAGCATCATGCCAAAAAACCTTGGAGTAACAAACACTTCTGAAAAAGGGAAATATATTTAAAATCTCTTCCCAGCCATTAACAGATTGTTCGCTTTTCTATTAAGAGAAGGAACAAGGCTTTAACTGTATCTATGCTTCACACAAATCGGAGAGTGCCATGTGTTATCTTCTTTTTTCATTTCTTGACACTCTGGGCTCAATTACATCAGTGGTAGTAATAAAATCTTGCATGATTCACAGCAAAACATAAATTATTTATGACAGAAATAAAGATACTTACAAATGACTGGTCCCCAGTTAGCTGCCATTTCTCATCCACACACTGGCCATTTAACATTGTGAAGCTGTTGTGTCACCATGGTTACAAAATATTAACCACTAACAGAGCTGGCCTGAGGTCCTAACCCCAATTACAGCCCAAATCACACACAATGAATAAAATGATCAGCTACAAAGAAGCACCACAGAGAATAAAATTGCTCTAGAATCAACTGAACCATGCCCAAAACTGTACAATAAATTAACCAATTCACCAAAAACAGTAACAGCTTAACAGACATATTTGTAACCTTTGGGGTGTGTGCAATTATAATGATAAATAATACTGTAATTAAGACCCCAAGCAGGTTAGAAATATTAGAAAAAAAAAAAAAAAAAAGATCTCATTTTGATGTGTAGGACAGCTGCATGAAATCAAAAGAAAATCTATGAGACAGAACTAAAAGGAACCCAGATCAGCCATGCACCAGCCCAGATTTCTCCCCACCTCAGGCAGCTGACTGTTAGCACTATCTGGAGGGGTCACCTCCACACTGGGGGTCTCAGCTCTGGTTTGCAGCACTTCCTCTGTCAGAGCATTAGTGAGTGAGTCCTGAGGCTGGAGGAAGTGGTCCATGTGGTCAGCCATGTTGTCCTCTGTTGTGGAGTCATTATTAAGCTGCAGGAAACAAGCACAAAATAAAACAAATAGTCACAACAGCAGAGACAGCAGCTTAAAGCCCAATTCCAGTTTCTTGTCCTGGAATAAGTCAGCTCAGCTCACTCTGTTTCCTCCTCCCAGCAGTGACTAAGCAACCTTCTAATCTCTCATATAGACAGAAAGCCTGACCTAAGGAAATGAGGAAGCAGAGTGAGCTGAGCTGCTGAGAGAATGACTTGACAAACTTACTGCTTCAACTGTGAAATTTGAGGATGACTTGCTTAATAATGCCTGCCGCTAGAGAGGTACAGTTGTGCTCATAAGTTTACATACCTTGGCAGAATTTATGAGTTCTTGGCCATTTTTCAGAGAATATGAATGACAACACAAAAAAATTTCTTTCACTCATGGTTAGAGTTTGGCTGAAGCCATTTATTATCAATCAACTGTGTTTACTCTTTTTAAATCATAATGACAACTTATGAGCACAACTGTAAATACTTGAATGACTATAGCCTGGCTACAGGTTCATTTTAAAGCTCAACTATCATTAAAAGTAGCACACACAAGTTTTTAGATATCAAAGTGGACGGTATTAAATTAGTCGAAAAGAATATTGGTGAAAAAAAATGTATTTATATTACATTTATGTAACAACACTGGCTGAATTGGAATGGCTTTATAAAAGTACAAAAATGCAACTTTCAGATAATATCTTGAACCACAAGATTGCTAACAGCAGCCAGAAAGCAACAGATAATGATAGTAGGTTTTCTGCTTATACTGAGCTGGCTGTATACTGTAAGTCTCTCCTGCTGGAGGGACTTATTGGTGTTTGCTGCAAATTATTCTGTTTCTACCTCCATCTTGTTCCAATGCTCTAGCAATCCCTAGATAGAAGCTGTTAAAGTGACCCTATCGAGTTCCAAAAAATTGCACCTGAAGATTTCCGGCAAGAGAAGTGGTAGTATACTCTCCTTCAGCGGCTCGTTCATCCTACCTCCTTTCAACATTCAGCACTTATGTGAGTGTTGGATGCCTGTGCCCCCTCACAGTGCACAGTAGGTCCACCTCCCACCCCTTAAAGAGCCCCGATACCAGACCATTAATTTCAATCAAAAGAAAAGGGCCGGTTTACTGTCCTTCAGGCTTTGGGGACTGGGGAAGGTGGGCAGTAGGAGTAGAAAGTGCTCTGGTGCCAATGGGAGTAAACAATGCCCCATCGTTGCATCATTGGTATGAGTGGGAAGAATAATGCCCCATTGATGGTGTCAGGTGGAGAAGTGTCCCAAGGGCTGGATAAAGGCAAGCAAAGGGTCACATCTGGCCCTTGGGCCATCGTTTGGAGACCACTGCTCTATTCTATTCCCCCTTGCTCCCTCTCTAGCAACTGCATAAAAGGGCAGAGAACGGCTGCAAGCAAAAACAGGAATTCAACAACCCCAAATGAGAAGATGGCTATAACATATGGGAAGGGGGCTTTGCTAGGAAATAGACTACTCACTTTTTCTAGCCGGTTTAAAGACACATTGCAAATGAATATAAAATTGTTTATGGAAGTGAAATTTACTGCAAGTAAAATCTGAGTTTATTGCTGCAATTGTTTTAAGTTGGTGGCACTGTCTCTTTAAGCAACTGATTATTTCTGTAGTGTTGTAAGGGTTAGAGGAAGAAACCACAGTGTGCAGTGCAGGAAAATGTAATTCAACACTCCTGGATGTGCTGAATGCTGAAGAGTCTGACAAAAGGCCACAGCACTAGAATGGAGGGGAAGCAGGCGACACCAGATGTAGAAAGGTGAGTATACTACCACTTTTCTCGCAGAGAATTTTCAGCTGCATTTTAAAAGGGCAAAATGGGTTTTGTTTTGTTTTTTCAAAATCATACTTACCTAGGTGGATGCTGCATCTGTCCCCCAACGGGTCTAAGACTAAGAACAGAACAAATCGAGGGCCACTGATCGCTCAGTTCTCAGGGCCGTTTAGGGGGCAGGAGCGGCTGGCTCAGGCTCTCAGCTACTGGGCACCAGAGTGGATCGCGACCATATGGCCACAATCTTTCTCCAGCCTGGACCAGCTTTGTGATTTCAGCCCGCTGTCTGCTGAAAATGAGTCACAGGAAATTCAGACAGGAAACCATACGTTTGAATGTAAAGTTGGTGCGTTAACAGTCTGTCTAGATAGAATGAGATCATCTCTCCTTTTCTGACTGCCTGGAGCATTCTTTTTTTTACCTCAGTCAATGGGAAAACTGAATGATACCGGACAATGGAGTCAAGGGGGATAAAAGGAAGCTAAACCAAAAATGTAGTAAGTAAAGTACACTTTTACACAGTTCTTATCTATCTAGCATACTTTCACAAAAAGTAAACTACAGTACATGCGAAACTACAGTAGTAAAGTAAACAAACTGCAATAGCAGCCCTAACTATTCCATAAGTAAAAGACAATGGAAGAAACAAATGATCTGACACAAGCATTTTGGTCTACCATGGTCAGGCATTAGATTTACATGTTTGGAAGTACAAGGAAGTCAAAGATAGACTCTGAAGTCATACCATGTGTGAACGGGACAAAATTTGACTAGCAGTCAGCGCTTCCTCTTCTGAAGACTCGTCTGTGTCCTCCTGGTTAGTTAGGTTCAAGCTAGGAGTGCTTCCTGAGTACTGACATTCCTGCAAAGATGGGGTGTCACCTTTGTCAATACTGTCCAATGAACGTCTGCGGACTCCCCAGTTGAAGTTGTCGACACTTTCACCCTGTGAAGACAAATCAAAGAACACTTAAACAACTCATGTCAGATTTTACGTAAAAAATCAAGAATCACAAGCAGAGCAAGCTATTAATATAAAGGCTTTGAAACAAAGGGGGGGAGTGGAGCACAATTCAAAAACAAAACAGGGATACGAGAACAAGACAGGGAACAGATAACTTGGCCAATATACACATCTATTAATCAAGCAGCAAACCTTGCACATTTTATATATGGCAAAAAAACACAAACCACATGGGATCACAGCTAAAACAAGCCACTCCACCAGGCTGCAACTTACCTGCAGCTCCTGGTTAGCAAAAAGGAAAACACAAATATTCATAAGTAACAAGGACAAACACAGAGGCAGGAGAAAACAGTTATGTATCACTTTAACATGACTTATTCAGACTAAACGATGGGCAGAGCAGCACTGCCATATTAATGTATAGGGTATATTAGGGCTGACAAAAATTGGGAGTAACTTTTTTTTTTAAGGAAATCAGAAATTAACCTTACCAGGAAATAATCATTAGTGTCTGAAATGATAAACTATTTACATGCTGCACAGTTAATTAAAGAAAACTGGCACAGAGAGAAAAACAGGGTTTGTCATTGCGCACCTCATTCTAAGAAAGCTTGTTGCCCAGCTGCCTGTGACTTTAACACTGAGTCAGTGTCCCAGAAATAGCGTGCAGTTTAGGAACACACAACTCCTGATCTGCCTGCATGCAGTACTGAAACCAATGTATCTGCAGGAAGGCCAAGCAACTAGTATTTTTAGGAGATGCCAGCAATTGCATATTTTCTTACTATAGGTTTCCTTTCATCTGGAGACTTAAAAATAACTTGTACTTATTCTAACAACTACTCTACTGATGTGATGCAGGCAAGTACCCACTTTGAACCAACGTATGTACCCTTGTGGAGCCCTTGTATCCTAGGCTATATGCACCCGGCATGGACTTCAGGTACAGTTGACATGAAGACCCTGCTCTATATCATTCAACTGACAAGTGCCAGAGAATATCCTAGCTCCTGAGGCACTGCAAGCTGACAAATGACAGAAGACGGCTCCTTAACATCAAATGGAGGCCATACTAGAAGGAGTCTGTTTACACAAGACTGATATTCCAGTTACTGGTGGAATCTTGAAAGGCCAAATCTCTAGCTTGCTTTGTGCATAATTTGGACTTGAACTTCAGTGGCAAATTATCCCTGTCATAGTTCCCGGCTCCGTTCCCGCTTAAAGTGGAACTTTACCCATAACGACTTGATAAAAAATAATGTTCTTTAGCAAGGAACATACATTCCACATTAATAATTATGCTACCAAAAATAGTGTGTGTGCTCTAAGTTGCCTCCAGTATTATTCATGTTTCTTCTTTCTGGAGGCTGCCACTTTGATGAAGCCCAGAGTCTCCTGAGCGGCAGTAAATCTTTAGGCTGTCAAAAGATCAGACTCTACATTTTCGCCACAGCGACGAAAAATGGAGAGCAACTTAGCATATGCAGAGCAGGATGAGATAGTGTGTTACTGAACTTTAAACAGTATAGGCACTTATTTTTACCTGCAAAAGGGGCCAGCCTGAAGTCACCAAGCAGGACTTAAGTTTCTGATTAAAATAATAATTTTCTGATTCTAATAAAAGTAAACTGATATGCATCTGTTGTACATACCTACCTGCACAGCCAAAATTGTCAGGTAAGCATGGAAGGGTGCACTGACCTGGACGCAAAGGCTCTGCATGGGGGGGGGGGCTTGCACCCATCCCTGCATACCTATCTGCACAGTCGATGCATACCTATTCACTTCTATTCACTTCTCTGGTAAATGTGTAAGGTCCCCTGCGCTACCGCCTCATTGGCTGACTGATTGACAGCAGCAACAGCCAATGGCGCATTAAGATGAAAAATCTTCTGCTTTTACAATCACTTTAAGGTTTCTCCATATTAAAACTGATCACAGATTTAATCTGAATAAATACTTTTTGCACAGCCTCACATCATTAATGGGGTCCAGTAGCAAGGTTCATTTTTTAACTAGGCAGATACAATGGTTTTATGAAATTAACGACATTATAGCCTGGAGAAAGGCTGAGAGGTTACCGACTATGAGCCTAGCCCTGTAAAGAGAACATTTCTCCTTGTATTCACAGCTTATAAAATTACAAAAAAAATGCTTCAAAGCAGATCCTCCCTTGGCTTCCACTATGTTTTATGGCTAGAGTTTGTTCAGTTTTCTACATTCATGAACTACATTAACGCATTTGTTAACCCAAAAAAAAAAAAAAAAAGCTGCTCCTGTCTCTTTAACATGCAATTAGCAGCATGGTGCTTTTGCGTTTTAAATTATCCCTCTGTATCCCCAAAAATATCCATTTGATAATGCCAGGTCATGACTTCTCCCCTGACTGCTGACTCCCCCTGTATATAGCTTATCTTGGGAGCCCCGTGGTCTATGCAGTCTATGTCATTCCCAGCTCTCCTATCTCCTGTGTGCCTGTCTTCAACTCCCCCCTCCCTCTTTCTTTCATAGCTTCTCCTCTCTGCTCTCATAATGAACTCTAAGACCCTGAGGCGCTTTACAGACGCTATTTAGCTAAAAATAGCGCCTGTAAAGCGCCTCAAAAATCCCTCCCCATCCACCCCAATGTGAAAGCCGGAGAGCTTTCACACTGGGGCGGTGTGCTTGCAGGACATTACAAAAAGTCCTGCAGGCCGCATCTTTGGAGCGGTGCAGTGAATGGTAATATACAGCTCCTCCACCGCCCCTGCCCATTGAAAACACACCGCCTCGAAAGCGCGGAGCACCAGCACTTTTAACCCAGTTTTAACCCCTTGAGGGGGGGTTAAAAGCGCACCGCTCCCGCCAGCCCAGCCCCCTCACAGTTAGAAACTGCATAGGGAACACAGTTAACCCCTTCACTGCCAATGACATTTACATAGTAATCAGTGGATATTTACATTTCTGATCGCTGTATAAATGTCATTGGTCCCAAAAAAGTGTCAAAAATGTCCGACATGTCTGCTGCAATATCGCAATCTCGATAAAAATCGCAGATCTGTCGCCATTACTAGTAAAAAAAAAAAAAAATTGTAAAATGGCAGAAATTAATTCTCATGGTTTGTAAACGCAGCAATTTTTGCGCAAACCAATCAATAAACACTGACTACGATTTATTTTACCAAAAATATAAGGAATAATATAAAATCGGCCAAAACTGATGAATTTGTTTCTTTATATTTTTTTTGGATTTGTATTTTAGCAAAAAGTAAGAAAATTGCATTTCTTGCAAAATTGTCGCTATTTTTTTTGTTTATAGCGGTGATCAGAAATGACACAAGGGATCAAATACCACCAAAAGAAAGCTCTACTTGCTGGAAAAAAAGGACGCAAATTTTGTTTGGGTACAACGTCGCACGACCGCGCAATTGTCAGTTAAAGCGACGCAGTGCCGAATCGCAAAAAGTGCTCTGGTCCTAACATTGGAAATCCTTCCGGGACTGAAGTGGTTAATATAAAATATCTGTTCTGATTCAGTCTTATTTTCTTTTCATTTTCAAAACCCCTAGCATTTGAAGTTAATGGGTGTCCAGAGGCGAGTGGTCGACATTTAAAAGATAGACACAAGGCTCTCACCTCTGCATCTTCCAATTCAACATCCAGAAAATCAAAGTCCTTGAAGACACCAAACTGCTGTTCACTGCCAGTGTCCTCGACAGCCACTTCCTCCTCTTGAATGGCTTCCTCTGTGCTCAGAATCAGGCTGGTCTGCTGATCTCCACCTTCAAGATCTTCATTTGATGAGAAGACCACCTGTGGAGAGCAGAGATTGGAACTCAAGCTTTCTAAACACTCATATTCTCTGTGTGTGGCGGACTCTGACAATTTACAGGTGCAGAGGCTCTCTAAGCAAACAGCCAAATGACATGCAAGGAGCGCAATTAAAACGGATTTAATTAGCGGCTGTGAAGACAAGAAGTCACACTTACTGATGGATTTTTGGGGAGACCGGAGTCAGGCCCACACAGTGACAGGACATTCATTAACTTTTCTCGAGTTCTCCTCTGAAAAAAGAAAGGTCATAATGGAGAAGGAAATTAGCAGAAACAGTGTGCATCTTCTTATTAATCAGAGAGCCATAATGAGAAACAGTCAGAGAACAACATCAATTAATGGCAGACAGAACATTTACTTTCATCAGATGATCTTAATACCCCAATTCCTTATAGCAGCATAACAAAAGCAATGATTGCAGGCCACAGTCATGACGTATTCTAAATCTTAAAAGTTCACAAGTTACAAGCAGGCTGCATCATTCAGAAACACCTGAAGGAAACATATAAACTGTGAAAGAAGCTAGAAGGAAATCTGGATGCTGCTGGAAAAATCCCTTCACGTAAAGCTCTGACCTGCAGGATGAACGAGCTACTCAGCGCAGATTAAGTAGAAGATCCAGATCTGACAAAACACAGCAGGATATTAACTATAAGCGTGCCAACGGAATGTTCTTTTTTTCATGGGGGAAAAAAAAGCAAAAAAAAAATATATATAGCATATACAGTAGAACTGCTACGCAAGTCATTGAATTGAATGTTATTAAAAATTACCTTTCTTTTTCAATCTGCAGCTCTGCATTGTTCTGTAAAATGCAATGCAATATGACTACATGGAGGTGTTCTGTACACCAATGGTGTACAGAACTTCCCCAGAAATGTCATTTCCTGCTTGGTGATTGGCTCACCGATTTTCCCAGAGGTCTAACACTAAGATACAAGTCGGATTTTAGGCATCCTCATCAACAAAAAAAGTCATTTTCTGTGAGATACCCCCAAAGGGTTAAATTACCCTAATTTTCCTCATTAGAATACTGCAAGTACATCAGCTAATTGATAATGAAAACATCACTCCCATTCAGATTCACTCTGCATTGTACATAGATCACCCAGAGGAGGTTTTTTTTTTCCTCAACAAAAGTGCAGTTACTCTTTAGGGTCTTCCGTGGGTAGAGGCTGCTGTGTGCAGTTTACTGAATAAAGCTGGTCACAGACTGATCAAAATCCTTGCTGAACCTGGTGAATTTCAATCAGTGTGTGGTCATCCCTGCTTGACAGAAGTTAATCATTTAACTGAACATTGAATGCTCATGACTTTTGGTAAACCTGCATTTATACTTCACCCATCTACCTCAAACTGAACATTGTATGACTGCTCATTTCTTTTGCTAAACCTGCATTTGTCATTGCTGTTTCAATTCCATTTGTAGTCACGTTCACATTATTTTGGTGTTTATTTAGCCTCTAAGTCTTACCTAAATTATGGATTCCCTTATCTTTTACAATCTTGCCCTTTTGCTCCTCCTGCAGTCTTGATTGTTATGTGAAGTCTGCTGTGATAGCTGTGTGCCTAATATTACCTTCTAATTGATTAATTGGCAGATTCCAATCCACACCCATCACAATATAAAACAAGGCTTTCTTTATGGGGAAACACATACAAGGGGTTCTTCCAAATAAGTGGGCACTTCCGCTCCTTGCACTTCAGCGATTTGTACTAAAACAAACTACGAAGCACCAGACTGCAGGTATCCTCAGTTCCAAATCATCTCACCTTCCTCTACAAAACATGCACTCTTTACCTCTCCTTTTCTCAACTGCAGCCTCTCTTTTCTTCACCCCCTCTTCCCCACCCGACAATCTGTACATATCACCCTCACTTCTCCCATCTCCCTATTGCTGCACTCACCACCTCTTTCTAACTCTAAGGCCACATACCTTAGAGTTAGAACAAAACACCCAGCATGCTGGAGCATGTCCCCTCATATAAATCGTATTCTCATATCACCTCTCTTACTCTTCTTCTAGCCTCTGGAGATATATCCCCAAACTCTCGGCCTCCCTTCAACTGTACCAAACACACCTATCTCCGCACACCCTCTGGCAGTAGTCGCAGTAATAATTTAGTCTCCATTCCCCTTCTTCCCAAAACCAACCCCCCCCCCCCCTTCTCCTCTGCCCTTGGCATGCCCGCTCTGTCTGCAACAAACTCACCACTGTTCATGACCTCTTTATCACTAATTCCTTTAATCTACTTGCGATCACCGAAACCTGGCTCCATGAATATGACACTCCTGCTTCCCTCTCCTATGGCGGCCTTCTCTGGACTTACTCCTCTAGGCCTAATTGATGCAAGGGAGGTGGAGTGGGATTCCTCCTATCCCCACAGAGCACCTGCCAGGTTATTCACTCTCCTCCCTCTCATCATTTGAATCTCACTGTATAGGTCTATTCTCTCCAACCTCCCTAAGAATTGCTGTGATCTACCGACCTCCTGGACCCTTGTCCGCTTTCCTTGATGAGTTTTCTGCCTGGCTACCCTACTTCCAACTCTTCTGAAATTCCCACAATCCTGCTCGGTGGTTTTCAACATCCTTGTTAATACAAACACT
>BLSH010513675.1:343737-363759 GCA_018402905.1 Glandirana rugosa | reverse complement strand
TAATGTATTAACCACAGTCAGGATACCAATGATAAGGCACTATTTTTTCCATTGACATCAATGATGGGGTACTATTCCTCCAACTGACGTCGATAATGAGGCACAATCCCTCCCACTAATACTAATGATGGGACACTATTCCTCCCACCGACATCGCAGATGGGGCATGAATCCTCCAACTGACGCCAGAGATATGGGAACTAATTCTCCCACCAACACCAAAGATGGGGCACTATTCTTCCCACTGGCACCAATGATGGGGTAGTATTCTTCTGACTGACATCAATAATAGAGCACTCTTCCTCCCATTGACACCAACAAAGGGGGAAATGTTTCTTCCACAAACACCAGAGATAGGTAACCGATTCTCCCACCGATGCAAATGATGGGGCATTGTTCCTCCTACTGACACCAATGATGTGGCATGATTAATCCCACCAACACCAATGATGGGGCACCATTATTCCTACAAGCGCCAATGATGGGGCACTATTCCTTGCAATAACATCAATGATGGGGCACCATTACTCCTACTGACACCAATTATGTAATTTTTTTACTCGCAGTGAACACCAAGCCTATGGCATTGTTTACTCCCACCGATGGCAGAGTATTTTCTACTTCCACTGGCCACAGTCCAGCCCCCCTAAAGCTTGAAGGGCAGTAAACTGGCCCTTTGTTTCAAAACTTTTGAGACTGCTGCTATAAATGAACTATAAATTAGAACTTTATGCAAGTACATCCTATCCAGCCCTAATCATGGACTTTAGATAAAAATAAGCACATGGCTACAACCAGTGCAAAATCAAAATTATCTGAAATAGTTTACCGAGCACCATCTATAGGATGGATTTGTATTCAACCACACTGACGAGAGAAATTAGAAAGAGCAGGACACAAAATGTTTCCTGAACACATTTTCTAACAGTGTAAGCCGTTTTTATTCAGGAAAGCCCATTTATTCCAAAATCAAGTGTTAAAAGCAAACTAAATGTTTTGAACAAGACCTGAGACTTTTTGTAAGATTTTTCTTAATTTTTTTTTATTCGGAATTCCATCCATTAACAGCGTGAGTCATTGGCTCCTGTTGCTGTCAATCACATCCAGTGAGCCAATGAGGAGAGAGAGGGGGTGGGGCCAAACGTGGCTCTGTGAGTGAATAGACACGCAGAGCCACAGCTCCGGAACAAGATTGTTTGAGTGCCCCCATTGCAAGCTGCTTGCTCTGGGGGCAGGAGCGTCGGGGGGACACCTGAGGCGGATCAGCGCTGCTCTGTGCAAAACCATTACACAGAGCAGGTAAGTATGATGTTTGTTTGTTTTAAAAGAAAGCCTTTAGAATCACTTTAAGTGTTAGACAGAACTGACAGCTAGCTGCAGTTGTAAGGTGAGAAGTGTAAGGAGTGTTTCAAGTCAACTTACTTATTGTGTTTGATACTAAAGGTCATATATTTGTCTTAAAACCTAAGCGTGTAAAACAAACCTTGGCACAGCTTACAATGCAAGTGACGAGAGAAAATAAATGTAGCCACCTCAAGAAGCCCATACATTTAGAGGTTGGAGGAGTTCCCCCTGGGGGCTTTCACGCAGTGCCCAAAATGAATTAGAGATTTACTTTTGTTAAAAATATTTTTATTTGTATCAAGATTCCAAGAGTTAGAATATATTAGTTTGGTTAAAAATATAGTCACACAGCAAAATACATGTTTTCCATTGGACAAAGCGATAAAAGCATAAATAAGGTGGCAAAATCATATTTTAAATAATACAATACAGTATATCGGCCATCTGAGTTCCCCAACACGTTTCATTATGTTATGGTCTTCATCAGGGTTTTTTTTTCTTCTTCTAGGAAATATATTAGAAGGCTTGGTGATGCCTATATTTACCGCTTCGTAGAGAAATGAAAAACCAATTGCAAATGACCAGAGAAGTTTTTCAGTAGCTGAAGGGTCCTCAACGGCATTCTCCGCATTCCCAGGGACAGAACTAGGATCCCAGAAGCTTGCGAAGAATCACAAACTTGACATCTCCAACTGAAGAGAGGAGCAGCACACCTGCGATGCGTTTCTAAATAATAAGATTCAGTAAGTGGGAGTATAAAGCCAATATTGCACCAATGCAGACAAGATGACAAGGAACGCCAGGACCAAGGTCTATTTAGGAGAGATGTTTTTATATATATATATATATATATATATATATATATACACATATATATAATTTCTATAAGGATATATGATGTAAGTATAAAAAAACATCTAAAATGAAAGGTGTATAAAAATTCTACAAAATATATATATATATAATTTTTTATGAACTTTGAACTTGTTATGACATATCCTTATTTATTATAAATTATTTTCAAAATGTTTTTAATATAATCCGAAAATTGTTTAATGATTATAGATAAGTTAATTTGGATTACCAGTAATCCAAATTCACTTATCTATAATCATTAAACAATTTTTGGATTATATTAAACATTTTTAAAAAATGTAAAAAAAAATTGTAATAAATAAGGATATGTCATAACAAGTTCAAAGTTCATAAAAATGTATATATATTTTGTAGAATTTTTATACACCTTTCATTTTATTTTATTTTTTATACTTGCATCATATATACTTATAGAAATCACTTATATATATATAAAAACATCTCTCTCCTAAATAGACTTTGGCCCTGGCGTTCCTTGTCATCTTGTCTGCATTGGTGCAATATTGGCGTTATACTCCCACTTACTGAATCGTATTATTTAGAAAAGCTTTGCAGGTGTGCTGCTCCTCTCTTCAGTTGGAGGCGTCAAGTTTATGATTTCTCGCAAGCTTCTAGGATCCTAGTTCTTTCTGTCCCTGGGGAAGCGGGGAAGGCTGTTGAGGACCCTTCAGCTACTGAGAAACTTCTCTGGTCAATCACAATTGGTTTTTCATTTCTCTACTAAGCAGTAAATATAGGCATCACAATAGATTGAATATATGAATATGTACTGTAATATGTGACTGTTAAGCCTTCTAATATATTTCCTAGAAGAAGAAAAAAAAACCCTGAAGAAGACCATAACATAATGTAGGGTTGAAACACGTTGGGGAACTCAGATGGCTGATATACTGTATTGTATTATTTAAAATATGATTTTGCCACCTTATTTATGCTTTAATCGCTTTGTCCGATGGAAAACATGTATTTTGCTGTGTGACTAGAGCTCATATTTTTTACCAAACTAATATATTCTAACTCATGGAATCTTGATACAAATAAAAATATTTTTAACAAAAGTAAATCTCTAATTCATTTTGGACACTGCCTGAAAGCTCCCAGGGGGAAGTCCTCCAACCAAACTTTGAGGCATGCAGTCCGCAATCTCTCATCCACAATTTTCGATTTCAATACATTTAGACGTTATCCACAGCGTTTCAGGAGCCTGAAACCTATAGCAATGGTGGAAAATTTAACCATGTATCTGATCAGAATTGAAACTCTACCAAAGACTTACCTGATCTACAGTGCTTGAAAACAGAGACCACATGTTTTAAAAATGCTGTAAGTTGCTCAGCACTTTTAATACTGGGATTTTTTGCAGAAACATCTTCATGATTCCACAACGGTCCTCTTTTCCTAGAAGGTAATGCACACTTGAGGTCACAAAGAAAGGGTAACATTTACAGAGCATATGGTCAAGCATAGGAAAAAGCTAAAAACATACCTGGATGTAATGAACTCTATGAGGGTTTTCACCTTCTCATCTTGCTCTACAGTGAGATCTACCTCATTGAGGATAGTGGTCTGGAGGTGGGGAACAGCAGTGCTTGTATTCCCTAAGCTTATGCTTGAAGAGGTAGAACTTGAGCTGAGCCCTGAGTCCGTCATAGGGGAAGGCTGGTAATCTGGTATAAAATCATTAACACCTGCAGATAGGAAGCACACAATTCAGCATAGGTTCATGTAAAAGCAGCTTGTTTCTAGACACTTAAAAAGTCTAAAGCTCAGGACTTCCCCCCCTAATAATGTTTAACCTTTTGGTGCAGAGAGGTAATTGAAAGCTTAGATGTCAGGGCTAAATTTAGCATTGTCAGTATACGCGGGTTAACTGGATTATAGCTCTATGACTACTTTGCGTTTCTGAATATTTTTTTTTTCCATAATAAATTTTCATTGAAAAAAATAGAAAAACATACAAAGTTTTCCACAGGCATATAGAATCAAACCGACTGCAGGACCAAAGATATTATCATCGAGCAATCTCAGAAATGTCAGTGGAGTCAAGACCCCGATGGGGCCAATAATTCTAAACATTTTTCATGTATTTTTAATGACAAATAAGCCTTTTATTTGGTAAATTTTTTTCATACAAAACTTTTGTTTTGTTTTTATTACACATTGACAAATGTTTACATTAGTTTTATTTTTGAAATGGGCTAAGCCTTGATTTACATCAGTGCAATATATCATGCGATTTGACAGTTCAAAAATCGCATGACAAATCTCACCTCATTGCTGGCAATGGAACTGTTCAAATCGTTGCGACTCAAGTCGAAGCTAATTTTTAAAAAGGTTCCTGCACTACTTTTTTTATAATTTCATTGAGACTTGCATTGACTCCTGTTAAATAAAGTCTCAAGCCACAATGAAATCAAAATTTCCAAATCGCACTGATCTGTGGCTTTGAAATCTTAATGTACTAGTGTAATTTCAAAGACACACTGGAGTAAGCCAAGGCTAAGGTTTATTTTCTGTGACAAACCTTTAGTCTGCATGGGATCATAATGTCATAGCTAACATACATCACAGGATTAGGAAACGGTCTCTCCTTCGTAGAGACCAAAGCTGTCAATGACGGACCTATCTGACAGCTAGCAGCTGAAAACAGTGTCACCCATAGGTGTTAAAGAGGTGATGTAAATTACCTTTCCTAAGCACAGGGCATTGTAAAAGGAAAAGTTAAAGTGGAGTTCGACCTAAAAGTGGAACTTCCGCTTTAAGTACTCCTTACCCCCCTGACATGCGACATTTGGCATGTCAATTTTTTTTTTTGGGGGGGGGGGGGGAGCAGGTACCTGGTTTTTACAGGTACCTAGCTCCCACTTCAGCTCATGGCGCCGCGGTCCCAAGCAGAAGTTCTCCTTTACCGCCCCCCACGCAATCTTCTGGGACATGTCACAGGTCCCAGAAGATTGCTTGGCCATGCATAATGCACAGCGCGACTCGCGCACCCGGTTGTGGAGCCGCAAGCTGTCACAGCTGGGTGCCCATACTTACAATGCCAGCGCCACAGAGGGGGAGAGAAGCGAGGCTTCGGGTGGCCACATCCCTGGACCATGGGACATGTGAGTGCCTGTTTATTAAAAGTCAGCAGCTATACTTTTTGTAGCGGCTGACTTTTAAATGGGTGGAACTTTGATTAATCCTTATGCCAAGTGGACGTGTGACCACACAGCTCTGGGGCCTGAGCAGCCTGGTGAGAACCGATAATGGCGGGTTGCCTTTCCCCTTTCAGGACACAATAGCACAGCAGGGGAGATTGCTGTACTAACGTTGGATTGTTAGTACAGCAGCTCCTTATGAGCGATCAGTTTTTTTTGTTCAGCCCTGCTGGGTTAAATGAGAAAAAAAAAAACTAGTAGTGTGTACCAGGCTGAGGAAGCAGAAAAGAGTTGGCTTTAAACATTTTTTAAAAAAAAGAGAAAATCTGCATAAAACCTTTGCTGCCTATACCTCTAGATCTACTGATAATTTTGCCAAGCATGTTTAGGATATGATAAGCTCCACTTAGGCATATTGTTACCATATGCTCAACATGCATTTATTCACTTTACAGCAAAACATTAGATAATAATTTTAGCAAATATAACAGAACTGGAAAGGAGAGTAGAGAAGTAAAATACAAGCGGATAGCACCAGCTATGAAGAACACTACTAATTACACAAGCCGATTCTAATTTCTCTGATCAGTGTTTCCCTCTAAATCTTTTGGGTGAAGATTTCAGCTGCTGTTTATAGACACATCAAGGCAGGGCGGCCTTATGTTCATGGCTAGCTCTCTTTGCCTCAGTTGACCAGATTTGTTCCAGGGACAGTTGCTAAAGAGCTGCACATTGTTCAATGATAGAATTGCTATTTTCAGCAGTGACCATATGCAGAGGGAAAATTCCCCAATGTGGACATTTGTGCACTGATGACGGTTTTGATTTCCCTTCACTTTTTTAAGACTGCCGGTCATGCAGGTCAAAAGAGAAATCTCCCCAGCAGGGACACTTGACAGCAGTAAACACCTAAAATGAGTTTTACACTTCCCCAAACATATAATAAAGACCTAGCTAGAGTTCTACTTAAATAGAACCAAAGATACAAGGTGGGACATTTATTAATTCTGTCACACAATAAGGCAATGCTAAACAGGAGCAGTGGGATAAATTATGCCGCAGATTTACTACAAAGTTACAGCATGAGTCATAACTTCCTTCATCGGCTGCTTTAAAAGTACCACTACGACGGAACAGAACCAAGTCTTAACCACTTCTTAGTTATGCATCTGCCTAATGTGGAAATTTGTCCCATCTTCAGTGCTAAATTTGTCACAGATCTTTGCAAACAGTTGCATTTGGCTGCTTACAGTATAATTGCATGGATTGCAATCAAACAGCAAAACTGTTGGAGAAACTTTGGTGCACAAGAGACCACCTGATTTGCGACTGTGTTTCTAATTTGCTTGATAAATGCCCAAGACCACCAATGTATCTTACCTGTGAAGGAGTACTCCAGATGTGCATTGCTTTTGACAGTCAGCACGCGTGGCTCATTACATTCCCTGTTCCTGAGGAGGATAGATGCCACGCTCTGCACACTGCTGTTGGGTCCCAGCACGATTAATAAATGTAGCAGGAGGCGCTTACAATGCTCATACACCTCAGGATGGTAATGATCAAACCCTATAAACCATAAAACATACATTAAATAACTTTTCATGATATTTTGTCAGATCTGCTGATCTTTCTGGAAAGCACATATGTAACATATGAGTTGAAGTGACCAGCATTACCAATGAAGATGGCGTGCAGCAAGAGATGGAGGTATCCCCCCCACTCCACTTTCACACTATGATCAATGATGAGGTCTGTCAACAGGATCACTGCAATGTTGCACCTAGATAGAATTTGAAGTCAATAATTATATGTTATGCTTCAAACAGAATATGGATTTAACATACAATAACAGTTCTTAGGACCAGCTAATAGCACTATTATATTATGTGATGGATACCTATGCAAACATGTGCCAGGAGACGTGGTTTCTGGCAGATAATCCACAAGAGGTGACCAGCAGCCTCCTGAGGGTGGAAAGGGTAGTGGTTCTCCCCGATTATATTCCATCACTTTGAGACGCCAGTTAGAGAACAAGGGCATTGAGTCACCTGCAATACAAAATGAAGAGTAATGTTACTACTTTAATACAATATGAGAGACAAAAATACACTCACTGCTTTACTGTTTTTCTTCACAAAATTTTTTCTTATTGTAGGCTTTATATTCTGCTCAGGAAGTTCATCCCACTGAAAACATTCGACTGAAAAAAATTTATAGTAGGGATTTGGGCTTCCAGTTCTTTCAATAAACACTAGACAAGTATTCAATCACAGGTTTTTCTTCAATGTCTGTAAACTTACGATTACATTTTAGTCCTTTCTTTCCCTTCTGTATTAAGCTCCTGTTCACACCGGTGTGACTTGTCATGCCATTTGACAGTTTAAAATTGCACGACATGTTGCACCCTATTTGTGCCTATGGAACATCAAACCGGTGTGACTCCGACTTACACGGATTTGAAAATTGTTCCTGCACTATTTTTGGTGATTTCATATGCGACTTGCACTGACATCTGTGCATGAAATCGCACGACTAGCGTCGTTGAAATCACGCTGAAGTAGCGCGATTTCAAAGTCACATTCAGTGTGAACTGGGGCTAAAGCTAGTTTGTCGTTTAACTGTCATTGAGTGTGTGCACACTTAACAGAGGCTGAAGCAATGCTTTTCTTTTAAGATCTTGAGATCAGATTTGAACGCTTTCATACATCATAAAATAAGGACACAAATAGAAATTAAAAAGTCCAACTACAAATAAACTAGGCAATACTGCACACAGTTAAATGTCTACAAGACAGTAATGAGATTACTTTTCTCTTCCTCGTAGGATCCTCCAGAGCTACTGCTGTACCGAGATTCCAGCCTGTGGTGCTGACGATTCAGGTTGCTATTCAAACCGCCGTAGATATCAAGATGGGGATAACTGTTAAAATCAACAGACAACATTACTAATTCAATGCAGTTAGGAGTTTTGCTTTATTTAGTTTTTCTGTAAAGCAAAGTTCAAGAGAAGCTGCTCTAAAAACCATCACCATCAAATCATCATGCCATCTACTATTGTATATATACTCAACTGAGCAGGCATGCATCTGCAATGTCAGTGCACTGTATTCTAGAGGGTAGAAACAGGTTCAGATATAAGACTATATATATATATATATATATATATATATATATCTATATCTATCTATCGATATATATATATATATATATATATATATGAGAAGGAACACAACACGACAGTAAATACAATGGTAACACACCTAAAGTAAGCCTGCCACAAGAAAAATCCAGGGTGGTCATTATTTACTTTCTTCTGAAAATGCCAGCTGACTGGTAGTTACAATGTATTACTATATTTATCACACAGACAGACCTCATCTGGTGCTGTCAGCTCACAGTCCATATCACAGCTCAGGGGGATCAGCAGAACATTCAGTTAACATGCAATTATCAGTTCTTCTACAGTAGCAGATTAGCAAGTGAAGCCTTAGTTTCCAACTTAAAGTGATTGTTTTTTTTTTTTTTTAAATAACAAACATGTCATACTTACCTCCTCTGTGCATGGGTTTTGCACAGAGTGTCCCCGATCCTCCTCTTCTGGGGGCCCTCAGTGGCGCTCCTGGCTCCTCCCTGCATTGATTGCCCCATTGGAGAAGCGCTCTCGCTGGGGGCACTTGTGCGGACGCGCTCCAGTGTCCTGCTGCTGCGTCCATTGACACAGAGCAGGACTCGGCCCTGCGTCATTGGATTTGATGGACAGCAGCAGGAGCCAATGGATGCGCTGCTATCAATCTATCCAATCAGGACCAGAGACACTGGCTGGAGCTGCTAGGCTCATCCCGGCGCAGGAAAGATCAGGCTCAGGTAAGAAGTAGGGGGGCTCTGGTGCATGACAGGAGGTTTTTCACCTTAATGCATATGCATTAAGGTGAAAAAGCGCAACATTTTACAACCCCTTTAATGATGCTGCAATCACAGGAAATTATCTATTATAAGATCAAGAACCACAAGTCCACATAAATTTTATCAATAAGCAAATTTACAACGAGGTATCAAGGCTTTCATTTGGAGGGCTGAAAGAAGTGTCAATGGACTACGAGTGCGCCGATTCCCAAACTCAGCTCATTAAGAAATACAATCCTTGCTGTTGCAATGGCAGATGGGATTTGTAGTTCATTTGTTCACAGATTCCTAAAACTGACAGCCCTTTACCCCCTACACACAGTCATAGGGGAGAAAGGCATTAGGGTGTGTGTGTGTGTGGGCGATGGCGTTTGCCCCATGTTACAAATTACACCCCAAAAACGGGTGTAACATATAACATGGTGCAAAAGGTGAACTTAGCCTTCAAACTACTATCGCCTGGCCAAAGCCTATCCACCGATTAGATCTTGCTGCACAATGGCAGCCTCTGCAATACAGCCATAGAGAAAAATGGCATCGCTGTTTAAATGTAATTTCGGAATTCTGACAACCCTTTTTGTGAAAAAAACATCTCCTCTTTGTGAATTCCTTGTGTCTAACAGGCATGTGTGAAATATCTGTGTGCATCCATTCCTACTCTGCAGGTCTGAATCAGGCAGAACTTTCCTCCCGAGGTGCAACAGTATCTTGCCATATCCTCAGTCTTCCTTTGTGTGCGCTAGGCTGTCTATCAACATGCAGAAAAAATGGGTCAGATCATAGAGAGCCAGACTATTTATTCTCTCCCGTTGCAAGAAAAAACATTCTATTTAGTCATAAGCAAAACTAGCTACATGGATTGAGAAGAAATGATGTCACATCCTACCATTAAGCTGATATTTTAGGATAATGCTGTCCATTTACAGTTTTTCTAAATGGCTTATAGAATTCGCTATACTATTGCTGATCTTCTTTTCTATTGAATATACATTTATACCAATCCCAGGAATTGTTTAAGTCTCATACCAAAGCATCTGCCATCTGTGAAAGGATTTACTGTGTGGCATTTTGTCCCCTGATCCAATTCCTACTTCATATTGGCTTCTGTATTATAACAGCTATAAATTCTGTACATATTTTTTATAGATTAATATTTCCATTTTATTGTTAGAAACAAAGTTACAAAGAGCAAATTCACTGGGGCTTTATTTATTTTAAGTGTGAAAGACTCAAAGAGACAAAGGAAGAATATGATTGGTTACCACTAGTCAAAACAATGGCTGGTGGGGTTCTGTGAATTTTATTTGGTGTGCCTCTATGTTACTTTAAGTATAAAAAAATGCACAGAACGTCACTTACGTATCATCAACACCATCCCTTGTATGTTTGTTGTCCAGATTGCTATCAGTTTGAGCAACCATTGTATTGCTGCTGGATGTGGTTCCTTGCAAGATGAGAAAACTCAGTTAGCAACAGCACTGAACAATAATTATATTGGTATATTCATATACATTTTGAGCGCATCAACATACTACGGAGAGTTTTTAATAAGGAAGTGCAAAGTGCTATGTATCCTTTAGCATATAACTAGATTTGACAGAAGTTACTATAATAAACTACCTTAAAATGCCTTAAAGGATGGATATCGGCCTGGAGGAGTGGACTTTCCTAGGCAGGCTGCTTTTGCATGTAATAGAAATGCTCACATGTGATGCTGAGCCCCCATGATTTAAGAACTGAAATCCGAGGGTGTGTCAGGGATAGTAAGGCTGGGGAGAAAGGGACTGGATGATGCTAGACATCATTAAGCCAGAAATTAAGAAGGGCTCAATCTGACTTTCTACAGCTCACAGTGTGTAGTGAAATCAGAGTAAGCAACTTCAGTACAGGAGAGAGGCCTGTACACTGTGCAGGGCTGATGGTAAGGGCCGGTTCACACTGAGGCGATCCGACTTCGGGGCGACTTTGCTAGGCGATTTGAAAAGGCGAAGCGGCGCGATTGCGAAGCGATATCAGGCGATTTCAACACGAGTACCTGGGACATGAGAGGTGTGTCTTCTGGCAAAATTATGTTTTTCTTCCTGGAAAGTCGCTTCTTCATAGACTGGGATCTGACTTGAAAGCGAACTTCCATTGACTTCTATAGGCTCAATTCGCCTAGAAGCCGCTTGAAAATAGTACAGGAACCTTTTTTGGAATCGCTTTGGACTTGAGTAGCGCATATTAAGACGGCTCCATTCATTCCAATGGGATTTCTGATGTCAGGCGATTTGAGACGAATTGGGGCGATACAAGTCGATCGCGGATCGCCTCAGTGTGAACCGGCCCTAAGGCTCAATTTCAGCTATAAAGCCTGGTCGGTTCAGCAGGGAGCGCCTGCGAACCATGTATGGGCAGGCTGAATGTACCCAAGTTTATCGATCAACTTGGGTACAACCAGCCTGCTGGATTTTACACGCGATTACTGCTAGGGGCTGTTCTAGTGACTAGCAATAATTACTGCATGTTCTCCCAGCCAGGACAACCCCTCTCGCTCCCCCCACCGGCAGAACACAATGGCTCTACGGGAGGGATTCCCTCATCAACACAGACTTGGGGATGGGGGAATTGAGTGATTTTCTTTCCTGCAACCACGAAATCACTCCATCTATGGCTAGCCTTAGGATACAACCATAAAAGAACATTAACAATGGAGGCCCAAATTATGCCTATTTAGTATAATAAGTAGAATAAAACACCACTTGTCTATTTACATGGATAATATGGTTGAAAAAAAAAGTCCATACAGTTCAACCAACAGTTGAAAAGACATACTAGTCTGTTAATGAACTAGTGGCTAGATGAAGACCAAGGCAAGTGATGGTGTTACTGCATTTATAAAGGGAAGCTAATCGAATATCTATGGACTTATTTCCTCTTACCTGAGGTGACAGAGGGTATTTTATAGCTTGAAGTGATGCGGTAATATGGTGGATTGTCCATATGAGTTACTCCAGAGCTCACTGGATCTGTGAGTTGGAGCTCACTAACCAGTTCCTCCAGAAGCTGCATTGTCTTATCTCGGCCCAGATACACAATCACCTTCTTTACCTAGGGGGGAAAAATACATTAATTGTTGTCATACACAGAGGCCTATAGTACATATCTTTTTTTTTTTAAAGATATGTTTATTGAAGGTTTTACATAGACAATAAACAAAGGTTACAACTGCAACCAAAAAAAAAAAAAAAAAGTCCAGATAACCAAACTGTGCCTCTTAGGTCTCACCTATAGTACCTATCTAACGTTTTGTAGAAGCACTCGGCAGTGTAAATTTTTGGAGTATATTGAGCGCTCCCCACCACTCAAAGAAGCTTCATATTCAGTCAGATTGATCGGTACATACAGGTAACCAACCAAATATTTGTTGCTCATGAATAACTGCAGATGCTTAGGGCACAGATTATGTTGTCACTGATACCTTGTTTTGTGGAACAAAGTGTCCACTGGATGATTTTAAAGACTTGCAATACAGTTTTCATTTAATTTAATCTAGTAATAAGTGGACCTTCAGTCGTTTTTTCAACTTTCCATCTATTAAATCCTCTGCCCTAGGCGTATGACATGCACAGCTCTCTCTCTCACTCTTGTTAGAGTTTGCCAGGAAGGGAGGGGGGATGAGTCATAAGAGGGGCAATGGGAGCTGCAGAGCTGGAGGTGTGTCTGTGTAAATCCAGGAAGTGAACGGGCTGGGGTTTCAGCTGCCCACAGTTAAAATGGCTGCAGCCAGACTCAATGGAGGGAGATTTCTGCAGACTATTTGGCAAATACATAATCACAGTATATATAAAATAATATGCAAAGTGGTTGGAGGGAAGCTTCAGAATGGCAAAGATGTTTTTATTACAAATTATGTGAGCAGACTGCAGTTCCTCTCTAAGATTCAAATGATGGAGCCAAGATCGGCACGGTGCCCTGGTGGTGCTAAATTTAAAGTATTTTTTTTTGTATTGGCATTGATCTGCTCCCTTTGTACTGCAGAGGTGCGTTTATATCTTATGCTAGATATAGGAATATCAAAGATTACAGCATGATCCAAACTCAGGCCACATATAGCCAATTACATCTAAGTAAAACTATCTTTATGTTTATTATCAAACACTTACTTAGGTTACCTAATGACTGTGATATTAAGCACACAAAGTAAACAACCTAATGAAAGAAAAATGCTTCTTCCTAGATTTCTCTACAGTCCTTACATATGTACTAACGACAGACAAGTTTACGCTTCTTCAATAAGCAATGCAAAGGACAGTTACTTATAGCAAGCAGATTTAAACATTTTCTGATCTAACAGTAAACTTAACTCTGATTGGCTATAACATTCTGCCAATGCTTAGTAAATTAGTCCAACTCTGTATATAATAAATAACTCACTGGCAAACCTATGTAAATATAGAAATGCATTTTAAATAAATACTTACATAAGGCAACAGGCTCGGTTCACTGTTCACACCACAAATGCTTATCAGAAAGTGCAAAATAATTTTCAGATTTTTTGGCCATCCATCTGCAAGGGTGGTCCACACATTTTCAATTTCAGACCAAGCCACCTCATCTCCATACTGTAATAAAAAAAATAAAAAAAAACAGTTTATATGGTAGACACAGAAAAAAAAATAAAAAAATACAAGCTTTACAAAAGCATAATCCGTGCAATAGCTGCACAGACACAGCCGCTGCTCCCTGTATGTGTGGGGCCATCCATGTCACACTGGGAGCAGCAGCTGTGTCCATGCTGCCACTGCATCCCAACTGATTGGACTCCTTCCTTGGCATTAATTTCACATTCAATAATTTTTATTGAAAAAATGTAAAAGGTACAAAGCACGGCATATGAGAACTTTTGAAATTGCCAAGAAAATAGTAGACAACTAGAATATAGCTAGTGAGAATGCAAAAACATCTAACGGTGTAAATTGTATAATAATAAACAGAACTTGTAGCCTGTGAGTCATAGAAGGTATTGGTGAGCTTTGCCAGTAATTTAAAAGCAGTAAGTCGGGGGAGAAGGGGAGGTGAGAGACCACTCTGTGCAATACCAGTGCACAGAGCATTTAAGTATGTCTTCTTTTATTTTAATAAAAAAAAACAAAAAAAAAAAAAAAACAGAAAACTGGACCTTACAACTCCTTTAATGGGTGCTAGGGATGTGGCGCTTCTCTTATTACAACACAGGAACCTTTCCAATTATTACAGCAGGCAGACCCTTGCAGTGTCTCAGTATTCATCAACTCCAGAATAAAAAACAAATAAAACAGGTGAGAAGCTGTAAATGATGTTGCTAAAATACTTGCAATGCATATAGCTGTTCTAGAAAGAATTAGTTTCCCTTAAAATGCTTCCAGTAAGAACATTTCTGACAAAAGTAGACACTTTATTTTAAATGAAAAAAAAAAAATATGGGGTATTTCCAGATGTGCAACTTTACCTTTGCGGTCATATACAGCAAGTTATTTAAAACCATAGCAGTGGCTTGTGGCGATCCCCATCCTTCTCCTCTAAGCCAGCGCCTGCTGTTAACCATCGCATCACGGTCTTGCAGTGACTCGTCAACATCGTCCTCATGTCTTCGTACAGTAGGCAAAGGCTTCAAATCTACCAGCTCAATGTTATTCATCCATGGTAGTAAATAGTGCAACATCACCTGTCGACCAGCAGGATGCGCTGTTTGTATTCTCTGGCTGATTTCTGTCAAGGGGAATTATAGTAAGGTGTCAGAAAAAAGTTAAAGGCAAACTTACTTAAAATTGGTCATACACAAATAAGGCTTTGTAACATACATTCTTAGAGTTTTACATTCTAGGTTAAGTCTGTTAATACAATATTAGAAAATGTGAACAGACTTTAAAGGGGAATAATAAATGTGCTAAGAATAAAAAAAGCACACAGTATTGGCTATCTGAAACCAGCCATGAATATGTGCTTCCTCAGCCTACTGTCCTTACCATGTTAGCGTGTAATCCACAATTAACAGAAATAGATACTGCAGCTTATTGATATAATATAAAACAATGTGTATAATAAAAAAATATTAAAGAATAGGCCAAATGATAAGATCTGTAGAAGAAACTGCACATGGAACAGGTCAGCTTATTGCTGTGAACATGTGCTGTGTGCTGGTTGAGTCATGTGCCACATGTTAAAGCAAGCTCTGATGTGTTAGTCTATACAGGCAGTTGTATACAGTGCTTGCACTGGTCGCAATGGCAGAGTTTGTGTTCAAATGCATTCACTGCCAAGGGCATCTAATACTTACCAAATAAGGGAACCACTGTGTTTATTATCCCACCTGATCTAGAAGAAAAATCCTAATAGCCAGGTTTCTCAATTTACTGTCAAAATACTTGGTGGCTTCCAATCACAGCAGGCTGACTTTTAGAACACTGAGGAAGCAGGGGATTCAACCCTGCTATTTTGAAAGGAAAGAACAGATAAAGAACACAAGCACACACTGTGTATTAGCTGCTTCAATACCTGAAAAAATCGGAAGAGTAAGTTCTGGGTATGTCCGTGCTAGTTCTTCAGAAAGCTGGTAGTAGGATACGGAGTACAGGTGCGGCAATGGGGATGGGTGACTCAATATTCCATCTGTTCTGTGTACTTCCAATTTGTGAGCATATCGGAACATCTTGGGCTCCAAAATCTGCCATAAAAAAATTAGAGGACTGAACAACCGAGCAATGGAACACTGGGGACAGAACTAGGTAGGCAGTAAACTACAGCAGCTTGAGACAATCAAAGGAGCAAAAAAAAAAAAAAAAAAACCTTCTGAAAACACACATATTTCAAATGGAAATACAGATATCATAATATCTATTTAACCCACAGATTCAAATATGTCATGCTGGATATACGCTATGGGTTTGATGTATCATAATGTCTACATTTAAAGTTACATACCCACAGTCATCTGTCCTAAAAGCCAAAATGTAACTGCAAACAGCTGTGTCCAAATGGCCTCTGTGGAGTTCTGTCAGTTCATAGTACCGACACGTTCATAGGTCCTATGTAATGTAAACTAGCAATACTGATCATTTGATGCAGTGAACGTCCTCCATTGTCAGGTAAATATTATTTCTCCCTCTAATAATGGAAGCTCAACTCAATGACTGTGATGCATAGTGATATGTCTGTTATATGGGAGATGTTCATTGTTTGGTCATGTGATCTATGTAATGTACTCAATGCATAAGTATTGTCATTAAAAGATACACATATATATATATATATATATATATATATATATAAAAGGAAGAAAATACCTGCTATGAAATACATGGAAAAGCTGTGTTTGCTAAGATTATTGAAAATGATGAGGCCTTGCACTGGTGGGCAGACACTTGAGTGGGAGATGACGCACCTTGTTGGGTTAATAACGTTTAATGTACAATAAACAGTTTCCAAACCTGCAGCAACTGCATAGCAACTTCATAGATCTCTCTGGCAGAATCGGCCGCCTTAAACAGTATCAGATTAAGGAGTGTAACTGTGTCACACTGGTAATCCCTGGAGAAAGATTAGAGATGAAATAATATTAAGACAAGAGATGCATTTTTACCTATTTACTATGACAAAGAGCAATGTGCCAAGTACACAAGAAACAAATCAGTATTCAAATATCATTGCTCTGAGTGTTTTAAATTGAAATTGGTTTGGTCTCCATCTGTTACTATGCTTTGGACCTCCTTGCTTGTTCTTGCACTTTCACTTGAATTTAAGTTTTTCACAATGTAACAAGCCAGAGAATGTCAGTTGAGAGAGATGGGCTATACCTGTTCTGGAAAACACTGGCAATGGCTTTAAAGCAGCCTGATGCCACCCTCTTGGAGCCAGTGTAGCAGCGATCCACTGCCCAGTACATGAGGTTGCTTTGGTCAGGGTTAAGTTCCAGCAAAAGCATGACGGCTTCACATCCAAGCTGGTGAACCTTGCAGAGAGATTAAAAACAATGGTTTGCTGAAAACAGAAGTATTACAATGAAAGCGGTCAAATCTATACAGTACTTTTGATAAATAATTCTGTTATTTTTTTTAAAGAATAGTTCTGCTTTTTTTTTTTTTTCTTGGATTACATTTAGCTTTAAACACACAGGATCATCAGGTTCAACCATTTATTATAAATTGTGACACCATGCCTAATTTATAATTTTGTCATTAAAAAGAGCTACCTGTAATGCTCCAAAAAAAACAAAAAAACAATCAGATTAGAAAAATAACAGATTGAGCCTGGGTTCACTCTATAGCGAACACAGACATTGCATGTGATTCACACCCGCACTGCTGTGTCGATCACATGCGATGTCTGTGCAATGTGAGTTCAGCCATACAGTTGCATGGATGAACTCGCATTGGATTTGCATAAAAAAAAGGTGCATGGACTTTTTTTCTCCCGCACTGGATTTAGATCGCATGGGTGTTAACACCCATGCGATCTGATTCCCGTCCGAATCCACAGTTCGCAGTGCGATCTGTGAACCGATCTGGGGGTGTCATTAACATTGTATTGACACCTGCAGCGGTTCACAGAGGGCAGAGTGAACTGCCTGCGGGACAGGTGTGATGCGGGAACCGGCACTGGAATCGCGCGGGTTCCCGCAGTTCTATAGTGTGAACCCAGGCTGAGAAAGAAAACTTGACGGAGACTTGCTGCTGTGTTGCAATCCAGACAGTTCTAGCTACAGTCAAACTTTAAAATGAGGCAAAGGGGTTGAACTACTACAACTGGAGAGTGCAAAATCTGGTGCAGCTGTGCATGGTACCTAATCAGCTTTGAACTTCAGCTTGTTCAATTAAGCTTTGCCAAAACACCTGGAAGCTGATTGATTTCTAGATTAGGCCCCTTTCACAAGGGCAGATCGTTCGGTTTCGCCTGTTAGTTTTTCAGGCGGACCCGAACGGACGCTCCATTACTCTCTATGGAGCGACGGATGTCAGCGGTGACATGTCCGCTGCCACCCGATCCGCCAAAAACAGACGAATGGAAACCCTATTTTCCATCCGTCTGGCGGATCGGATGAACACGGACAGACGGTCCCTGTTCATCCGATTCTCCATAGAGGAGAATGGAGCTGTGACAGGACAGTCTCTGCACGGGATCAACAGATGGATCCCCGCTGAGCAGCGGAGCCGTCAAAACGGGCTCCGCTATTGTGAAAGAGCCCTTATGCACTCCAGTTTTAGTACATGATCTCCAAAGTACCAACTATGCCATATGGTAAAAATACATTCTTTTTGGCCTAATTCTGTTTTTTTGGAATAACTTTCAGTTCATGGTGTAAAGTGTGGGGCACACATGTCATTGGATTCAGGGTCGTATTTACACATCAAACAGTCCTAGGTGCCCCTAATGGTACACTTTTGCACTTCCTGCATTAAGTGATACTTTTAATAAAAATGAATACTAGAGTGTAATATTGGAGTCTGGATGGGGTCTACTTTATATGCAAAACCACTTTTCAACTTTACAGACCTGCTAGCTATATAAAAAATAGTTTCAGCTCTTCTGCCCTATAAAAGCCTTCTAAACTCCTCTCAACATCCCCTGCACCTCCTTCCTCTACAGCTCTTTTATTGAATTCACCCACAAATGTTCAGAGAAACAATGAACAAGATTTGCAGATTTTGTAGCTGCTGTGCTCCCTTGTAACTCTGCTGCAATATGCACTGATTAACATTTGCCATTATGGTACATACAGCACTGATAGGTTTTCCAGAAGACGTTGGAAACTAGTGAAGGAGAAAGAAGGCTTTTTGGCTTACTATTAACAGAACTGCTACTGAGTCTTTCTGCACAATATCAAAACCAGAAATAAAAATAAAAAACCTTCACTTTACAGAGCAAAAGACTGCGCTAACTTGGAACGTGTTAAACCTTGAGTTAATGGGTATCAGAAGCGCATAAATATTTCTAAAATGAAAAAAAACACATATAAAACAGACAGAAAATATTACTTGGTTTAGCTTTACTATACTTACACACTTATCTGTGATTAAAATGTAAAGCTTCCTGCACTCAAAACTAAATACAGCTATTATACTGAGCCGTTCTAATACAGACAGCATCATAGCACTGCACTAGACTATTAAGCTAAACCTACCCATTATAGACGGTCTATTGCACATTAATGACATACAACATGTTGTTAAACAGTAGTACTACAAACAAATTATCTTCTGCACACAACTACTTTCCTGTCCAATAATAAAAAAAAAAAAAAAAAAAAAAAAAAAAAAAAAAAAAAAAACAAGCTGCTAACAGTAAGCCTGTTTTGGCTGAGAGTATACAGGGAGTGCAGAATTATTAGGCAAGTTGTATTTTTGAGGAATAATTTTATTATTGAACAACAACCATGTTCTCAATGATTCCAAAAACTCATTAATATCAAAGCTGAATATTTTTGGAAGTAGTTTTTAGTTTGTTTTTAGTTGTAGCTATTTTAGGAGGATATCTGTGTGTGCAGGTGACTATTACTGTGCATAATTATTAGGCAACTTAACAAAAAACAAATATATACCCATTTCAATTATTTATTTTCAGCAGTGAAACCAATATAACATCTCAAAATTCACAAATATACATTTCTGACATTCAAAAACAAAACAAAAACAAATCAGTGACCAATATAGCCACCTTTCTTTGCAAGGACACTCAAAAGCCTGCCATCCATGGATTCTGTCAGTGTTTTGATCTGTTCACCATCAACATTGCGTGCAGC
>BLSH010513675.1:329227-343415 GCA_018402905.1 Glandirana rugosa | reverse complement strand
AGGTTAGGCGGTCTGCTTACCTTTTATCCCAAAGGTATGCAGACCTAAATAGTCTTGCGTAGCCTACAGTCGCCTGTACAGTGACTACCGTAGACAGCGAGGTATCTTCACGTACCTCGCAGGCAATTCCAGGCGGACTTTTTGACTGTCCACCTGGACTTCCCCGGCGTACACACTTTCTCGGGTGTCATTTTCACGTCGTTTAAACAATTACCGGTGGTAATTGTGACGACAGACCGGCTAACGATATGTGACACACGTCTTAATAATCCGTTTACTCATAAAACTGGTGTAGTAGGAGAAATACGTACAACAGAATGAGGTTCGACATATCCGTACTTTCGGGCCTAATAATTATGCACACCTGATATAGGGTGTTGATGTCATTAAACCACACCCCTTCTCATTACTGAGATGCACATCACCTAATATGCTTAATTGGTAGTAGGCTTTCATGCCTATACAGCTTGGAGTAAGACAACATGCATAAAGAGGATGATGTGGTCAAAATACTCATTTGCCTAATAATTCTGCACACAGTGTATAGCAATCGGCCAGACAGCAGTGTTAATGGTGGCCATTAACAAATTTGCTGCACTTTTACTGTGGGCTCTTTCACACATGCGGCCCCTTCAGGTCCACCTGTCAGTTTTTCAGGCGGACCTTAACGGACGCTCCATGCACTTCTATGGAGCGACAGATGCCATCAGTGACATGTCCGCTGACATCCGATGCGTTCTGATAAATCCAGACGTATGGAAACCCTATTTTCCATTCGTCTGGCGGATTGGATGAAAATGGACAGGCGGATCCCTTTTCATCCGATCCCCCATAGAGGACAGCGGGGCTCTGACGGGTCCCTCTCTGTACAGAGAGCGGAGAGGGACCTGTCATCCACCGGCTCAGCGGGGATCAACAGATCGATCCCTGCTGAGCAAGCGGAGTCTGTGAAAACAGACATGCCTGTGTGAAAGGACCCCTAAGAGACAAAATAATTTCCGCAAACTCCCCTGTGTTCTTATCCACCTTAAAGTGTAACTAAATGTAAAAGGTTTTTTTTATTTGTTTTGGATAGAGTGGAGAGGGATTAGAACGCTTGTCAGGTTTTATTGCGGTCAGTGCCCCCTTATTAGGGAGATTCACCTTCGCTATCTGTCCTGTTTACCATCATCATTGAAAGTGAAAGTAAAAGAAAATCCCAAATTTTGGGTTGACATCAGAACGCTAATAGAGGGGAAATCATTCAATGGGACACTAGTTCTGTTGACCTTGGTAATATACCGGATTTTCCTCACTTTGGAGGGATTTCCTCTCACTTCCTGTTTTGGATAGGAGACAGGAAGTGAAGGGAAATCTCCTCAATGGGACACAGATGGCAAAATACAGGTTTGCTTTAAAATGAGAGATTTTCGTTTCTCTACAATTGTGGGTGCTTATCTGTGGCTGGTGTCTGAAGATCTGTAATACATACAGTGAGGGAAATGAAAGTATTTGATCCCCCTGCTGATTTTGTACATTTGCCTGCTGACAAAGAAATGATCAGTCTATAATTTTAACGTACTGTGCATAAATAAAATTGTGCTCCACAGTATCGCCTATGCATGGGGAGACCATGTAAACCATATGCTGGTATATCAAATTGTCAGAGCAGAAATAGGCAAATATGGATATGGAGGAACCCCCATATAATGAAAGAGTAACAGTCCACAATAAAGTCGATCTCTTGATTATTAAAGTGATATTTCTTCCTCAGAGATCAAGCATTCAGTGGTCGGGGCTCCAGGTGACAAGTGATTAAAGTGACATCCAATAATAGTAAGTGAGTGCGCTTACCAGAAGCTGGTAGGGCACCAGCAAAAGATGTATGGACTTGTTGTTCACGTTGCAAGTAATTCAAATAAGCATGGTGATTCAAGTGACAAGTGATGTGAATGGTGCTCCAAGTGGTAATTATGAGAAGTGAGTAAGCTTACCAGAAGCTGGTAATCAACCAGCAGAAGTGATTTTGGAGACTCAGAAGAGGTAGAGGAGTGGAAGTGGTTCCTTGTGGGGATCCTTGGTCGTCTGTTGCTTTGTCCTCCTCGGAGATGTTGGGGGGTAGATCACCATGCTTATTTGAATTACTTGCAACGTGAACAACAAGTCCATACATCTTTTGCTGGTGCCCTACCAGCTTCTGGTAAGCGCACTCACTTACTATTATTGGATGTCACTTTAATCACTTGTCACCTGGAGCCCCGACAACTGAATGCTTGATCTCTGAGGAAGAAATATCACTTTAATAATCAAGAGATAGACTTTATTGTGGGCTGTTACTCTTTCATTATATGGGGGTTCCTCCATATCCATATTTGCCTATTTCTGCTCTGACAATTTGATATACCAGCATATGGTTTACATGGTCTCCCCATGCATAGGTGATACTGTGGAGCACAATTTTATTTATGCACAGTACTTTTTATAACACGAGCGCCGCACTCTCTGTTTGCATTAGTATTTCTCAATTTGGTAATTGTCGTGCTGGCAGCTGTAATTTATATACTTTGGTAGCGCGGTATTCCTATTTTCTATAATTTTAACGCATTTCTAAAAAAGTTATAAATTGATTTGCATTTTAATGAGTGAAATAAGTATTTGATCCCCTATCAATCAGCAAGATTTCTGGCTCCCAAGTGTCTTCTATACAGGTAACGAGCGGAGATTAGGAGCACTCTCTTAGGCCCTTTCACACTTGTGCGACTTGTCCTGCGACTGCAAAGTCGCAAGACGAGTCGTTCCCCGTGATTTTCAATGAGTACCATTCATATCTGTGCGACTTCAAAATAGTTCCTGCACTACTTTGGTCCGACTTTGATGCGACTTGAGGTCCATGGACCTCAGGATTATACAGGCATTACTTCAAGTCGCATCAAAATTGCGGCAAAATCGCTTGACTTTCAAGTCGCACAAGTGTGAAAGGGGCCTTAAAGGAAGTGCTCTTAATCTCAGCTTGTTATCTGTATAAAAGGCATCTGTCCACAGAAGCAATCAATCGGCTTCCTATCTCTCCAACATGACCAAAATCAAAAAGCTGGTCAAGGATGTCAGGGACAAGATTGTAGACCTACACAAGGCTGGAATGGGCTACAATACCATCACCAAGCAGCTTGGTGAGAGGGTGACAACAATTGGTGCGATTATTAGCAAATGGAAGAAACACAAAATAACTGTCAATCTCCCTCGGTCTGGGGCTCCGTGCAAGATCTCACCTTGTGGAGTTTCAATGATTAATAGAACAGTGATGAATCAGCCCAGAACTATGCGGGAGAATCTTGTCAATGATCTCAAGGCAGTTGGCATCATAGTCACCAACAATTAGTAACATACTACGCCACGAAGGACTGAAATCATGCAGTGCCCGCAAGGTCCCCCTGCTCAAAAACGCACATGTACAGGCCATCTGAAGTTTGCTAATGAACATCTGAATGATTCAGAGGAGAACTGGGTGAAAGTGTTGTGGTCAGATGAGACCAAAATCAAGCTTTTTGGCATCAACTCAACTCGCCGTGTTTGGAGGAGGAGGAATGCTCAAACATGGAGGTGGAAACATTATGCTTTGGAGGTATTTTTTTCTGCTAATGGGACAGGACAACTTCACTGCATCGAAGGCACGATGTACGGGGCAAAGTACCGTCAAATCTTGGATGAGAACCTACTTCCCTCAGCTAGGGCATTGAAAATGGGTCGTGGATGGGTATTCCAGCATGACAATGACCCAAAACACACGGCCAAGACAACAAAGGAGTGGCTCAAGAAGAAGCACATTAAGGTCTCGGAGTGGCTTAGCCAGTCTCCAGACCTTAATCCCATAGAAAATATGTGGAGGGAGCTGAAGATCAGAGTTACCAATCGTCAGCCTCGAAACCTTAATGACTTGGAGAGGATCTGGAAAGAGGTGTGGGAAAAAATTCCTTCCGAGATGTTTGCAAACCTGGTAGCCAACTACAAGAAACGTCTGGCCTCTGTGATTGCCAACAAGGGTTTTGCCACCAAGTATTAAGTCATGTTTTGGGAAGGGGTCAAATACTTATTTCACTCATTAAAATGCAAATCAATTTATAACTTTTTTTAAATGCGCTTTTCTGGATTTTTTGTTGTTATTCTGTTTCATTGCCCCTGAAAGGCAAACATACCAAAGCTCTTGCGTACAGCTGTTTACTCTTATTGCGCTGCTACTACTGCCATATGAAAAAAAGTTTCAGGAAATCGCAGACAGCGCATTTAAATGAATTAGGATTGCATTAAAAGCTCTTAAATGATTAGGCACTTAATCCAACCACACCACTCTGTCCTACCTTCTTGTCTTGGGAGTCCAAAATGTTATCCAGCCATTTGTATAAATATCCATCGGGTGACAGACCCACGTTGTCAGCAACTGGACCACAACATAACACAGCAGACATCGCCTGCAAGAAAAACACAACAGTGTGCTTAGCAGTTCACACTTTATAGGAAACACTGCCTATGCACAATAGCATTATTACTGTTATAGCATGGTAAACTACATCTTGTGGTACAATTAAAACGGTAACATAGTGGTGTAGGTCAGATACAAAAAAATTATGGAGTGATATATGCAATAACAAATATTTAAGTACATCTTTAATGGCAATTAGTAGATTTGAATTTACCCTGATATTAGCCTTCTGGAATCCTTCGCAGAACAATACTTGGAGTAGAAGAATCAGCACCAGAAGCCATTAGAGATGTGCTAACATCCCGTGCCACACAACTTCAAAAGTATGCCTACTGGTCATAATCATCCTAGGTACTGAGTGATGGAAGGAGGTCTTAAAATATTCTGATGCTATGTGGTCACTCATACCCTCCCGATGGCCCCCCCTGTATTTTCATGCAGCTGTAAATTAGCCCAGACATTATATCCATGCATTTTGATATCTGGCTATAACTATATATTAAAAAAAAATAAATAATAAAATAGGTCTTAAGATTCGAATTGAGCAGCAAATATGTATTGAATAAAACAATACTGTATAGTGCTGGTTGGATCCAAGCCTCTATTACGGCTATTATCAGGCTATTATCAGTGACCTAGAAACAGATGCGCCTCACCATACTTCTTTGTAATCCTCTCACTGCTGGAAAAGCATTCTGCACTAAACAAACTACAGCTCTAGGAATGAAAACCACAAACTAGGGCTGAATAAGAGCAGGCCTAAGAATGAACATTTTGCTTTTATTATGTAAACCCTGGAAATAGGCAAGACTCCAAGTTTAAAAAGGATACAGTCTGAAAGTTCATCATAATGGGTCATAAGAATGACATGCATTCATGTTATGCAAATTCAGATATTACTACAACAGTATACCTTTAATGCACAGTACTGATGTCTATTGATCTGCATGTTCCGGTCACTATATCTGTCCAAAGGAGTGAACATTATGCTGAACGGTCCGGCCCAGTGGCTGAATAACATGAAAAGGCTGTGGCGTAGACTCTGCTGAGGAAATATACTTCTTCTCTGGTGCACTGTAAAAAAACATTCATTGCATTAATGCATGGATGGAACGGGATGAATTTCAATTTATGTAAGGGCAGGCTGGTTGTACAGAAGTCAATTTACCTAATTGACATCTGTACAATCACCGCCTGGCTTTTCCTGATCCATCAGTGCCGCCAGCTATAGCCGGCAGCACTGATCAGTGTATTCTGACAACGGGGAAAGACTGCTCATTGGCAGAATACAATAGCTCAGCGGGAGTGATTTTTCTCATTTTTTGCTTCGTTCCACCACCCTCTGGATACATTTTTAAAAATGACTAATGCATGGGCTGCCTTACTGATAGATGAATCCCCCCATCCACAACTTCGAGTGCACCATATGTTATTTACACAAAAAAAAGAGAGGGGTATAAACTAGATCGGGGGCCAGCAACACATAGATTGTGATCTACCAGTAGATCGTGGACAGGTGACTGGTAAATTGCTGTCTTGGCTTGCTGACCCGCCATCCCATAGCATCAAACAGAGTGCAATGCAGAGAGAATACTTGTAAAATGGGAGCTGTAGTAGTGAGCAAGAGCCGCATAGGCTGATGCCTCCTCTGTAGTGCTGGCTCCTGTCCTTTGCGGAGTGATACCAACTGCACTCCACCGCTTATCCTGGCTGGCGGTCTCCAGAGTGGTGTCAGCAGCAGAAAAGAAGAGATCTTTAGATCAGTATGAAGCAATACACTGGGCATAATAGTATAGGGTTGCTTTCACATTAATGTGCTGCAGTATACCCACATTGCAGGTGAAGTGCAGTGTCCCTGCGGGTTTGTTGCACTTGGCCATAGATTTCTATTATATCCTGCGAGCTTGGTGAACCACCGGATTTAAACCCAAGATTGCCATGCAATGCATGCGATTGCAACATGGTAGAATAGGCAATTAGAGGTTTAAATCAGGGGTAAGGAGGTGCCCGGTGATCTTTGATGTCTGCTATGTTGTTCAGGTAGATCTCCACCTCTTTAAGCTTGCCTACCCATGATCTAGATATAATAGGCATAATAAAACCAAATACATTCAAAAAATATACTCAATATTTATCAGTCAAAGATAAAGAGCCAGCAAATTCTATATAAATGTAGGTCACCCACCCAACTTCTTAAAAGGCTAAAAACCCTGTCCTGAGATTGGTAAGTCCTTGGGTAGCTACACTCTCAATCTACCTGCATTTTCCCCATAATAATGAAATGGCCTCAATAGCTTCCATTTCTGTAAAATGGCCTCAATGCACTGTCTAATTGAGCGACTATGTGGCAAATGAGGTTTAATATTGATAAATGTAAAGTTATGCATTTGGGGGCTAAGAATATGCATGCATCATACATACTAGGGGTAGCGGAGAAGGATCTGGGGGTTTTGGTAGATCATAAGCTTAATAATGGCATGCAATGCCAAGCTGCGGTTTCCAAAGCAAGCAAAATCCTTTCTTGTATTAAGAGAGGTATGGACTCCAGAGATAGAGACATAATTTTGCCCCTGTTCAAATCATTAGTAAGACCTCATCTGGAATATGCAGTTCAGTTTTGGGCACCAGTTCTCAAAAAGGATATCGAGGAACTGGAGAAAGTGCAGAGAAGGGCAACTAAACTAATAAGAGGCATGGAGGAGCTCCGTTATGAGGAAAGATTAAAGGAACTGAATTTATTCTCTCCTGAGAAGAGGAGATTAAGGGGGGGGGGGGGGGATATGATCAACATGTACAAATACATAAGTGGTCCATATAGTGAACTTGGTGTGGAACTATTTACTTTAAGGTCATCACAAAGGACAAAGGGGCACTCTTTACGTCTAGAGGAAAAAAGATTTCCTCTCCAAATACGGAAAGGTTTCTTCACAGTTAGAGCTGTGAAAATGTGGAATAGACTCTCCCCCAGAGGTGGTTTTGGCCAGCACAGTAGATTGCTTTAAAAAAGGCCTGGATTCTTTCCTTAAATGTAAATAATATAATTGGGTACTAACATTTTTATGCAAGTTGATCCAGGGTGAATCAGATTGCCTCTCGGGGGATCAGGAAGGACGTTTTTTTCCCCCGCTATAGCAAATTGGATTTTCAACATGACTAACTATGTAACTATGGATTGGGTTGTAGGTTTCACTTTATAAACCTTTGTTGGTTCCAACAGTTTTTCAATAGTTTTCAATAGTTTCTCTATAGGCCACCATATTGAAATAGGCCATCAAGTGACCTATTTCTACCGAAGGAAATATGGCCTTAGTGGCTGAAATTGGAGACACTATACCAGTGATGGCGAACCTATGGCACGTGTGCCACAGCTGGCACGCAGAGCTCCCTCTGTGGGCACGCCAGCAGTGTTATCCGCGGCCGCCGCTGATTTTTTTTAATGTACTTGATGATGACTCGTCACTGCTCTGCTCTAGTCTCTCTCTCTCCTCCTAGGCTACCTGTAGTTCCGTCCGGCTGGCGCGCGGCACCGCCCACTCTAGTGGAGTCCCGACTCCTGCTGCAGAGTTATCTCTCTGTGAGGGAGGGGCTGGGACTCTGTGCAGTTCCAGGCAGCACGGGCCCCCGGGCCTCAATGCGGGAGTATAGGATAGAGGAGCTGGAAGGCAATGAATCAAGCTCAAGGAGCCGACTGTCTGAGTGGAGCAGAGTAAGTTATACGCATGCATCGTGGAGTCCTTTCCTCCCCAAGTCTTACTTTCTGGCCTGTCAATTTTATTCATCGGATTGAGGCTCAGCAACATAAGTTGGTATTTCCGTATACTCTACCCTACACTGTGCCATATACTCCACCCTACACTGTGCCATATACTCTGCCCTACACTGTGATATATGCTCCACAGTACACTTTGCATATACTCTGCCCTACACTGTGATCTATGCTCCACAGTACACTGTGCTATATGCTCCGCAGTACACTGTGCTATATGCTCCGCAGTACACTGTGCTATATACTCCGCAGTACACTGTGCTATATACTCCGCAGTACACTGTGCTATATACTCTGCCACAACCTTGGTCCGTGCCTATCCCTGCACTGACCGGTGCATACCTTTTTCAAGGCACCGCTCGGCACTTTGAAAAAAATAGGTTGGTTTTGTGTCGCAGTTTGGGCACTCGGGCCAAAAAAGGATCGCCATCACTGGACTATACAAATGTTACTCAAGTGTTTAACAAGGCATCTACCCCCACAATAAAAACTGCAACGTCTGCAGATTTGTTTGCCGGGTGGGGGAGGAGGGTGAGTTGTAATTTCACTATTATGTGAAGGCCCGGCTTAAATTTAAATCTGTGTGTTCACTTTGGTACATAAATACAAATGTACACTGTAATTCATTTTTCTGACAATAAAACAAGAAAACAGAGTTAATTCTTTTTAGGCACTGTAGTTTTTTAAATTGTGATTTGGAAGGTGGTGTCCATATATCTAGGATTTGCTAGCTTGTTGAGATGGGTTAGGGAGGAACATGTCCCCATCTGCTGGTTCCTCCACTGCAACCCTTAGTATTAAGTAAAATGACAGTAGATTCAGCCTATAATGGTGGAAAACACATCATATCAAGTCAGATAAATTTGAAATAATACCTGGAACATTTTGAATGATATTCGCCACTAAGGCACTAAAATGGCACCGGATATCTTTCAGCATATCAGAGTCCTTCTCGTTCTCTGCTTCCAGTAACTGTCTGGTTAAATCTACATACTCAAGCAAAGTATTGTTCAGGGAATGTGTTTCATTATCCAGGCCTCCACTTGCACTTGAAAAGAAGAGAAAACATTTCAAGATTTAGAAATACAACTGGCATATATAATCATACAGGTTGTACTTTGCATGCAAGATCTGCTCTGCATTCTTTTTTAAATAATAAGGCTTATTCAATGTAGCCAAGCTCAATAATTAATAAGGCTGAATGTGCCTACACTTCCACAGCACGTTCACATACACAAGCAACTGCAGCTCTGTGTTTCAAGTCTATTTAACAAGAAATGAAAGCAGAACAATGTCAAGATACCAGTGCTTTGTGCAATGGACTGCACTGAGTTCTGTTTTGCCTAATCATTATTTTATGTCTAGTTTTCTTATCTTCTGCCTTCACCTTCTTAAAATAATGTGCTGTCAAAACTGTTAGTGTTAATAGTGCTTCCAACAAAGGTTGAAGCCATGAAAGCTTATAAATCAAGAATCAAGTGTTTGGCTCACACTAGACACACTGCAGGCCTTGTTTATTGACTACCAAAAAAAACACTGGCTGTGTTGCTCCACAGCAACCTGCCAGAATCTGCATAGTGTGAAAGCTAGAGATAGGTTCGGGTCTGATTAGTGGTTATGGGACAATAAAAATAAACATATCTCTATTTTAAATACCTAAATAAATATGATGCGGATATTCCATATATTTTTTAATCCCTTCACACCTAAGGGTAAAACAAATCTAAAAGCCTAAGCACAATTTTGCAATTTTGACATCTGTTAGTAAAACTGTACTACTTTGTGCATCCAGGTGGATTGTTTTTTTCAGGACAAATTGGGCTTTCATTTGGTAGTAAATAGTTATGGTCATCTCCTAATGTTTTTTTTATTATTATCATCAAAGGAAAAGTGGCCCAAAATAGTAAAAAAAAAAATAATAATATTTTTTCTAAATGTAGCTGTATATTTCTTGTACTACCATAATCTACTACCAAAGAACAACCCAAAATAAATTCTGCTGCTGATTGCAATGATACCGCATATGTGTATGTTATTTGTGGTTTGTGTAAGGAAGAAAAATGGCAGCACGTCCAGGATACTTCCCAATGCTTTATTGAACACCACGGTGACACCACAGGTACCAGCAAACAACCACGTTCGTAGACGCGTTTCACACAAGGGATCTGTGCTTAATCATTACAATGGTTGCCAGTCCCGTACAGAACCAACCCCCCAATGGGGCGGGGGAAGATCCCACTCAACCAGGAGCAGGTGTGCACTCAGATCAGCTGAGTGTGTGGCTATAGGGGAGTCAAAAAATCTTATCATCAAACACCTCCCAGCCCACACAAACCGCACACAGGCCGATATAACCAAAAACTTTCAGGTGTGCACAGCAACCACAGTGCAAGCAGCAGGTACCCACACACAATATAGTGCAATTAAAATCATTGACAATTGGTTTTATGTGCATTTTGCTTTTTTTTTATTTTTTATCCTACCTAAAACACACTGACACCAACGCCAAATACAAAAAAAAAAAAATATATAAAGTCCTGCTCAAAATATACTGACCTTGAACTTGACCCTGACTAACCCTGGCACTGGCCTAGTTCAAACCTTGATCTAGGTATTTTTCTTTCTTTTTTTATTTTTATTTATTTTACAAACACTTTTTTCTTCCTTTCTGCATGGGAAGACAGATACAATGTATCTATCTCTCCATTCACAGAAAGAAAAGAAAAAAAAAAAAACACAGGGGCGGGCTTCACAGTGACTGATTACTGTGGTAGCCAATCAGAGGCTACCACAGCGATCAGGTGACCTGGAATCGAGAGATCTGAGTCCTGATCATTAGTATGGCGCCCGGGGCGCTCAGTGAGACCCCTGGGCCCCACAGAAAAAAGCCCAGTTCCCTGATGCCGCATATATACAGTATCTCACAAAAGTGAGTACACCCCTCACATTTTTGTAAATATTTTATTATATCTTTTCGTGTGACAAAACTAAAGAAATGACACTTTGCTACAATGTAAAGTAGTGAACGTGCAGCTTGTATAACAGTGTAAATTTGCTGTCCCCTCAAAATAACTCAACACGCAGCCAATAATGTCTAAACCAATGGCAACAAAAGCGAGTACACCCCTAAGTGAAAATGTCCAAATTGGGCCCAAAGTGTCAATATTTTGTGTGGCCACCATTATTTTCCAGTACTGCCTTAACCCTCTTGGGCATGGAGTTCACCAGAGTTTCACATGTTGCCCCGGAGTCCTCTTCCACTCCTCCATGATGACATCACGGAGCTGGTGGATGTTAGAGAACTGGCACTCCTCCACCTTCCTTTTGAGGATGCCCCACAGATGCTCAATAGGGTTTAGGTCTGGGGACATGCTTGGCCAGTCCATCACCTTTACCCTCAGCTTCTTTAGCAAGGCAGTGCTCGTCTTGGAGGTGTATTTGGGGTCTTTATGTTGGAATACTGCCCTGTGGCCCAGTCTCTGAAGGGAGGGGATCATGCTCTGCTTCAGTATGTCACCGTACATGTTGGCACTCATGGTTCCCTCAATAAACTGTAGCTCCCCAGTGGCGGCAGCACTCATACAGCCCCAGACCAAGACACTCCCACCACCATGCTTGACTGTAGGCAAGACAAACTTGTCTTTGTACTCCTCCACCTGGTTGCTCTCACACACACTTGACACCATATGAACCAAATAAGTTTATCTTGGTCTCATCAGACCACAGGACATGGTTCCAGTAATCCATGTGCTTACTCTGCTTGTCTTCAGCAAACTGTTTCAGGGCTTTCTTTCTCATCTTTAGAAGAGGCTTCCTTCTGAGACGACAGCCATGCAGACCAAGTTGATGCAGCCTGCGGCGTATGGTCTGAGCACTGACAAGCTGACCCCCCACCCCTTCAACCTTTGCAGCAATGCTGGCAGCACTCATATGTCTATTTCCCAAAGACAACCCCTGGATTTGACACTGAGCACATGCAATCAACTTCTTTGGTTGATCATGGCGAGGCCTGTTCTGAGTGGAACTTGTCCTGTTAATTTGCTGTATGGTCTTAACCACCACATTGCAGCTCATTTTCAGGGTCTTGGCAATCTTCTTATAGCCTAGGCCATCTTTATGTAGAGCAACAATTCTTTTTTTCAGATCCTCAGAGAGTTCTTTGCCATGACGTGCCATGTTGAACGTCCATTGACCAGTATGAGAGAGTGAGAGCAATAACACCAAATTTAATACACCTGAGACCTTTTAACACTAACGAGTCACATGACAACGAGGAGAAAAAAATAGCTAATTGGGCCCAATTTGGACATTTTCTCTTAGGGGTGTACTCACTTTTGTTGCCAGCGGTTTAGACATTAATAGCTGTGTGTTAAGTTATTTTGAGGGGACAGCAATTTACACTGTTATACAAGCTGTACACTCACTACTTTACATTGTAGCAAAGTGTCATTTCTTCGGCGTTGGCACATGAAAATATATAATCAAATATTTACAAAAATGTGAGGGGTGTACACACTTTCGTGAGATACTGTATGTTATGTAGGCATGAAGGGGTCGATAAGGAAAGGTACAATGCTTAGATTTACAGAAACAATCTTTTCATTAATGTACATGCTCAGGCAGTCTATGGAGGGGTGAGATGAGACAGTGTGCAGACATGCTGGCATTAGCCTAATTTCAGAGAGAATATTAACAGTAGGTCAACCACCAGTGCTGCCAATAAACAATGTCCAAGTGTACCTGCTGATATCAACAGATAATGGTTCGCTAGACTAGGCAATAACCTGCTGTTTTTACAAGTACCTTGAGAGTTTGCTCATTTAGAAGTATTAAAGGAATTATACAGATAGAGACAAAAAGTACAATTACACCCAAGTTTGAAATCTAAACTTTCTAAACAAAAGGGCCAGTTGACTGTCCTTAAAACTTTAGGGGGCCAATGGGAGCAGAAAATGCCTTGGCGTCAAATGTACACAGCACCTGTGGTCAGTAGGAGGAACAGCACACCATCTTTGGTATTATTGGCAGGAATAGTGCCTCATTGTTACTGTCAATGAATGGAAAGAATAGTGCCCCATCATTGGTGTCAGTGGAAGGAATGGTGCCTCATTGTTGGTGTCGGTGGGAGGAACAGAGCATTGTATAAGTGGGAGGAATAGTGTCCCAAGAACTGGCTAAAGGCAACGGCCCACAGTTTGGAGACTAATGATCTACGCAATAGCAATACTGTTGACACAGAAAATTCTATTCAGCAAGAACTTACCTGTGACTGATGACACCAGCATCTGCCAGCAGTTCAAATATACGGACCAGCTGTACTCGTAAAATATCTCGACGCCTGCGCCGCTTCATGTTCTACAGGAGAGAGAAGAAACATTAAGTTCCATTATTTTTTTTTTTTATGAAAACACATTTTAAAAATTCACCTGCAATTATAAATAAACATTAGCAGACATCAAAATAGTGATAGTTACAGCCAAAACATTATTTTTAATTTTTGGACAGAGTGGGATAGGGACAGAACCCCTGGTCAGGTTTTTACTGAGGTCTGTAAACCCACTGGAGAGATTTCTCCTCTATCCAGGAAACGATGGGTAATCCATCCAGTGGGTACAATGCCTGAAACAATACACTTTTATTTCAGTAAAAGAGGGAAGAGTCAAAACTTCTGTCAGATTATTAGCAATAGTGTTTCTTTCTGTCCTGGTGACAACTTTACATTCTGGCCCTTTTGTTAGACGGACAGGACATTTAGTTCGATTTCCCCAATCAGGTTATGAAGAGAGGATTAAAATAAAAAGGTAATAGCTCCTGCTAAAATCTAGAGTTTGGATTTTTCCCTTTTCATAGAAATGAATGGGGGCTATACCACCCACGCAAAGGTTGGTCTCTCAACAAACCAAATATGAAGATCTAGGAGGAATATGAACAGAAGAGTGTGGGATTTGGGGGGGGGGGTTATTTAG
>BLSH010513675.1:291661-311433 GCA_018402905.1 Glandirana rugosa | reverse complement strand
CTCCCTAATGGCTTCCCTTTAATTCCTGAAAAATCACGAACTCCCGTCCCGACGAACATAACGAATCTTGTCACAAATAGTTGAGATCAGGAGTTTCACGAGGTTGTCCAGTACAAAAGTCCGAGAGCTAATAAATCGTGTCCAATAAACTAGTCAAAGTGACGGATTCCGGGGAAAGTTTGTATGCCTGGCAAGCAGGCAAAAAGTAGGTACACAACTGCCTACATTTTGCCTGTAATTACGTAAGGATACCTTTTTGCCTACGGTTGCCTACTAGATAAAGGTAGGCAAAAGTAGGCGAAGACATCATTTTTTTTTTTTTCGGGTTAACATCCACTTTAACTACTTGAGTCCTGTAGTAATTTTTTCATGCAAAAACAGACTGCTCCACCGTTTACATCCATTTATCGTCCGATTCGTTTTTTTAATGGATTAAAAATAGAGCTTTCATCCATTCAAAAAAATGGATGATGACAGAAGCGGATGAAAACGGATGGAAATAGATCATCCGTTGGCATCCGTTTTTCCATAGGAATGCATTAATGTCCGTTTTACATCCGTCAACACATGGATGAAAAACGGACGAACGGTCCGTATGTTTGAAAGGGGCCTTAGGCAGTGAAACTGATCAAATAACCTGTGCTAAATAATCGAGAGCCTGAAAACATGACCTGTTGGAGCACTTTGAGGACTAGAGTTGATAAACACTGTTCTAAGCAATACAAGCAGCCCTGCCCTCAAGCACTAAAAAGTCCTTAATTTCCCTTCGGTAATCCCTCATCCTCCAATCTACCCATTTTTCCCCATAGTTGTCCATAGGGCGAGTTATGACTGCACCAGGTGTCGAAATGACATGATGCATTATCTCCTAGCTGTCTGAAAAACTTATAGAACATGTGGAGAACTTTTGTGAGTAATGGATTTGAATTCATTTACTGAAAGAAAACTACAGATACAATTATTTATTAAAACATAAAGGGCAATAGTTATGAGATTTGCTGCTGCATGATTAAAATTCATATGTGACTTGCTATGGACTGTCACAATAAAACTTGCAAAAATGCTATTACTTATGATTACAAAATACCACAGTCATCCTTAAACTGGTTTAACTTCAGCACCAACAAACTTCACATGATCAACCATGGATAGTTACAGAGCAATGGGAGCTTTTACAAACATCAGCAAAAGAAACATATCATTTGTGTACAATGTGTAGTTAAATCCTTATGCTGGGTACACGCAGGCTAAATATTGGCAGAAATCAGCCAGTACAGAAAATAATCCGGAAATGTAATCTCCAGAATAAGAGATCAAACTGAGCACGTGCAGCCTTTCAACCCTGCCGTGTATTATATAGACTTGTACAGACAGACCCTGCAGGAGGGGAAGTATCTATGCATACAGGAAAAAAGAGCCTTTTTTACACAATGCTGATTAACCCCTTAAGTTCCACACTCATTCAATCTAACTGAATCCCTTGAGGATGAAAGGCAAATTGGTGTGCTACACCCTCTGCATATATAGACCCAGCTGGCATATGCCAGACTGTGTCCATGTGAGCTGGTAAGAGTCAAATTTGTTCAGTGGTGGATCACATCATGGGTGAATGCTGATTAACACTGGATATTATACCCTTTGCCTAATCTGACCCAGCGGGCATATGCCCGTCTGTGTCCATTTTATCTGGTAAGCCTCTGTAATTGCAGGTGGTGGTTTCTTCCTCTTCCTTGCACACGGTGATACTTCATGGAATATTTATGGACTTTATATGAAATTTCCACTTGAGAATTTATGAACATTCTTCATTGAACTTTTTTGAACTTTAACACAACACTGTTTATTGCACATTTGCATTGTTATTGCACTTTATATTCATTATATTTTTACAGTGGGAGGCTATTGCTCATTGTATATTTGCACTGTTATTTGCACTTTATATTGATTGCATTTGTTTACAATCTGTTTATAGTGGGAGTTTTTAGCGCTGCACAGATTACTATATTATCTGGTACAGAAAATACTGGCTGACATGCGGCCTGTGTGTACAGCTCCCTGTCTACTAGGAGCCAGTCTCAAGACCAGCTTTTGTTGAACGGGCATGCTCAAAAACCAGTATCTGTTAAGCGCTGGCTGCGAGTTCAGACCTTTGTGTTCTGGCCTTCCCTGTCAGAAACTCAATAGCACAGTGGGGGAGATCTCTGTACTAACATCACTTTTGTTAGTACAGCAATCTGTCGGCTTTCTTTTTATTCAGCTTGTTGGACTGAATAGAAAAAAAATGTATTGTGTACCAAGCTTTAGTCAATGATTCCTCTGGATGGCAAGGCTTGAGCACAGGGATGGTAAATACCTGTGAATCTGTGTTTTTATTGGGCATCTGAGTCGCCTGCTTCCACTGATTTATTAGCTGGACCAACATCTTCACAGCATTGTCTAATAGAGTAGGGTGCACATCAGTCACCTCCCGCACAATAAAGTATACAAATCCAGAAAGAACATCCTCCCGCCAGTCAGGAAAATCAAGCATTAATGCCTGTAAGGTATTAAAAGCAAGCCCACGCAGCTCTTCATCCATATGAATTGTAAGCCTAGAGAGAAAGAACAGACATTTAACACAATGAGCTTCAGAGTGCATTATTTATCTCAGCACAGGAGGAGAATGCTGACAGCTGTTTAAAATGTTTCACATTCTAACAATATATTAATAATTTCTATGTTTCTTGCATATATGTGCACTCTTGTGTCTAGTAAAAATCATTACTCCGTTGTGCGAACTGTAATATGCTAGAAACAAAGAGCATTAGCAACTGATGAAACTCCCCCTGCTGTGCATATGACACACTACACTGGTGGCTAAGGCATCTACAAATTGGTACAAACACTTCAGAATTCAATCATTAGCAGTCTTTTACAAAAAGGTAGAATTCATTTCTGTTGTGAAGCATCTGCAAATCATACCAGTGCTGCGGTTTTTAAAAGAGAACTTTCCACTGCACAAAACAAATGAGTGAATAGCCTCTGATAGAATCTGCCATTGTTCAACACCTATTTAACAAAAACATTCGAAGTTACACATATTTATACAATTTAAATAAGGCCGGCCATACACAATTCGAATCTTGGCCAGTTCAGCAGGAACTGGCCGAGAGTCAAATCGTTAATTGGCAGGCTGACTGTACCAAGTTGACCGAATCGATCAACTTGGGCATAACTAGCCTGCCCGATTCTCTTACAGTTATCTTTAGCGGCTGCTACAGCCCCTAGCAATAATCACTGTCTTCTCCCGGTGGGGACGGCTTCAAACCAGCCCCCTGCCCTCCTCATCCCGGAGCAGATAATGGTTCGGCAGGAGGGATTTCCGTCAGTATGGTCTGTGTTGATGGGGGAATCGTGCACATTTCTTTGCTTTTGCTGCAACCCAAAAATCTCTGAAACAAGATAGCAAGAGCAGAGAGATGACCCTTAATAGCAAGAGCCAAATGGTGGTTAAATGATTAATCCCAAATCCCTGAGACTTACAGCAGGGAAAGTATAGCTTACATGTTTGGTGGCAGTCCTTGCGATAAGGAGACCTCCTAGCTTTTACCTCTAAGGAGAATCACTGACTCAGAGATGCCCCTTTCTCTCAAAACCTGGGCTTCAACAGCCATGCTGTTAAAGCTAGTAATCGTGTAGCATGATAGTAACTCAGTCCTTGAGATACAATCTGGAAGAGCCCACAAAGCATCCATTAGGAGTCTTCCCAGGTTAGAGTACCATATTCGCCTGGGCATATCTAGAGCAATGAGGATTATCGGAAAATTTGTTGATCAACCTGGAGGCCAGGGGGTCCACATCCAGGAGTTCCCTACCAAGTCCAGATGCTGCCAGCTGTATTGGTCTGCTTGCCAACTGTCCATAACTGGGATGAAAATGGTGGACAATGCTGAAATGTGAGGGTCTGATCGGGACAGGATCTGCGCTCTCTTGTGACAAGACTTCTGGACCCCCCCTTGATGCCTAATGTAAACCACTGCTGTAGCATTATTTGACTGAATCGGATCCTCTCTCAACAGAATGGTCCAACGCTGCAGGGACAGCCAAACTGCCCGCAGCTCCAGAATGTTGATTAGGAGATTCCTTTGATGTTCCAAGTACCCTGCACTAACAGGGTTCCTGGCACCTGTCGTAAAGATCTTTCAAAAGATGAGAAGGAAGGACTTGACCAATAGCAAGGCTGGAATCTTGAGCCACCAGGCCAGGGACAACTTAGTATTTGTCCAGGGACTGAACGGACTTGTCTCATAAGGACATTAGAAACACGAAAGAAAAGCAGAGAATTCAACGACAGAGGGGTTTACGGTTGGGATCAGAGAGTTTGTAGCTTTTTATTTATTTATTTATTTTTTAATCTTCATTACATTTTTCATACTTCCATAATACATATTTAGATATAAACATAGAAAAAAAAAAGATTTATATCCTGGGATACCCATCCCCCCCCCCCCTTCCATTCCACATGGTAAGTTATTAACCAATTTTAATGTTTTCACATTACTACATTGTCTTAAACATCCTCCTCTCTCAGTCACTCCATACATCTTACTTCACTCACCATTCATTTATCGCATGTTTTCCTAGTCATGGTATCTTTTTATTAACTAAACAAGGTAGCCCTTATTGGCCAACCATAGCTTCCATTTTTTTTTTTGGAACCCCCTTAAGTTACTCTTTTTTACAAATAAACTTTTCTCCATCCATATAGTTTCGTCCACTGATTTTGACCATTCCTCTAGGGTCCAGGGGGGTCGCCGACTGCCATTTCCGAGCTATTAGCTTCCTTGCCTGCTCACTCTAGCAGTCGGCAACTTCCTCCTTCCCCCATGTATCAACCTGCTACTCAATACGCTTTGTTGTGCATCCATTTCTATCGAGATATTGAAAATCTCATTTATGGACTCAATTACATCCTCCCAATACCTGAGTAACTTTGGGCATCTCCATACCATGTGTATGAGGTCTTCCACAGTCTGGCATCTAAGACAATTATCTTGTCTTCTCCCAAATCTGGATAATTTCTGGGGGGTTTAATACACTCTATGTAGTAAAAAGAGGTGTGACATTTTCTGGGAGGGGGCCATCGATACCAGCATACTCGACTCTAGGATATTTCTCCATTGTTCTGAGTTTATTGGCCCTGTGTCTTCTTCCATTTCTTTTTAACCCTGAGCTCTTCCATATCTGCATTTTTACTCTTGCTCAGTCCTATATATAAGTTGGAGATCATACTTTTTGAGAGAGCTGTTTTTATGTCTTTTTCCAATAGAAGCATCTCCCCGCACTCTACTAGCCGGTTCTTAAACTGTACACTTAATGCATGTCTGATCTCCAGATACCTGAAAAAAAAACAATTTTATAATAACTTACCGTAAAATCCTTTTCTCTGAGTTCACTGACAGACGCAGCCTTCTTATGACACGCGAATTATGCACATATCACTAGGAGTAGACTAGGCAAAAATAAAGCAAAAGCATAGGTTGGCCCCTCCCAGGGGGCTGTCCTCACCTTAGCATATAATCCCCCTGCTCTGCATAGCACATCAGTTCGTAACAAGCCGTACAAACTCAACACAGAGGGGTGGGTGCTGCGTCTGTCAGTGAACTCAGAGAAAAGGATTTTCTGGTAAGTTATAATAAAATCCCTTTTACTCTTCCGTTCACTGACAGACACAGCCTTCTTATGACACGTGGGGACGTCCCAAAGCTGTGCCAATGAAGAGGGGTGGGCAAACCATAACAACTGTACCCAACAGAAAAACGCCCTCTCAGGCAGAGCTAATCGCGCCTACACTGCCGCTTGTAATACTTTGCGGCCAAAAGCAGCATCCGAAGATGCTGAAACATCAATTTTGTAAAACGTAGTAAACGTGTGCACTGAGGCCCAAGTAGCCGCTTTTCACACCCGAGACACCGAGGCCTGGTGTCTAAACTCCCAGGAAGTACTAACTGCCCTGGTGGAATGAGCTGTGACTGGAAACGGGGGAACCTTGCCCCGAATCTCATATGCATGAGTCACGGTCTTCCTTATCCAACGAGAAATGGTAGCTGACGAGGCCGCCATGCCTTTGCGCGACCCTTCCGTCAGCACAAATAAAGAATCAGACTTCCGAAAAGAAGCTGTAGAAAACAAATAAACCCGCAAAGCCCTCACCACATCCAAAGAATGCAGTTCAACTTCTTTGGGATGCAACGGGTGCGGGCGCAACGAGGGAAGAACAATATCCTCATTTAAATGAAAAGAAGAAACCACCTTCGGAAGAAACGAAGGGGAAGGTCGCAAAACCGCCTTGTCCTTGTGAAGGACCAAGTAAGGTGACTTGCAGGATAATGCTGCCAACTCAGACACCCGCCTAGCGGATGTGACAGCAACCAGAAAAGCCACTTTCTGCGACAACAGTCGCAAGGGAATGTCCCTAATCTTTTCATATGGTGGTTTCTGCAGCACAGAAAGCACCAAATTCAAATCCCACGGTGCCAGAGACGTCCGTATCCAAGGAACCACATGACGTACCCCCTGTACAAATGTACGGATCAATGAATGAGACGCCAAGGGCCGTTGAAAAAGAACAGCCAGGGCCGAAATCTGACGCTTAAGCATACTTAACGCCAGGTTCTTGTCCAGACCTTGCTGCAAAAAAATCAGTACTCTGGACACTATATAAGAGCGGGGGTTCCAACCCCCTGCCTCGCACCAGGTCCTATGATAAATCTTACGTTAGGTACCTTTACGTGCTTCAATCATAGTAGGGATCACGGAGTCAGAGACACCCCTATCCCTCAACACCTGGGACTCAATAGCCAAGCCGTCAAAGCCAGCGAGGGTAAGGCAGGGTGCAAGATGGGCCCCTGAGACAGTAGGTCTTTGCGAAGTGGAAGACGCCATTGAACATCTGCCAACATCCGTACTACGTCGGCGTACCAAGGACGCTGAGGCCAATCCGGAGCTACCAAGATAGTCGGGATTCCCTCTGCTTCTATCCTGCGCAGAACTTGCGGTAGAAGCTTTAGAGGAGGAAAGAAGTACAGTAGCCGATACCGACCCAGGGCGCTAGCAGTTCGTCCGAGGCGACCGCCAACGGATCTTTTGTTCTGCACACAAAGGTCTGTACCTTGTGATTGAACCTGGAGGCCATGAGGTCCACCCCTGGTGTGCCCCACTTGAGGCAAATCTGGCGGAACACTGGATGAAGGGACCATTCCCCTTGATCCAGAGTCCGGTGGCTGATAAAGTCCGACTGAACCCGGACAGGGAGGCCACGCAGCCTTTCTGACCAATGGGACAGACAAAGCCTGATCGCTCTCAGTTCCAGTACGTTTATTGGAAGACAAGCTTCCTGCACTGACCAATGACCCTGGGCAGAGAACTGACCCAGGACCCCTCCCCAGCCCAATAGGCTGGCATCCGTCGTTACTATCGACCAATTGAGGGGGAGAAAACATTTCCCCCAACTTTAGGGCCGGAGCCCGAATCCACCAAATCAAGGATCCTCGGGACTGATGATCCAACCTGATCAGTCTGCCTAGGGATGTGGAGATTTGTCCCATTGGGACAAAATCGCCTTCTGCAAGAGCCGAGTGTGACTCTGGGCGTAAGGAATCGCTTCGAAAGTCGACACCATGAGCCCCAAAACTCGCATACAGAACCGTATGGAGGACCACTGGCGTGATAACAGGGTTCGCACTGCTGCCTGAAGTGTCAGGAGCTTTGTTTGGTGGTAAAAACACCCTTGCCTGCACCGTGTCCAGAATCAGACCCAGGTATTCCAGCCGGCAGGATGGAGTCAACGATGACTTCTGCAGGTTGATCAGCCAACCGAAATCCTCTAACGTGGACACCGTAATTGTCACGTTCTCCTCCAGAGCTGCAGTAGACTCTGCTCTCAGGAGTAAATTGTCGAGGTATGCTACTACCGCGATACCTCTCTGTCTCAGCAGCGCCAGCATCGGGGCCACCACCTTGGTGAACACTCGGGGAGATGAAGCCAACCCGAAGGGAAGTGCCACAAACTGGTAATGCAGGTCCCCCACTGCGAAGTGTAGAAAATGCTGGTGCCTGTGACAAACTGGAACATGGAGATACGCGTCCCTGATATCCAGGCACGCCATGAATTCCCCTTGGTGCAGGGCGGCCACGACTGAGCGGATGGACTCCATCCTGAATCTCTTTGTCTGTACGAAGCGGTTTAATGCTTTCAGGTCCAGAACTGGCCTGACACCGCCCTTTTTGGGCACCGCAAAGAGATTTGAGTAAAACCAGTGAAATCTTTCCACCATGGGTACCAGTACAATCACTCCCCTGTTTGGAAAGCGCCCGAATGGCGCCTAGAAGCACCTCCCGACGCCCCTGAGGGAGTCTCAAGTTTGAAGGGAAGAACCTTTCTGGGGGCAGAGAGATGAATTCTATCCTGTACCGGGAGGACACCACCTCCAGTACCCACCGATCGGTGATGCGGGCAGTCCATCTGTCTGCGAACCCCAGCAACCGGCCCCCCACCCGTGAGTTGGGCGGGGGCAACCCATCATGCGGAGGTTGATTTATCCTTCGCTTTTTCGGACTTATGCTGCCAAGGCTTTTTACTGTGCACAGCGACAGCCTTACCCGCTGAGCCGAGTGCCCGAAAAAACTTCTTCTGACCTGAAGAAACAGGGCCCTGCCTATGGCGAAAATCCCGCCGCTTAGGCTCTTGAAGGAACGTACTCTTCCCTCCTGTGAAATCCAACAAAAACAGACGCCCTCCCTGAAAGGGAAGAACTGCAAGAGCTTTCTTTGAAGCCTGGTCGCCCGACCAAGAGCGGAGCCACAACACCCGCCTGATAACAATTGCAAAAACAGACATTTTTGACAATATGGGAAGAAGGTCCAAAGCAGCATGGCATATGTAGCGGAGACCCTCTTCCAAATGTTGTGACCGCTGCACCTCAGCCTGTGCACACTCACAAGTTAAACCAGTGTGCAGTGTGGCAGCGTGCTCGTGAAGAGATTGTGCCACCATCGCAGCCGCTAGCACCGGCCGCAAGGCTGACCCAGCCAAGAACAGTGCCTTAGACATTGTGTCCGTGCGGCGATCAGCCTCCTCCCTAAAAGGGAATGGTCATTGCCTTATTCAGACGGGCCACTGGGGGGGTCCACCGTTGGGGAAGCCCATCTCTTAGTAAAGCTATCCTCAAAGGGGTAGCGAACAGCAAAGCTTTTAGGAAAAGCAAAGAAATTTGGTGGCCGCCACCATTCCTTGAACACCGCCTGTTCAAACACCTGATCATAAGGGTAAGCCCTAGGAGACCTAGGTGGTTTTAGTGATCCACAAATATATGTGGACTCATGCGACTCCCCTGCTTGGTCAGGCCGCATGGAGTCGCGGACATCAGTGATCAGAGCGGCCACTATCGCTTTATCACGCGAAAAAGGAGCCTCCTGATCCCCTTCGCCTTCTGAGGGCAGTTCACCCTCTGATAGGTCCACAGGTGTGACCACTGAGGTGCTTTCTGGATCCGAATCCTCCCCTGAGGAATGAGGGGGGGCAGGGCGTTTCTTGGGGCCCCCCGGAACCGGGTCCCCCGCCAGGGAAAGAATTCCCCAAATACCGCCCTCAGCTGTTCCAAGGACACCAAGGTTCCTGGGGTGGATTGTTGATCCACAGGTACCCCTGCCATAGCATTGCTGGCCTCTGACTTACCAGCCTTCCGGCACCCCCACTGTGTGACCACCACCTCTACCCCACCAATCAGCCAGGGAGACCCGGGAGGATTGCACTCACCGCTACCAGCACCCAGGGAGAGCCAGCTATACTTGCTGTTTTAGATGCCTCAGCACTGTGACCGGAATGAGCAATGCCCAAAAATCCACTGCACTTCAAGAGCCTGCACCATCAAGCGTCAGCCACGTTGTCCAAGTGAAACCGGAAGTACTACTTCCGTTTTTAAAACACTTCCTGTAATACCAAAAATGACCACTGGGGGCCACAGAGGACATGCTGAAAACCACATGGTTACCAAACAAATGGATGCTGCCATTAACACAAGCAGAGCTTATAGCAAAATGGCACGGTCGGCGGCGAACGAGCGGTGACCCACACCAAATGGCGGCGAACCGCTTAATGCAGTGCTCCAAACGGTCAGTGCAAGGTGCGGTACTGCGGGGGGGGGGAGGGGGGGGGAGAGAGATAATCCTCAAAGGGGTACCACCCAGTGTGTCCCTACTAACGGACCCCCACCGGCCGGCTACCACAGAAGCTGCCCAGGTGCCCATTCTCCGCGCCCCTAGGGCGGAAGAGGGGTCCACTCACCAATCCGATGGGCGCAGCGGGTAGCCACCCGGAGCAGACTTACCTCCCCATAGAGGCATGCTGCTGGCCAGGCCCCTCAGTCACTGGGCTCTAGTGGGTTTTAGCCACTGGCCGCCCGCACGGAATGGGCGCTATGCGCTATTCCAAAAGTGGAATTAGATTAATCGGCTATATAGTCTTTAGGGTCTTTTGTGAATTTAATGCCCAAGTATTTCATGCTACCCGCCACTGCTAAGCGAAAAGCTGAAGTGGGTAACGGGGCGTTAATTGGGTCCACGGGCATTAGCACTGATTTCTCCCAATTGATATTCAAACCTGAGAATTTCCTGAATTCATTCACAATACGCATTACTGATGGCAAGGACATCTGGGTATCACCCAGAAATAACAAGACATCGTCCGCATATAACACGCTTTTCTCTTTGCCAAAAGTTCTCTGGAACCCCTTCACGGCCGTGGTTGTTCTTATAGCAATTGCTAAGTGGCTCAATCGCAAGGGCGACAATGGGCACCCCTGTCTCGTCCCCCTCGCTAATCAGAACCTCTCAGAGCACACCCCATTAACCTGGACCTTAGTCCTGGGGTCCCTATAAAGTGTTTTAATCCAACCTATAAAGGATGGTAGAACTGGTAGGCCTCTAAGACCCACCAGAGATAACCCCACTGCAGGCTATCAAAGGCCTTGGCGGAGTTCAGGGACAGAACAGCCCTGGAGCCCTCTTTCCCTATCTTTGCTTGCAATTTTAAATATACCCTTCTAATGTTTATGCGAGTGGACCTATTAGGGATAAACCCAGATTGGTCCAGGTGAATGATCCTCTGATGACCTTGTTTAACCTAGTCGCCAAGATATCAGCTGGTATGAAGAAGTCTCAAGCAGGTCCTCTCCCTCCTTATGTATCACTACTATTGTGGCCTCTCTCATAGAGGGTGGTAGTTCCCTATGTTCCACTGCCCACTCCGCCATCTTAAGTAGTTTCCAGAAGTAGTATTTGCCCACAGCGCTTATATACCTCAATGGGTAGTCTGTCTAGGCCCAAGGATTTTTGATTGGCCATGGTTCCCACAACTTTTTGTAATTCTTCTAGTGATATTGATGCATTCAGTGCGTCTCTGTCACTATCTGAGACGGTTGGGATTGCCAATGTAGCCATGAAGTCTACCATTGTTTCTTCCATCTCCCCCTTTGGGGACTTATAAAGTTCTTCATAATACTCCCTTAAAGGCTTTAGTGATTCCCAACATGTGCGAGGTGGTCCTGTCCTCCTGCGTCTTTATTGTTGGTATGCCCTTAGCAGGTAAGTTCGTCTTTATTAAAAAGGCTAGGGCACGGCCCACTCTTTCCTCCTCTATACAGGAGTTATGTCTCAAGAACAATCTCCTATTCTCCTCTTTTTTCAACATGACGGTTCTATAGGTTTGTTGTTTATCAAGAACATTTTAATATTTAGTTGGTCTGGGGTCGTCTATGTATTGTTTTTCCACTCTCTCGACCTCCTGTCTAACTGATTCCTCCCACTTTTTAGATTCCCTTTTTAAATTGGTGAACTTTGGTATTAGTATACCTCGGAGGACTGCTTTTAGGGTGTTCCAGACTATGCAAACTGTTGGGATACCTGCATTTGTCTACACAAACTCCTCGAGAGCTGTCAGCACCCCATCTGATTCACCCAATAACTCCAACCAGTGGGGGTTTATCTACCAATCCTTTTTAGGATAACACTCCTCTGTATTTACTAACAGCAAAAGAGGGGAATGGTCCGACAAGCCTCGGGGAAGGTATATCAGATCCTGAACCAGTTGAAGAGCATCTTCATTACCTATTACTACAGTCAAGTCCATAAATATTGGGACATCGACACAATTCTAATCTTTTTGGCTCTATACACAACCACAATGGATTTGAAATGAAACAAAAAGATATGCTTTAACTGCAGACTTTCAGCTTTAATTTGAGGGTATTTACATCCAAATCAGGTGGACGGTGTAGGAATTACAACTGTTTGCATATGTGCCTCCCACTTTTTAAGGGACCAAAAGTAATGGGACAATTGGCTGCTCAGCTGTTCCATGGCCAGGTGTTTGTTATTCCTTCATTATCCCATTTACAAGGAGCAGATAAAAGGTCCATAATTCAAGTGTGCCATTTGCATTTGGAATCTGTTGCTGTCAACTCTCAATAGGAGATCCAAAGAGCTGCCACTATCAGTGAAGCAAGCCATCATTAGGCTGAAAAAACAAAACAAACCCATCAGAGAGATAGCAAAAACATTAGGTATGGCCAAATCAACTGTTTGGAACATCCTTAAAAAGAAAGAACGCACCAGTGAGCTCAGCAACACCAAAAGACCCGGAAGACCACGGAAAACAACTGTGGTGGATGACCGAAGAATTCTTTCCCTGGTGAAGAAAACACCCTTCACAACAGTTAGCCAGATCAAGAACACTCTCCAGGGGGTAGGTGTATGTGTGTCAAAGTCAACAATCAAGAGAAGACTTCACTAGAGTGAATACAGAGGGTTCACCACAAGATGTAAACCATTGGTAAGCCTCAAAAACAAGAAGGCCAGATTAGAGTTTGCCAAACAACAGCTAAAAAAGCCTTCACAGTTCTGGAACATCATCCTATGGACAGATGAGACCAAGATCAACATGTACCAGAGTGATGGGAAGAGAAGAGTATGGAGAAGGAAAGGAACTGCTCATGATGCAAAGCATACCACCTCATCAGTGAAGCATGGTGGTGGTAGTGTCATGGAGTGGGCATGTATGGCTGCCAATGGAACTGGTTCTCTTGTATTTATTGATGATGTGACTGCTGACAAAAGCAGCAGGATGAATTCTGAAGTGTTTCGGGCAATATTATCTGCTCATATTCAGCCAAATGCTTCAGAACTCATTGGACGGCGCTTCACAGTGCAGATGGACAATGACCCAAAGCATACTGCGAGAGCAACCAAAGAGTTTTTTAAGGAGAAGAAGTGGAATGTTATGCAATGGCCAAGTCAATCACCTGACCTGAATCTGATTGAGCATGCATTTCACTTGCTGAAGACAAAACTGAAGGGAAAATGCCCCAAGAACAAGCAGGAACTGAAGACAGTTGCAGTAGAGGCCTGGCAGAGCATCACCAGGGATGAAACTCAGCGTCTGGTGATGTCTATGCATTCCAGACTTCAGGCTGTATTTGACTGCAAAGGATTTGCAACCAAGTATTAAAAAGTGAAAGTTTGATTTATGATTGTTAATCTGTCCCATTACTTTTGGACCCTTAAAAGGTGGGAGGCACATATGCAAACTGTTGTAATTCCTACACCGTTTACCTGATTTGGATGTAAATACCCTCAAATTAAAGCTGAAAGACTGCAGTTAAAGCACATCTTGTTAGTTTCATTTCAAATCCATTGTGGTGGTTTATAGAGCCAAAAAGATTAGGATTGTGTCGATGTCCCAATATTTATGGACCTGACTGTATATCTGGCTTTGCTGGACTGTCTATAAAAGGTTTCCTTTGCATCTTATATATGCCCTGTCATGTTCTATCCCAGGGCATATATACAGTGGGGCAAAAAAGTATTTAGTCAGCCACCAATTGTGCAAGTTCTCCCACTTAAAAAGATGAGAGAGGCATGTAATTTTCATCATAGGTACACTTCAACTATGAGAGACAGAATGAGAAAAAAAATCCAGAAAATCACATTGTCTGATTTTTAAAGAATTTATTTGCAAATTATGGTGGAAAATAAGTATTTGGTCAACCGGGCCATTTTTCAGCTTATGGTACACTGTTTCCCTGGGTATTGTTACCCTACGCTGTCTAGCGGTCCCCCAAGCCATCTTCATCTACTGCTTGTATTTTGAGGGTCCCGAAATACTGCTTGCAAGTTTCCTACATGTAAGTTGACACAATAAATCCTTTTGCGTTTTTACCCTATACTGACCTGGTGCCCTTTTCTTTCCTTCATATACATAAGAGTCTGCTTATAATGAGCTAAATCCCGTTATTGGCTGATGGGGCAAAGCTGCCTGATTGACAGGTTGCTACGCCTTTCAACATATGGCTGAGAGCTGGAGCCAGACACACCCATCCCCTTACCGGCCTGGCGCTCCAGTGAATACTGGAGAAGCAGAGCAGAAAGTGATGACTGACCATACACAGAGTTGAGTGGTCAGCGGTCATGTGATCGCTCAGTCAGACCTGGCGTGGGACAGCTGCAGCCTCACATAGATGCTGCAGCATTGAGGTGTGCATGTATGTTTATGTTTATCTTATAATCCCTCACTTCTCCTTTAAATGGTTACCAAAAAGAGGTCTGGAAAGTTCCCTAGGCAAAGCCCAGTGCCAAAAAGGTCACTTCCAGTTGAGTCCTGCAATATCTAGGCTGGGCTAGCCTACAGTATTTTGTTTGCCATTGTGCAATCCTCTGGTAGGTAGCAGTATAACCCAAAAGTTTAATACCTTCAATGAATGAGAAAGAATAAAGATTTACAACAACAAGCAAAAAGGATCTGCATAAGCACAAAATACATAGAAGGAAGATTGAGGCTGTGATGAACCAAGATGAAGAAAGTTTACCTCGATAGCAATTCGATGAGATCAGCCCTGCTCATACCATCAGGGATAAGCCTTGGAATAGCAGCAATGCATGTCCTAAACAAGTCAATCTTGGGTTTCCTTTCACCTCTGTAATAAAAGAGCAGCAAGAAATTAACGACCACGAACAGTAACGTCAAAAAACATATGTACTACATATTTCTTCTAATGTATGTTCTCTTCCATCTGCTATACTGTATCAGAACAGTAAAAACCTCTTTACAGGACTTAAAGTGGATATTTCACCAATTTCCATCAGTAAGAACTACAAAACAGGTTTAATATAGAAGAAGATCCTTTTACTCATATAAAATCTTCTTATTCATTGCTCCATAAACCTAAACAGCAATTCAGTGTTACCATGCAACAGTTTTTTAATTACTGACATTTATACTTTTAGCAGGTTGGCCCTAATGCCAATGAACCATTCAAAAATATTGCCATTCAGGAGTTGTTGGCATGTCTATGTGGTCAGTGCTATTTGTACCACGTTTTATGTCTTTTTAAATTATAGCCGACAACCATCTCCTTGATTTCTGGGGATGGTCCCAGGTCCCTGGAATTGAGTGGTTTGTAGATCTGAATATGAAACAAATGCTCTTTTCATGCAAATCAGACTCTAGTTTTATTATCCGTTAGAATTTTCCAGGGTATTGGAGAAATATTTCTTTAGAAATCAACATATAAAATGAAAAATCAAAAATGTGTTTTATTTTCATGAACAAGTTATTATTATTGGGTGTTCTGTGGACCTTCAAGTCAGTATTGTGTGAACAAGTTTAAATACACTGACTAAGCAGCAAGGTGCTCCTTGATATTATTTTAAAACTGGCAAAGATTTAAATAAAGCTTGTTAGCATTTATAAATGCACTAAGTCACCTACACATGAAAAAAAAATGTTGAAAAAGTGTAAAAATAATATCTTCTCCAGAGGGGTTTCTTTGACTTATCAGTGCAGGACACCAGTTCATAATAAGGTGCCTTAAAGCTAAATTCCAGGCACCCTGATCTTAATAGCAGTAGACAAGTTACAAGGTAGCTTCCCCTGTGTGTGATTTCAATTATGTTTTCTGTTATCAACAGAAAAATCTGCATTCTACATGATGCTATTTGTGCAGCTGCCACTGTTCTACCAGTTGCTGCCAACACCAGCTCTGATTGGCCATAGACGGTTCAAATCATAACCGATTCAGCAGGAACCTGCTGAGATTTGTACCATGTATGGGCAGGCTGAATGTACCAAAGTTGATTGATCAATCAACTTGGGTACAACCAGCCTGCAATATTCTACATGCGAATATTGCTAGTGGCTATTATTGCCGCTATCAATAATCACTGTATTCTCACAGCAGGGAGATCAATGGCTCCACGGGAGAGCCTCACTCTGTCTATGGCCGGCCTTAGATTGACACATGCACTGGTGTCAAATCTCTAATCCTCTGTGAATGCTCGCTATGGCTGTGCTTTCTTCCTCACAGTGGTGGTATTATAACAGAGTATTTCATGATTGAAATTAACCCAAGACTTGCCTCCCTACCCCTTTAACTGATAGAGGGCATCTGTGTGAATGTAAAGGCTACTTTAAAATATGAAATGCAGGAAAATGCATTTCCTGCAGAAGAAGTAACATTATGTAGGGGTGTAGTAGAGATGTACGATGGTACCTCTTCCAACCCTGAAGCAGTGTACAGTACAAGAGGTCTAAACAACTCATGTTATCGCTTCTTTGAAGCTTAAAAAAAAAAGGGAGGTGGGGGTATGTCAAATAAAATAACAGCTTTTAGTGAAAAATACCGCTCTGCGGGCATGGAACATAGCATTTACCTTTGTTTTTGAGACTGGAATTTAGCTCTAAAATATCATCTCCTCTCTTTTTACAAAATTAAACTAATATGTAATCTTTCTGATTTGTTTTTTTTTTTTTTTATTTGAATGCATTTAGGCACTTTTATAAGGGCTTAAATTAATGAAGAATGTTTTTTTTTTTTTTTTTTTTTTACAAAACTCAATATTATTTTATAATGCAGATTAGGTGAGCAAGTCTATTCAATACTCTACCAAACACCAGGAGGATTATTTACATGCCCATCACCTGTGCTACGTAATTAAAACAGTTTGCATGTAACTAACTATTCATGCATTTATTTATTTACAGAAAGTGTTGGAAATTAAAAAAGAAACAAAAAAAAATGAATAAAATTAAAAACCGCTATCTATCTATATACAGTATATACACACACGTTTATTTTTTAAGAGGGTCAGATATAAATAGTGCCTGCTGGATCTCTTTGGTAACCAAACCATACAGGGGCACCACTAGCTGTGTGGGAAAAGCTGAAAGCCTAGCAAACACAGATTACAGCTCATTTAAACACACTATGCAATGTCAGGCAGACTGCACCCTGCAATGATGCGCTCTAATCCTCTACTTTCTCAATACACATGCTTTCAAGCTAATTACCAGCACTGAGCAGCTTTATGTGGTACAGTAATTGCTAGCAAACATAAGCTTCTAGGATCATTATTGATCACTGGGTTTAAACACATCAAACATTCAAACAGCTCACTTCTGCAAGAAAACAGAGTGCAAATAGGGGCATTATCTGCTTATACATACGTGATCATATCCTCAGGCTCTTTATTAGACATCTGCACACTTGTCATGCACATTGGCCTCCCAACTTCTTTGTCCAGATGCCTTAGTATGCTGTCCAATGCTTTACGGACTTGGGGGTAGTAAACAGACATGCCTGCACAGGAAAGGCAACAAAGTATTCAAATAAAACGGAGAATAGGTGCATATATACTGTTAAACTATAAATTCTATATAGGCCACAAACGATGAAAAAACACTCGTGTTGCAAAAAAGGTGACAGCATAAAATGTGGGAATAATTAATATCATTATAATGTATGTAAACCCAAAACTTGTATTTTAAAATGAAGATAGAAGGGTATTCCCTGGCCATGTCTTTATGAAGTATAAGCAGCCTCAACTTGCTCCATCAGAAGCCCTGCCACCAACGCACCCATGGAGGGTACCTCTATGATTAGGCCTCCGGGGAGTGGTGAAATGCATTGGGCGTGTGAATTCTGATGGTGGCTGCTTTTTCTTCATAAAGACATGGCCGGATCAGTGTGCAGCTGCAGGAATACCCTTCTATTTTCATAATGTATCCTGAGTCCAGATAGTCTCACTTCCAGCCTGCACCCATCAAGCTTCCACCTTCCATTGACTTTGGACGCCTGAGCACGAGCCCCAGCCGCTCTTTTTTTTTTTAAACTGTTGGACAGAGTGCAGAAGAATTAAGATCTGTCACTTTTTTTATTGCTGTGTGTATCCCTGCTGGGAAGACTCCATTCAAGCATACTGAAAGTAAAAGGAAATCCAAAATGTTGAAGTGTGACCGGAACAGGAGGAGTAAGCGTTTAATGGGAAAATTTGTTCCAGTGACAGCTGTCCAATAGGAGAATTCCCTCACTTTGAAGGAGTTTACCTCTCACTTTTTGTTGCATCTACAGGACATGAAGTAAAGGAAGAAGAATTTAACAGCAACCTTGAAAGTTGACCTTTATTATTTCATTAATTGCTCTGAGCATGATAACTTATTTAGGTAATTACTGCATGCCCCAGAATTCCTCACCTCTGCTGAACACTGAAAATATTTATGAAAAATGCATTGGTTGCAAATTTCCTGGGCACCTTCCCTTTACAACAATAAAATTCCATGGACAAATGGCTGCACTATCTCTTTCTATAAGGATTCCAGGTTTTATGCTTGTGTTCTGGGCTGATATCTTGGGGAAACACCAGGTTGCAGTAATTTGTGGTAAAATGCCTCAATTGAAATTGCATCCCAACGCATGCTACAGAAAGCAGCTTTGTGTTATGCTGGCCATACATAGCTCAGGTTTTATCATTCAGCCAGCGAGCCGATCACGAAAAAAAAAAAAAAAATGGAACCAATTTCCCTATACACACTTTTGAGGGAATTCTACCTGCTGTGTCATTGTATTCTGACATCAGAGGAGTCATCTGGACTCCAGTCAATAAACATTGATCAGTGCTGCAGCCTACTGGCTGCAGTGCTGACCGAACCAAAGTTTTCAAGCAAGCCCAATAGTGAGCAATCATCAGTAGATCGATTGCTCTCAAACAGGACAGGCCATAGATGGATCGAAATTCTGCAGGTCTGTACTGAACCGGTCCAGTATGGATCCATCTCTGGACAGCTTTACACAATACAATTTGCAGTGTGCTGCAAAAAAATGCAGCAAGGCTTATTTCTTCATGACTTGAGGTGCATCACAGCCAATTTATTCTGGATGAGCTGCCTAAAAATGTACACTGCAACACATGAAAATGCATGCTCTGCACTACATTCAGGTGTAAATATCCCTTTAATATGTCTGAATCTGGTCTACTGTGCAGTACGGTGTTTAGATATGCTTAATGCTTGCAACATTACTTTCCATACATGCAATTTATAAAAGACCAACACGACTAGGCAAACAAATGAAACTATTTCATGATGTAAAGGAAATTATTGTGTAATTAATAAAATTATAATTTAATTACTACACTTGTTTATCATGAAAAAAGGGATTTTATTATAACTTACTGTAAAATCCTTTTCTCCGAGTTCACTGACAGACGCAGCTCTTCTTGACTTTGTGGGTTTTATGTTCGTCTTACCAGGAGTTAACTAGGCAGGGAAAGAATTCAGCTGGCCCCTCCCCTGGGGGCCGTCCTCCTTTCCTACATTAAAACCCCCCCTCACAGAGGAGCTCTCCAGTTTGTACACAAGCCGTACCAAAACAGAGCCCAGAGGGGTGGGTGCTGCGTCTGTCAGT
>BLSH010513675.1:262844-286607 GCA_018402905.1 Glandirana rugosa | reverse complement strand
AGATTATGTCCTCCACGTAATAATCGGTCTAGTGTTCCACTTTTCTCTCCCCCCCCCTGGATTCTTTTCTTTTGATCACGTCAGTGGCGTAGGGTCCTAAACTTTCGACGTTACACAGTGTAAAAACCATAACACAAATTATGACGAAATTTGCCGTTTGATTACCCTCGTAATAATATACGAGACACATGCAGAATGACAAGGTTCATCAAATAAAGAGGATGCAAGTGACTGTCTGCGTCGAGAAGAACTGAAACACCCAAAATACAAGCAGAATGGTCCTCAATTGATCCGTCCCTTTCTTAAGTCGACCGGGGAGGGGACCCCCGGCAGGGGGAGGGGCCAGCTGAATTCTTTCCCTGCCTAGTTAACTCCTGGTAAGACGAACATAAAACCCACAAAGTCAAGAAGAGCTGCGTCTGTCAGTGAACGTAGGAGAAATAAACTACTTGGAACAGTAAGACGTACACAGAGCATATAATAATGCTCCCATTAGTTTGCCGTTTAAAGCAGTATTAAACACAATACCAAAAATGTGACACATTGCAGCTTTCAAATCCTGGGATGCGGTGACTGCACTAGTTTTCTTTTCTTAGGTCCCCCCCCCTCTCTTTTCACCTTGTGATCTGGCTAATAATGCACCTCCTGTATTAGAGTACCTCCACTTTGTATGAAGGAGCAACAAAGACACCTTTGGACAGCAGCACTGGGGGGAGGGGAGTGTTAGATGAACTAGCAGATTTAAACACACTAAATAAATTGAAGTGAAACTCCAGCAAACATTTTATAAACAGTTAACCAGTTTTGTTCCATTTGGAATAAAGGTTTTACATGAATGCAGAAAAGCTGATCACTGTAAGCACCCCTGTCAGTAGTAACTGGTTTGTCTCAACACTCTTACGGATACATTTTCAGGAGAGCTTGTTCTGTTGAAAAACAGACTTGATGGCAGGATCACCAGGTGAAAATAAAACACAGCCTAAAAAAGAAAACTAATGCAGCCTTCAGATACAAGAATTGGTAAAGTACTATATAATTAAAGTTTGCTTTTGGGATTAATACTGCCTTAATTGCAAGTGAATATAAGACAAACCTATGCATTTTGCTTCTTCATCTGTGAGAGTTTTATTTAGAAAGATTTTCTTGACACGCAAAGTGTTGCCTGAGGGAAGAACAACTCCAGTTGTGGGCATGGGGGGCTCCCCATCTTTCTGCTGCAAGCTGTCCGCTATGACTAGGAAGACTCGGAGACCAATATTCATCCTCTGGAAGACAAGCATATAAAAAAGCATTAATACCCAGAATAGAATTGTGAACTGATAAAGTTCAGAGAAGAGCTCATGCCACTCTGCCAAAATTGCAGCATTACATAAAAATACCACCAAGTCTGCTGACAGAAATGGCTGCTCTCACCCATAGAGATGGCCAGTCATAGAATTTATGACTGGCCATCTCACTTTAATTTCTCTACTCTGAGCCATTTGTATTTAATTACTGAAGTATAATTGCGGACAGAATTATAACCAAACTATAAAACACCTCACTACACAAACTGCCCAATACACCAAGAGTAGGCTACAGTAATTGCGAAATTCGCTAAAGGCATGCCAAAATGCATATCAGAGCAAGTTTACGAAGCATTTTCGAATTTCCAAGGTATGAATTGGAAATAAATATCATACTGCTAGATATCACTCAAAAAAATAGAGTAAGGCTGGCCACACATGGAGCGAATTTCTTTCCTGCAACCACGGGTAGGGGGGAAGCTGTCCCTGCAGGGAGAAGGCAGGGATTATTGCTAGTGGCTATAGCATCCATCAGAGATAATCACAGAGAAAACCAGGCATGCTGGTTGTACCAAAGTTGATCGATCAATCAACTTGGTACATTCAGCCTGTCCATACACGGCAACAATCTCAGCCGGTTCCTGCTGAACCGACCGAGATTCGAACCATGTATGGCCTGCCTATCATTTCATCAAAATAAAATATCCAGATAAAAAACATGCATCAATACAGTTGTATTTTTTTCTTATAAAAAAATAATTAACTGTATTTATTATGACTTACCTCCTTCAATCCACTGTACAGCAGAACTACAGCAGAAGAATCTTAGAATGAAGAGCAGCACTAGGGGCTTTTCAGGCATGCTACATACGCAAACATGTGCCGATAGCAGCAGAGCAAAGTAGAGCGATGAGCTTATCAGCGGGCAGCTGTCATGTCACTACTATTTCCTCCCCAATCACAATTGGATTTGACCTATCTACAACTGTGTAACTACAAGTGAAAGAAAGTCAGGTCACCACCATGGCTCTGCTACATGGCAGGGGCCAAGTAAATAATACAGATCTTGTTACGTAAAACAGTTCCCGTGGTTTTCAACCCTGTAATTATCTCTTTGCCTGGCATTATTTATTTATTTCAGGTACGCTGTCAATTCACGCAGCGCTTTACATATACATTGTACATTCACATCAGTCCCTACCCTCAAGGAGCTTACAATCTAAGGTCCCTAACTCACATTCATACATATACTAGGGCCAATTTAGACAGGATCTAATTAACCTACCAGCATGGCTTTGGAGTGTGGGAGGAAACCTGAGGACCCAGAGGAAACCAACGCAGGCACAGTGAAAACATGCAAACTCCAGGCAGGTAGTGTTGTGGTTATAATAATAATAATCTGCTGGAGTGGTGGTGGGGGGGGGTGTTTGATAAAGGAAAAAAATATATATAAATGCAACACAACTAAGGATTTACCTCTGGGTTGATAGTAAATGTTTTTGAAGATTTTCCAACACTCAGAAGATCAAATATTATTTCTTTCATTGCAAAATCTAAACGTTCCTATATAAAAAAAAAATGAAAACACAAAACATCTTAGCAAAACCTGAAAATAACACAGCTTGCAGTGATTTTAATACCACTTTAAATATGTTTCAGTTTACTATAGATATATTTATTAGCGTTTCACCGTTACAGATATTGGTGCGGATACCAAGCATACTTGTACTCCTGCAAATGCTACAAAGTTAGTCAGGTTGAAAAAAGACATAAGTCCATCCAGTTCAACCAAAAAAAAAAAAAAACAAATAGAAAAATGATATATAACCTTCCAATCCTTCACCCACAGTTGATCCAGAGGAAGGCAAAAAAACCCCAGCAAAGCATGGATCCAATTTGCTATAGCGGGGGTAAAAACTCCTTCCTGATCCCCCGAGAGGCAATCGGATTCATCCTGGATCAACTTTATCTAAAAATGTTAGTACACAGTTATTATTTACATTAAGGAAAGAATCCAGGCCTTTTTTTAAAGCAATCTACCGTGCTGGCCAAAACCACCTCTGGAGGGAGTCTATTCCACATTTTCACAGCTCTAACTGTGAAGAAACCTTTCCGTATTTGAAGATGAAATCTTTTTTCCTCTACACGTAAAGAGTGCCCCCTTGTCCTCTGTGATGACCTTAAAGTAAATAACTCCACACCAAGTGGACCACTTATGTATTTGTACATGTTGATCATATCCCCCCTTAATCTCCTCTTCTCAAGAGAGAATAAGTTCAGTTCCTTTAATCTTTCCTTATAGCTGAGCTAGTTAGGTTTGGTTGGCCTTTTCTGCACTGTCTCCAGTTCCCCGATATCCTTTTTGAGAACTGGTGCCCAAAACTGAACTGCATATTCCAGATGAGGTCTTACTAATGATCTGTACAGGGGCAAAATTATGTCTCTATCTCTGGAGTCCACACCTCTCTTAATACAAGAAAGGATTTTGCTTGCTTTGGAAACTGCAGCTCGGCATTGCATGTCATTATTAAGCTTATGATCTACCAAAACCCCCAGATCCTTCTCCACAATGCATTCCCCCAGTTGTACTCCCCCTAATAAGTACGATGCATGCATTTTCTTAGCCCCCAAATGCATAACTTTAAATTTATCAATATTAAACCTCATTTGCCACATAGTCGCCCAATTAGACAGTGCATTGAGGTTGGCTTGTAAGTTGGAGACATCCTGTAAGGACGCTATTCCACTGCATAGCTTGGTGTCATCTGCAAACACTGAAATGGTACTTTTAATCCCAGACCCTATATCATTTATAAATATATTGAAATGTAAGGGTCCCAACACTAAACCTTGGGGTACACCACTGATAACCTTAGACCATTTAGAGTAAGAATCATTAATCACTACTCTCTGAATTCGGTCTTGCTCTGATATTAAAACTGATACCTTCAAGTCTGCAGACTGTAATCGCCGCCTTTAAGGAGAGAGATGCAGGAGGATGCTGTGCAAGGACGTGGCAGTGTGAGACGTGACATGTGCATTGCAGAGGCTCTGGCAAGTACTTCACCAGCAGGGCAGAGGCAGGTGAGCTGGGCCTTATGTGTAAACTTGGGTTTACACTAATGCAACGTCCGGCATCGCATGTGATTCGCCCCCGCACTGAGGTGACGATCACATGCAATATCTGTGCAATGCGAGTTCACCCATGGCTGAAATCGCATTGGATTCGCACAGAAAAAGGTGCAGGGACTTTTTTTTTCCCCCAATGCGATCCGATTCCTGTCCAAAACAACAGTTCGCACTGCGATCTGTGAACTGATCTGGGGGTGTCATTAACACTGTATTGACGCCCGTAGCAGTTCACAGAGAGCAGCGTGAACTGCCTGCGGGAGACATGTGATGCGGGAACTGGCGCTGGAATCGTGCTGGTTCCCACATTGCACCAGTGTGAACCTGGGCTAAACAATAAATGCATTAAAGTGCAATGAATGATTATGTGTTTGCTGGCCTACCACTACATCACCAGGGCAGAGCCACGGCAAATATATTTTTTCCTAACAGACCTAACTAGCATCACTTAATTTGATCATTTGTATTAACATTACCCATTAGATTTATATAGAATACATAAGTCATCTTACCTGAGCAATGAACTGAATAATCTTGACAAATATATTAAGAGGGGTGTCACGGGGCACAACACTACGGGAGCCCTTGGGGAAAAGTGCGGATACGATGCTCATAAGGCGGCTGAAAAAAATTATACCAAATTTAACTTTTATGGTGGTCACAAAGTCACATGAAACAAAAACACAGTAATAAAAGAATACACGGAAGTTTCTGTAGCTCAGGGAATATGAGTATGTGCCCCCCTGAACTCCTGATCTGCTGCTTGAACGTGATCTGTAAAAGCAAGTCTTTTCAGGTCCAGACACATGACTGGTGGGGGTTGCCTACAGACATATTACATATAGCTGGGATTGCATGAAGCCTTGTAAGGTTCTGAACAATGACTGGTGGGAATTGCTGACAGCTAAAGATGAGCTTGGGCGTGTTCTCAACTGTACGTGCCCCAGCCCACCAGGAGGTTTACACAGGAGAAATTGACCATGTCTCACTGCCTGTGATTAGCGTTGCGCAGTGTAAACCTCCTGGTGGGCTGGGGCACGTGCAGTTGCAAACACGCCCAAGCTCATCCTTACTGACAGCCTTCTAAGATCCTGACACATGGTTGGTCGGTATTGTTTACAGTCTCCTAAGGTTCTAAACCATGATTGGTGGGAATTGCTGACAGCCTTTTAAGGTCCGGATTCATGGTTGGTGGGGACTGCTTACAACCTTCTAAGGTTCTGATGCATGATTAGTGGGAATAACTAACAGTCTATTAAAATCCGGGCATGTGTCATGGAGGAGTACAGATTGTTGCTTATTTCTTTATGATTCCCACTTGTTCCATTGATTGTAATCATTAAATGCAATAGAGATTATTGTCTTTATAAAAGTAAACTGTCATTGCCTTGGAAACTGGTATCATTAAAATGTCAGACTCCAAACATATCAGCTTACTGGGAATAGGAACTTGTACAAGTAGACTTATGAGAGGAGGTCACAAGAGCTCAGGGCTCAAGTTTTTTAGACCCCATCTGTACCTTTTGTACCGATTTTAATTGAGTGCAATTTTACAGAGTGTAAAATGGCATTGGCGTTCACAGCTATTCTAAAACGTTACAATCTTTCCTAAAGAAACAGATCACAAATTCTGAAAATTGCACTGCTAGAACCTGACATTGCAAATACTGTCAGTAATTTACTGACTAAACCAAGCCCCTTAGGCAGCTTCCTAATAAGACCATCTCTATAAATGGCCTACCATTGTGTAATTAACTGCTGCAAAGTTCCCAGCCCTCCGCTATCCAATATATGAAACCTGTCACATCGATCCAAATAGAGGCTAATTGTTAACAGAGTAAGACAGGCTGGTAATAAAGTCCAAATTACTTTCTCACATGACATACACCAGCAGCTGACATAAAATAAAACAGATCTAAGACACAATTTACTGGCAATGTAAGAAAAATACATTGACAAGTATAGACTTGAAACGGCACAAGAAGCTGGAGGGAGCAGCAAGGGATGAAATGTAACTTTAATGCTTGGTCACAGCTTGAGATACTGGTGTTTTCCTTCTGTGCTTAACAATACAGATGATTTTAACATCAGCCACATACTGTAATGAGACTAATTAGCTTTATTTATGTTACTGTCATTAACAGCAGCACAGCGTAGACACATTCACTTGATAAGAAACCAAACCCTTGACTTTATACTATGAGATATCCACTCGTATGTGGTTAATAGCGATTAGCAACATTGATTATATTTATATTTTAACAGTGACTGATTCACAAACTTATTTTGCAGTGTAAGAGGGACACAAAGCTGCTAATATGGAAATGTAGACATGCCTCTGAGGACTTCTGGTCATACAATGGTGCAACAGAACACAAAGACAGCTAAACAGTCTCTGTGAAGGACAGGATAACAATGTATTAAAAGCTGAACCCTGGGCAAATAAAATAACACCAACTCAGGTAGGTTATATGTTAACTAAAATGGATGTAAACACTAACATATTTAGGCCCAGTGAAGTGAACAGCCTCAGATGATACACAGGGATGAAACAAATCCTCGTACATAAGTTTTACATTTATATCTTCAGCTTGATATATTCTTTAGAAAGTTCAGATCGTGTTAGGAGATTTTCTCTTCTTGCTCAACACTGCAGTTAAGCCTGGGCATACAGCCAAGACAGCTGATTGCAGAAAAGGCACATATCCCTACCTTCATAGGTAGAGACTTTCAGATCTGTCTGTTGAATAGTTCAGCACTGTGCCAATCTATTTATAGCATCCTCCCCAACACAAAACTCAGGCTGCTGTTATCACATGTGATGGACTTCTCTGAAGTTATCAGGCTGATAACAGAAGAACAAGCAGGAGACAGCTACTGGACTCAGTTTTTTGAAGAGAGATTAGAAAACTCTGCAGATATGTGTGTCCAGCTCAAATTTCATGAATCAGGTTTACATCCACTTTAAAAATAATGTTGTGTATTTTTAAAAGCAAATAGTGTAGGTATCTAAAATTGATCTGGTATTAGCTTTTTGCAATCCCCTGTACAACAGAGCTCATAGAGGAAGAAGCAGCACAATTTGCTGATCAAGTGTTCTGCAGTGCAGGAGATCTTGAGAGGAACGAAGAGAATGAATAGGTTGGTATTTAGAGACCAGGTTAGTGATGTAGCTGGGGGCTAAGTTGTGGATGGCTTTAGTAGTTGTTAGTATTTTGAATTTAATTTGTTGGGTGAGTGGAAGCCAGTGGAGGGATTGACAGAGAGGAGTAGCAGAAACAGAGCGATTGGTAAGGTGCATAAGTCTGGCAGCAGTATTCATGATGGATTGGAGGGGGGATAGCCTATGTAGAGGTAAGCCAATGAGAAGGGAGTTGCAGTAGTCGAGACGAGAGATGACCAGAGAGTGGATCAAGAACTTTGTTGTGTCGTTGGTTAGAAAGGGGCGTATTTTGGAGATGTTGCAGAGGTTGAGGTGGCAAGATTTGGACAGTGATTGGATGTGGGGCTTAAAGGAGAGTTCATAGTCCAGAACTACACCTAGGACCTTGGCATGCGGGGATGGGCTTATAGTTGTGCCATTGATTTTGACAGATCAGGGGAAGGGGCATATGGGGGAGGAAAAATTATACGTTTGGTTTTGCTTAGATTGAGTTTGAGGAAGTGGTGTGACATCCAGGCTGATATATCTGTTAGTAAATTAGTGATACGTGAGGAGACGGCAGGAGTGATCTGTGAGTTAGAGAAATAGATTTGGGTGTCGTCAGCATAGAGGTGGTATTGGAAGCCATGGGAGGCTATCAACTGACCCAGGGAGGAGGTGTAGATTGAGAATAGGAGCGGTCCAAGGACAGAACCTTGAGGGACCCCAACAGAGAAAGGAAGAGGAGAGGAGGAAGTTGAATTGTAAGCAACACTAAGGCTCCTTTCACACCAAGGCGTTGGAAAAAAGCCACCTCTATGCTGTAAAACGCCATGATTTTAGTGTGTTTTTGCCGCGCTTTTGAAGAGCTAGCGCTATAAATAGCGCCCCTCTAATTGCCTTTTTTTAAGTGCTTTTTGAGCGCTTTTCAAGCGTTTGTATTTCAATCATGTGACCTTTCCACAGCCTCAGTACACATTTCATGTGCTTTTCAAGCGCTTTTCAAGCGTTTTTCAATCGCTTAATCATTATTTTCAAAGGACATGGGCGTTTTTGAAGCGCTATTTTGAACACACAAAACAAGCTGAAAAGATGCTGCTTGCAGGACTTTTAGCAACGCCTAGCAAGCGCAACGCCTTGGTGTGAAAGCATCCATTGAGATGCATGGGGAGCGTTTTTGGTGTGCTTTTTATGTGCTTATTTTAGAGCAAAAACGCCCGAAAAAAGCCTTGGTGTAAAAGGGGTCTAAAGGTGCGGTTGGATAAGTAGGAGGAGGTTTTGAAACTCAATTCATGCTTTGAACAGCATGAATAGAGAGGCAGACCGGCCGGGCTGGCTGCGGTGCAGGACGCTCCTGACAAGGCTCGGAAGGGACACAGAGCATGCTATTGTCTGGAGGGTTTGAACATGGCTGTTGCAGGTACTGGATTCGAGGAAATAGCTGCTGTATGCTGGATCGCAGAGCCATTTAAGGGGGGGGGGGGGGGGGGGAGTGTTGTTTCTCTTATCTGGTCTTGCAAATGTCTTCCAGAAAATGCGGAGGGGAGGGTGCAGCAGGAAGGGGAGAAAGTGCTCCACCATCATGATTAGAGGAACCTAGGCTTATAGCTGCTATGTTAGCCTCTGCTGAAAGACCTGGGGCAACTGGCCAATCTGAGCCATTACGCCTGTCAGGCATTGTGGCTACTTCTGACATACCTGCCTCGGCTTACATCACTAAAGATGATTTGGCATCTGCTCTGGCTGGCCTTGAAGGCAAAATAGCCAATATGATTGCGACAGTTTCTCAAGGAAGGAAGAGGGATAGATCCCCATCTCCTGAGTCTGGCCCCAGCGGGAATTTGGCGGAGCGCAGGGACGCTGGTAGCCGGGTGGGTACCCTTAAGTTTGATTCCAAATGGGCAGAGGACGTGGAAGAGGTAGCCGTGGATGACCTAGAGGAGGTCAGGCTGAAGATGCCTCTTCTGGGGAGTCAGTCTCGGAGGAGCCTTTTTCGGCCTCTCACTCACAGAGATTGTTAATCCAGTGTGAGATGGTGAGGTCTGGCTTTAAATTACCCCCCGGTGGAGGTGTTAGAAGCCTTGTTTTATTCTCTGGGGTCTTTGTGACCTAGGCAATTTATGCAGGCTGGGATCACCCGGATCTTGTGTTTATGCCTCCAAAAAGATTCTCTCAATTATATCCTATGGAGGAGAAATTCAGGAAGAAGTGGGGCATAACTTTGGTAGATGCTGCAATTTCTTCAGTGAATAAAGATCTGACCTGCCCAGTCGATAATGCTCAGGGATTTAAGGATCCGACTGATAAAAAGTTGGAATCCTTACTTTGTTGGCAGTGTCTGGTTCAGCAGTACAGCTGGCAGTAGCAGCAATAGGTATTTGTCAATCTTTGAAGGATCGCTTCAAAAGATTAACCAAAAATCTACCTCCTCAGGGGGAAACTTCTGAGGAATTGTCAGAACTTCCTCGTGCCTTGTGTTTTGTGGTGGACACTCTGAAGGATTCAATTCAACAGATGTCCCGGTTTGTACTGCTATCATTACACATTCGCAGGGTTTTGTGGTTAAAGAATTGGTCCGCGGAACTGCCATGGAAAGAGTGTGCTGCTTCTGGTTAAAAGAAGAGGTAAGCGCCCTTCCTTTAAGATTTCTAACACTCCAGGGCCAAGTTCCTCTTCTAAGCAGTTTCGATGGCCTAAGCCGGTGGGGTTCAGGAGGCCCTCAGGGTCAGGTACAGAAAAAAACCCTGGACCCAGAAGTCGGCCAAATCTAACTCCAAGTTGGCCTTATGAAGGGGCGCCCCCCACTCGTGGGGAAGGCTGCGGCAGTTCTCGGAGGCCTGGGCAGGTTTGGTACAGGACAAGTGGGTCACTTCCACAGTGGCACAGGGCTACAAATTGGAATTTCGGGAGTTTCCTCCTTGTCGGTATCTGGGTTCCAATGTTCCCATAAATCCTGTGAAAAGAAAATAGCTTTTTCAGGTCCTAGAAAACACCTAAGGGTGCAGGGCGTGATTATAAGGGTACCAGCCAGCGAAGAGTTGAAGGGATTTTACTCAAATCTCTTCACGGTGCCGAAACCAAATGGAGAAGTAAGGCGTATTCTGGATCTCAAGGTGCTCATTCGATTTTTGGTCATTCGGCATTTCCGTATGGAGTCAATTCTTTCAATGGTAGGTTCCCTAAGAACAGGGGAATATATGGCATCCAATAGATATCAAGGATGCGAATCTGCACGTAACAATTTACGAATCTCACCAGAAATGTCTACGCTTCGTGGTAGAAGGGTGTCATTTTCAATTTGTGGCCTGGCCTTGCCGTTCGGCCTAGCCACAGCTCCCCGGGTGTTTACGAAAATCCTGGCCCCGGTGTTGGCATCTCTAAGATTGCTAGGGATATCAGTTGTGGGATATCTGGATGATCTACTTAAGGATCAATCAGGATCTAGGCTAGAGCAGAAGGGTTGGATCCTAAACATAAAAAATTGTCCTTGAGGCTTGTTCAGGTACTGGAATACCTGGACCTGATTTTAGACACCGCCCAGAAGAAAGTTTTCTTGCCTGTGCCAAGGCAATTGGTAAAAGTTATAAGAAGAACAAGGGAGCCCTCTGTACAGCTGTGCATGAGGCTGCTGGGCAAGATGGTGGTGTCATTCAACGCAGTTCCTTATACTCAATTTCACACCCAGCCACTCCAAAACAATATTCTGGGGGCGTGGAACAAGAGCCTCCAGGCATTAGAGTATCCCAAGACTCCAACACCATCGGTGAGACAGGGTCTCTCATGGTGGTTCAGGCCCAACAATTTAGGGAAGGGAAAGTCTTTTTTGCCTGTAACCTGGAAGGTGGTGTCCACGGATGCCAGCCTTCTAGGTTGGGAGGCAGCTCTGAAAGAGGCATCAGTACAGGGGACATGGTCTCCATCGGAAAAGATCATGCCCATGAATAAGTTAGAAATTTGGGCAGTTCGATTGGCTCTGGTGTTCTGGTCGGTCCGACAATTCCACAGCGTGGCATACATCAACATCCAAGGAGGTAACAGGAGCCAAGCAGCCCATAGGGAGGTGAACCTCATCTTAACTTGGGCAGAGATGCATGTGCCATTTCTGTCGGCAGTGTTTATTTCGGGGGTGCACAATTGGCAGGCAGGCTTTGAGTCCTCAGCAGTTGATGCCGGGGTAATGGTCCCTACATCCCGAGGTTTTTCATCAGATCTGCCAATGATGGGATACCCCAGACATAGATAATTTAGCATCCAGGTTCAACAGCAAGCTGGACAGATTTGTATCCAGAACCCGAGATCTGTTGGTGCTTGGGACGGACGTGTTGGTGGTTCCGTGGGATCAGTTTTCCCTGATCTATGTCTTTCCTCCAATCAAACTTCTGCTGCGGTTGTTAAGCAAGGTATGGGAGGAAGGGAAGCCGGTGATCCTGGTGGCCCCAGCTTGGCCCAGGAGGGCGTGGTATGCAGAAATCGTGAAGTTAGCAGTTGGGAAGCCATGGGTTACCGTCCAGATCTGCTGTCCCAAGGACCCATATTCCATTCTACTTTACGACCACTAAATTTAACGGTGTGGCTATTGAGACCAGAATCTTGAAATATAGAGGTATTTCAAGTTCGGCCCTGTCTACCCTAATCAATGCCAGAAAGCCTGTTTCTAGGAGCATATATATATATATATATATATAGAGTATGGAAGGCATAAATATCTTTGTGTGAATCTAAGAAATTGCATCCCCGCAAGCATGTTATTGGTAGAATTCTTGACTTTCTACAATTAGGGGTTGATCTGGCATTGGGAACGATTAAGGGGTAGATTTTGGCATTATCTATATTTTTTCAAAGGGGGATTGCATCACATTTTTTGGTGCACACGAGGGGTGGTACGCTTGGTTACAACGGTGAGGCCATCATGATCTCCTTGGGATCTAAATCTTGTACTGTCTGTACTGCAGAAGCAACCTTTTGAGCCTATTCGACATATTCCATTGGTCCTATTGAGAAGGAAATTGTTTATTTTGGTTTCTATAACTTTGGCAAGATGGGTGTCCGGGTTAGCCGCCCTCTCTTTTGCGGAGCCTTTTTTGATCCTAAAACTAGTGGCGCTTTACCGCTACCGCCCCAGTGTAAAAGTAGCCTTAAATAGTGCACCACACTGCTCCCTACTGCAGCATGCAACGGAGAGCTGGCGAAGCAGTAAAGTACTCAGGCAGGTCTCTTTTAGTGGGAATGAAGCCTTATTTGGACTGCTGTAGGACTTGTCATAAATCAGAAAACTTACTTTACTTTCTAGCCACCAAGCAAAACAAAAAAACACTTACTGATAAAACTCACCTATGTGTTACATTGTTGCTTTCACATTTTATCCGAATAACATAAACCCACAACAATCTGTACAGAGATTCCAGTGCAACTCGAGACATTTTAGGGTCTTTATTCTGAAGAAATAAAATGAAAAAAAAAAATCAATTACATTGTCATTATTTAAATATTGCATGCCCCAGGTATGTGATCCAAAGGGCCTGTTCAGCCACAAAAAAACTATGGTCATTAGGGCAGCATAGGACAATGTGGTCCTCCAGCCATGAGTTAATCTATGGGTTGTCCCATTTCACCCATGAATGTCAGATATAAACGTGAAATAACAACCATATTTTACACTTGTATTGTATGAAGGACACACTTTTGCAGTAAATTCTGTAGGGAAACCTGGATCTTGATGTCCTCTCTGACAATCTCCTGTGTAAACATGTTTATAATAAGCAAATTTGAGGTTACCCCACCACACCCATACAAAAAAGGACATCACAAAAGGTCTGCCCTGGGACTGCATACCAAAATTGACAGGTGAAAATTGTAAAAATATTAAGAGTATCACCCACTACAACCAAAATTCTTTTTTGAGAATAGTTTTGATCTGGCAGCAAAAAAAAGTGTGAAGTTGAGATATAGAACTTTACAGGTCATTACAGATAAAAGCAGATGTTTCTTATATATCCAATGTTAATTATCAGCATAGTAAACCATCTAGAAAGGCAAGACATTCATATTATCACATATATGATGAAACATTATAGTATGACCTGTAACCTGAGAGACATTAGAGTTTCAGAGGGACAGGCATGCACAATAAAGCACTTGGTTGCGGGGTATTTTCAAAGAGAATCTAGTAAAGTTTAATCACTTGTGCTCCGGAAAATTTTACCCCTTAGTGACCAGGCCATTTTTTTGCTATTCGATACTCTAATTGCGCAGTTATGCAACACTGTACCCAAACAAAATGTATTTAATTTCTTTACACAAATACGTAGAGCTCTCTCTTGGTGGTATTTGATCACCGCTGGTTTTTTTTATTTTTTGCGATATAAATGAAAAAAAGACCAAAAATGTTAAAAACATATCCAAAAAAATCCCAATAGGTGCATATTGACTGGTTTGCGTGAAAGTTATAGTGCCTACATACTATGGTATATATAATGGAATTAAAACATTTTTTTGATACACCAATGATGGCGACCAGCCCCCCCCCCTTTTACTTACCTGAACCCGATCGTTCCAGCGTCGAGGACGAGCCCAGCAGCTCCAGCCGCTGTCTCGGGTCCTCATTGTATAGATTGATAACAAACAGGAGCCATTGGCTTCTGCTGTCAATCAAATCCAGTGATGCGGGAGCAGGGGGGCGGGGCTGAGTCCCGCTGTCTGTGTCAATGGACGCAGCAGCAGGACTGGGGAGCGCGCCCACATGGGTGCCCCCATGGAAAGCGCCTCTCCGAGGGGGCACCCTGTGAAGAGGAGGCACCAGGATCGCCGCCGGGGGACCCCAGAAAAGGAGGATTGGGGCCGCTCTGTGCAAAACCCTTGCACAGAGCAGGCAAGTATGACATGTTTGCTATTTTAAAAACAAAACAAACCTTTACAATCACTTTAATACAATGATATTACTGATACACGGTCACTGTACTAATGACACTGGCTGGGAAGGGGTTAACATCTAGGGCAAGCAAGGGGTTACAAGTGTGCTGAACTATGTGTAATGTGTGTTTGCTGCTTTGCCGGGATGAGAAACTGACAGATCGCTCCTTCTGTACAGAGCTCTGTGTTGTTTATCAACAAAGAGCTCTGGGCTGTTACTGCACACAACCAATCAGCAAGTCCTGGGTGTAACTTGCTGACAGAATCCCACTGTGTACACAACGGGTGCTGGGTATGGGTCCCGCCCTAAACCCGGACGTAGTCAGCGAAGTATGTTGCTTTGCCTACAGCAGGCGCTCATCTGCAGTACATTGTGGGCGAGCACCAAATTCAATTTGTTAATTCAACGTATTTGCTGTTCACAGTTACTATGGATTGCAACACACCTATATTAAGTTGGGCTGCAACCCACCAAAATATCGGTCAGCAAATACATTTCATTCAATTTTACTAGATTCACTTTGAAATGTCTGTAAGTGTCCTTCAACAAGTGCTTTATATTGATCACTGCTTTTGGAGTGCATACAGAATTGTGGTTTAATATTTGTGTGAAGACTATGTACCATTGTCTGTGAAGGTTCTCATTTAACCTGGTCATGGTATAAATAGTAGTAGTTAGTCACATTCAACTGGACTTTTTCTGTAAATGTTGAAGACATTCATTCTGTAACTTCTCCAAGCCACTTCTTCAGTTCCAAGGAATGTCAGACAGATACCCCAGCATTTATATCCTCACACTTAGCATGGACACCTTTGTCCAATCATCACAGAATGTGTAGATGTAGACTGTCCAAGAACAAACTGGGAAATGTGAAAGTTGTGGAACTACCTTGTTCTAGTTACATAATTCCTTTATTAGTGTCAGGAAGTCTGCATGGGTGTTAATTCCTCAATTTACATAGCTAAAGGTGTAAATTGTCAAACTGATGGGGTAGAGTGTTAAAACATCATTATAGGTTAAAAACAGATTGTGTTAAAGGCTCTCATACTTTCTTACGAGGACAGTGAGGTGCACATTTTGGACACAGAGGACAACTGGCTGGCATGAGAGAAGCCATCTACGTCAAACTGCAACAACCATCTCTGAACAGGAGGGTGTGGGGGGGGTGGGGCGCTTTAATACACATATAAGGCTGTATAAACATCTCTATCCTAGTGATTTAACAATTCACTCCTCTAACCATGTAAATTGAATTATTAACACCTATACCAACTCCCTGACATCAAGGATGTTAATAGAACATGGTGATTCCACAACTTTCAGACCTCCCATCCTGTTCTTGGACAATCAATGTCTACATCAAGATCAACATCAAGTCCAGTTGAATGTGACCAACAACTGTTAACTGTTAGCTCTACCTATAACTGTTTTGTATACGCATACAGGCACATATATAGTACATATAGAAGAACTTCTATACTTGGTGACAAGACCATTTCCAAGTGATAAATAAAACAGTAAACACCTACAAGTCCTGCCAAAACATTACTTGCATTAAAACGAACAAACATAGTTGCAAAGCATTTCAGAAAAACAGCAAAGGATCCCATGAAAGGCAACAAGACTGATGCTGCCCTCATGGTTTGCACTTATGTGGAAAAATTGAAAAAAAAGATGGTGTACGGACACTTCTTAACACCATATCATAGCTCAGCAGGTCTGAATAAATGAATAATAATGATGCTCCAATGAGCTAATAGGAGCTTTCGGTCTTATGCTTCATGTGTCATTCCTATAAGACAATAGTACACAAACGGCACAGCATGTTACCAGCAAACTGTTAGGTGTATGTCTCATCTTGCAGCCAAATTGGTACAATACCTATGTTATATATATTACATGTTCTCATTTACATAGCATAACTCAAATTAGAAATCGCTGTTTACATTTTACTTTCTCTTTTCTGAAAAACCCAATAACAGAAGTTTTCCTCTGCTATATAGAAAGGACTGGGGATTTAGTGTTCACCATAAATAACTCTGTTTGCACTGTGCTGCCAGGTCTCCTTATCAGCTATTTCAAATGGTTTGCAAGCTGAGGTCTGCTCCAAATTAAGGCCGGCCCATACACGGTTTGAATTTCAGCCGGTTCATCAATCTCAGGAACCAACTGCGATTCGAACCATTAAAGGACAGGTTCAATGTACCAAGTCGATCGATCAACTTGGGTACAACTAGCCTGCTGGATTCTCTCACAATTATTGCTAGTGGCTGCTATAGCCCTTAGCAATAATCTCCTGTCCGCCCGTCCCGTACCCAACGGGAGCTGACAACTGCTCAGCAGGAGGGATTCCCCTGTCAGCACTCTCTGTGAATTGCTTTCCTGCAACCCATAGTTGCAGGAAAGAAATTTGCACCGTGTATTGTTTGCCTAACACCTTGGAGAGATATTTTTTTGCCTGCTGTGTGAATAGGAACACAGTGATTTTTTCTCAAATTTGACTGCAAAAGTAGATGAATTTTAAAAAATAAGTTTTTGGTTTTTTTTTTAAATGTCAGCATTGTTTGGGTCAATCGGAGCTTCAGTGACTGATAACAACGATAACAATTTTACAACACAAGGAAAATATGGAAAACACAAAAATACTTTTGTTTAAGTCATGGCAACGATTTACATTAATAATGGAAACCATAAATAAACTGGCAGGCAATCTTCGGTATGTACGTGTGTCTGCAAGAGGTTGATTTCATTAAACGGTCCACAGAAAATGAAGCTTATCTTTCAGGATGTCTATAAAGACCTGGTATGAGGTCTCCCGCACATTGAAAGCAAGCCCAGCTTTTCATTATACAAACTCACCTGCAGGGTTTCTATTTGTTTTCTGAGACTGTTGTTAGATGGCATCTAAATAAAGCAACGTGAGACAGCAAAACATAACAAACATGAAAATGGAGCGACATGCATGTTAGATGAAAAAAAAAAGGCACAAAAGCAAACGGAACACAACTAAAAGAAGCCAGGAGAGGAAAACAAATCTGCTTTTTTGGAGATTCATAACCGTCTGGCTACATAGAGTGGAAATTGGTTAACATTTAGATAATGGGATGCAATTTCCATTTTATGCACAGAAAACCATATTCCCTCAAGCTGGTGAGGAACTACAGGTCTCTGAATGATCTATCTGCCAGACAGTGACTGTTCAAGACTATATTAGTTGTTATTAGAGGCATTTTACTGACATAATCAGCATGTTTATTTCAGATGAGCCTTTACTGGATTTTATTCTGACTTATTGCCCCAACTAAAATGAGATTTAAATTTGTGCAGGTATTACATTTCTAGGGAAGAAATGCCTCCAGATAAAGAACATAAACTTTAACAATTCAAAATGTTTCTGTAGCCAAAACTTTTTTTTTTTTGGGGGGTGAGATTTACTCTATTCAGTATCAGTACTATTCGTTCTGGTGCTCATTATCACCGAGACAAAAATATTGGGAAATCCAGTACAAATTGTCATTAGAATAAAAATTGAGCAAAAATCTTGCATTGGGAGCACTTGCTTTGTTGACAATTGAGGAAGAAAAGCTTTCCCCTCACATTTTAGAGATTTCCTCTCACTTCCTATTGTATTTCCTGATCAAAAAGTCAAGGGAAAAATCATCCAAGAGGACACAGACAGCAAAGAATGACCTGGCAGTGTTGTCAACCCTGCCTTAAGCTATGGAATTCTGGCTGGCTGTCAGAATACCTGAACAGTGCCTGCTTCTAAATGGCCTGTTTGGCCGTCAGTTATCCCATTATTTGAAGGATTTCAGGTGAAACAAATTTTGTTCAGTCCATTAGGAACCGTCTGAAATTCGCCCAGTGTATGAACAGGTTTACTCCAAGATTATCCAAAACAAAAACAATTTCTGTAGGCTGAAACTGATAATAAATACCCATATAATATGTCAATTTGGCTTACAGTTTAAAGGTTTCTCATTTCAACTAAGAAAGTTGGAGTCACACCAATTGGTCATTTCAAAGGGGCTTCTAAACAGTTTTGAGGAAGCTGGGTATATGGAGCCACTTGGCTGCTTCAGTGTACTGTATAATTGGAAGCTCGGCCAAAACCTTAGAAGACAGCCCGGGACTCATGTCTGTGGCACACTAGGAACTTCTCTGGAAACGCTCATTGATGATTCTAAAAAGTACCAGCAAACACACCAATCGAATGTCAAATTCAAAGTAAATTTCTGGAGCACAGCACAAGAAAAGTCCAGTCTGACCAGTTCCACACATCGTCTTTAGCTATGATGGAAAACCCCACCTGATCCAAAAGACAGAAAATCTGGCTTTCTTGCAATAATATTTTGCCCATTAAATATCAATTTTGGATTGGCATGTCCCTGGCTCTGTTCACTTTTAATTCTCTATGACCTGAAACTCATTATTTTAAATCATGCACAACACTGGAGCTACATCATTCGAAACCAAATCACGTAGGGTTAAATTCCAGTACGTCAAACCGGCACAGAGAGACAGAGGTAAGACTCTTCTTAGTGGCATTACCAGCTCACAGCCAAAAGGCTTAAAAAAATTAAAGTAATTTCCCTGAGACTCTCAAATCATACATGAATTCCCTTTTTTTACTGAACTGTGTTAACAGGAAAATCAGTGTGGCCCACACTGGATGGACTGGATGTAAATAACCAGTCCCCAACTTTAATGGCCTCCTTTATTTCTAATAAAACTACTTCCTGGATTGAGCATCAAATCAAAACTTATGTTAAGAACAACTCTGGCCAAAATAAACTGTTCAGGTTTCGTTTTAGCTGGGGGAAGGGGAATATGACCTTGGGTCAGATTATTATTATTATTATTTTGTCCATCTGTGTGCTTGTTGGGGAGATTGTGCTCACTATTCGGCTTGTAATCACACAGGAACTGAGGTAAAATCAACCAAGCAAATGGCTACAAACCCAGCAAAAAAAGCAAGACAAAAGCCACCACCCCCCAAAAAAAAGTTTGGCTGGAGTTCAGCTTAAAGTGATTGTAAAGTCTCCTTTTTTCCCAATAGAAATAATAAACATGTTATACTTACCTGCTCTGTTGAAGTGGATTTGCACAGAGCAGACCGATTCTCCTCTCAACAGGTCCCTCTTCAGTGCTCCTGGCCCCTCCCTCCTGTCGAGTGCCCCCACAGTAAGCAGCTTGCTATGGGGGCACCCAAGCCGAGTTACAGCACCCTGTGTCCACTCAGACACGGAGCCCCAACCCGGCCCCGCCCCCTCTCCTGATTGGCTAGCTGACTTTTATTGACAGCAGCCAATGGCACTGCTGCTGTGTTTCAGCCATTCAGGGAGGGAGAATTTCCGATGGCTGAGATGCTCGTGGACATCGCTGGACAGAGAGGGACCTCAGGTAAGTATTGGGGGTGCTGCACACAGAAGGCTTTTTATCTTAATGCATAGAATGCATTAAGGTAAAAAAAAAATATTCTGCCTTTACAACCACTTTAACCTTCCAATTAGGGCAATCTGTGCCTGTACATCAGTTAGGTGTGAGCTACAGGAAAAACTAGGTAAAGAGAAGGGAACTACTACAGTTTGGAAGAAAAACTTTTACAAGGAAGGCAATACGCAGGTCACTCCACTGCCTTCCTGCCTGGTTTTTATACTGCTAGTGAACATCATCACACTGCTAATATCCTTTGAGGTACCTTTCCCTCTAGGCCATAAACTTGCAGAGCAAGCGCCTATTAATTTTTCAGCCAGTATGTGGCACCCTATTAGAGAGGCAGATTTCGTACAATGTACAAGATGAAATAACTAAAGATTTGGTGAATTTAAAGGGCCTGATTTGCTGTATTGAAAGTTATTTACACATATTCTTGGAACTGCTTTGTAAAGTGAAATTAGTAGAAATGTCTGCACAGGGGCACTAAACAATAATTTTGTAAGAACGAAACAATACACAAAAAATTATTAGAAGTGAGAGAAACAAAAATGGATGAGATGAAAATGAGCAAGCAGAAAGATGTAAAGGGAATGAAAAAGCAGAGCAGTGTGAGCAGGTACTTGGGAGTCAGTGTGCCACGACCAAAGTGCCATGCTCATTAACAGACATGCAGCTAATCAAACCTCATATGAGAACTCAAGTACATTAAATCCATATTACTCCAGGAAAGGAGTCATTACATCCTACATGACGCAGAACAGTACCAGAAAGATGCCAAGAAGAAAGGTTTTTGATTATTATTATTAATGCACCATTGTCATCTATATCACAGTCAATAATGGAAAGAGGCATAAAAGTCACAAGTCATTGCAGTTTACGTAACCAAGAAAATTCATTGCAATACAATAGAAAGAATATGGCTGTGAATTACTGCATAAATGATTCTGAAAAAGATTGTAATATAGGTGCAAATGCTCAGATTTGTAAAATTAAAGTCAGGAACACATCAATACTTTGTTAAATCACCCAAGACATGACTCTTTTCTTAAATGTGGCAGATTTGTTACATCTCAGTGATTCTCAGTGCTGAAACATGACCGGGAGAGACTTACCTTTAAATGTGATAAACAGTTTTGCAAGAAAATGTGCCAATTGTTCAGGAAAAACTGTTTTTGGCTGACACACAGCAGACAGGTAACCAGTGGATATAGTGCCTATGGATAAAACGACACAATAAAAGCTATGTTTACTACAATTATTTAAATGAGTTTTAATAAGATTTAACTTCATTGTGTATTTATTTCATTATAATTTTCTCTCCAAAATGTTCAGTTTATAAACCTAATTATCACTTAGGTGTGGAATTATTCTTTCAGCATGAAGTGGGCATTTAACTGTTGAAAGAATTTTCTCAAAAATCTTATTATATCTCACAGTGTTATTGCCACCTCAAACGGAAAATGGCTTGAATTAATCAAGAATGAGGAACATCAGAAGTTTAATTTTTTTAACAAAAAGGCAAACTTTTTTTTTTTACAACCAAAACTTGCTATACTTACTTGATTTGTGCAAAGTTTTTGCACAGAGCAGACCCAATTCTCCTCTTTCGTGGTCCCCAGCTGGTACTCCTGGCTCCTACTGCCTTTAAGGGAGGTAAGTATTGAGAGGGGGCGGGGGCAGTTGTACTTAAAAGGTTCTTTACCTTAATGCAGAGAATGCATTGGGGTAAAACACCTCTAGACTTTTACAACCACTTTAAGAAAGCCTTAAACCAAAGACTGAAGGTTAAATAAATGGGAATAGCAGTGTACCTGGTTGGTCCAATACTTAAATATGAAGCCAAAAGTCTAAAACTACCAAGATGCCCCCCAAAAAGGATTTCAATGAATAAACACCCAAACAATATAGATATACTGTATAAATAAATAGGATTCCGCAGTATCATATCTCACCAGGGAATGCTTCTTTCTTGAGCTGAGTTCAAACGTGGTCTGGTAGAGCATCTCTACAAAATTCTTTAAACATGGCACATTAACTTCATTTTTTACAGCCTGGAAAAATATAAATTAAAGTCATATTACTAGACGGAAGTCTTTGCAGCTTGCAGAAGAAAACGTGCTAGTATTAAAGCAGAGTTCCACCCAGTTAAAAGTCAGCAGGTACAAAAAGTGTAGCTGTTGACTTTTAACAATCGGACACTCACCTGTCCCAGGATCCAGCGATGCAGCGGCCTGCAGCGTCGCTCTTTTTCCCATCCCCTCGGTGGCGCCGCCATCACAAGTGTGGGTGCCCGGCTTTGGCTTAAAAGCCAGGCACGCACTGCGCATGCGCGAGTCGCGCTACACTTTGTGAATGGCCGGCGTATCTTCTGGGACCTGTGACGTGTCCCAGAAGATCGCCGGGTGGGCGGAAGGTTAACTTCCTTCCTGTTCCGCAGAAACAGGACAGGAAGTGCAACTGGGACCCTGTCAACCCCCCCAAAAAAAATGACATGCCAATTGTGGCATGTCGGGGGGTCACCTCCCCTTAAAGCGGAAGTTCCACTTTTGGCACTTTTTGGAGGAACTCCGCATTAAGATCATACTACACACTGCCATGCTACAGAACATTATTTACTCATAGTTTCATAGTAAGTTAGGTTGGCGATAAGATAAAATTAAAGACAGAAAAAAATCAGAAGAGTTTGCATCATCCGAACCCTAAAGGGAAGGCAAATAGGTGGAACATTTTTTCCTGAAAGTCAACTGGAAATAACTGGGCTCAACGTTCTCCAATATAATACCTACTTATATACATAGCTAGCTACTTATATTTTGTGCTTTTAGATTCTGCAAGATCCAGTTCATGTGAAACTCTTACTTGAGAACTATTTCTTTTTACACAGGGTAAAACTATTTTTAAAACATAGGACACAAGGGGTACTCCTTATGTGGGTATTTTAGGGCTGGTTCATGCTACAACACACAGTTGGAGGTGGAGTGTGTCACTGTGCCATTTCTTTCTGAATGGCATACCAATGCAAACATATTTCCCTTCACATGCATTTCAGTACACAACACACAGGGGGAAACTATCTGCGTGTTGTATAAAGATGCAGAGTCTGGAATCTGCTGCACACCTTGATATCTTTATTGAAGTATTAAAATTACATTACAGGTATGGCAGGAACACAGAAAGGTGACATGTTTTGGGCTAAATACAGCACATACTCAAACCTCCTGTCGTGCATTCATAACATATATTTGCATGACACCAGTAAACAACGCCAATCAATTAATTAATTAATTACAAGCCACCTCCCACTAAGCCCAGTGAGAGTCCAACCTTTTTCACTTTCTCTGATCGCTTTCAAAAATTTTTATTGAAATGTCAATCAATACAAGTATAGTATTGGAGCTCATGTCCACGTCGGGGTTGGTAGTGACACGGCCCAAAATGATCCACAATGGCTCAAAAGTGAAATGGTCCAGAAGTATTTAGACAGAATAAAGGTAGATAAAGCACCCGGACCAGATGGCATCCATCCACGGACCTTAAAGGAATTGAGCTCTGTCATTTCAAAGCCATTGTATCTCATTTTTAGGGACTCCTTAATGACTGGAATAGTACCACTGGATTGGCGTAGGGCCAATGTGGTGCCCATATTTAAAAAGGGATCAAAGTCTTTACCAAGTAACTATAGACCTGTTAGTTTAACTTCTATAGCTGGGAAGATACTGGAGAGTTTAATAAAAGACCACATAGATGAGTTCTTGTTGGATAAAAAGATTTTAAGCAACAGACAGCATGGATTCATGAAAGACAGAAGTTGTCAAACAAACCTGATTTCTTTTTATGAGGAGGTAAGTAAAACCATA
>BLSH010513675.1:205292-250361 GCA_018402905.1 Glandirana rugosa | reverse complement strand
TCGTCGGTCTACAAACAATCTACAGTATCTGGATGAAAAGGAGGTCAAAATTTTGTAGACCTAATAACGTTACTTCTACGGGTCCAAGAACGGTTAATTACCAATCGTTTCGACTGGTGTGTCGATGTGTACCCATGAGGTAACCCTTAACTGACTTACAAAGATTGTTCCGGACAATGTGAGATATGTAATACTCTTTTACTTTAAACAAAAAAATGAGGTCGACACCTATAAAGAGAAGGCAAGTGACTGTCTGTGTCGGAAGAATACTGTGTACCCCAATACGAGTAGGATGATCCTCATCTGATCCGGCCAACCTACGCTTTTGTTTGTTTTTGCCTAGTCTACTCCTAGTAGGATGAGCATAACCCCATGTGTCATAAGAAGGCTGTGTCTGTCAGTGAACGGAAGAGAAATATCCACAGCTGGAGTAAAAAAACAAATTTCATTTTCTCATAATGTATAGAGTGTAACAGGCCTTGTTAGAAACATTCAGTCAATTCCCAATGGAGTACCCATGTGTAGCTGTGTGGTCAGCTTTGCTAACCATTAATTGGCAAGAACCTGGGCATCTTCATTGCAATAATCCAGATGTTTTAAAACTGGAGGAAAAGTAGGTCTATGACATCTAACAAACATCTGGCTGCTGGTGCCTGAATGGGTTACAGCCTAAGTGATTGTAAAGGTTAATTTTTTTTTTAAATTAAAAAACATGGTGCCAATGGCTCTTGCTGCTATCAGTCTATCCAATGATAACAGAGACAGTGGCTGGATCCGCTGTGTTCGTGCACATCGCTGGAACGGATCGGGCTCAGGTTAAAAAAAAAAAAGAGGGGGTCTGGGGGCAGCTGCAGCACTGAAGGTAAGGTGAAAAACCTGGAGCCTTTACAATCCGTTTCAGTTGTTCATTGTCTCTTTTTTTTTTTAATCAACCATAATCTATTTGTAGGAGGAGACTTTATCAATCAGTCAGATCCAAATTTTACAACCCATCAACGTATTGCAGGCAGATCTATACACATTTTGACTTTTGGTGCATTTTCTTGACTTCTGAGTGATGTGAACTTCTCTAAGTCCAAGTCAAAAAATGAAGCCTATCTCTTTAGGAAACAAATACCTGTCTACATTTCTATATCATTTGAACAAGTCAATGTCACAAATGGGGAAAAAAAAGGGGGATTTTTTTTCTTACTCAGTCATTTTTTTCTTGGAGCCCATTAGGGGCGCAGGAATTTGGATAATGGCGGGTTATACTGTCACCTATCCTGCCAGACAAATATAGTGTGGCTAGCCAAGGATAACCACTCATGTCTCAGATGAGTATAATTCAGGATAGCTCCCTTAGCATGTCTCAATTTTGTAGCAAGCAGTACTATGAACATGAAGAGTAGGGCCATGCCCCTCAAAAAATCCAAGAAAAACATTTTACAGTGCAAACAAAAATCCTATTTTCTTTATCATCTATTGAGGGGCAGATGTCGGGACATCCCAAAGCAGTCCAAGGGCCGTCTGAAGCACCAAGCCCAAATCAGAGACCTGATGATGCTGAGCTGAGGCTTAAACTTTAGGGCCCTTCCACACGACTTTTGGAGACGGACCTGCTATCCGTCGGCTTAGTGGGGATCCGCGGAAAGGTCTCCGCTGAGCCAACGGATAGCAGCTCCGTCTCCACTCACTAAGCGGAGATGGAACTGTCAGAGCCCCGCTCTGCTCTATGGGGATCGGGTCCGTTGTCATCCAATTCGCTCCAAGCCATTTTCTACAGACGGATGGAAAATAAGGTTTCCATCCGTCTGTATTTCATGGACAGTATTGGATTGGAGAACGACGGGTGTCATCGGACATGTCTCCGCTGACATCCGCCGCTCCATAGGGCTGCATTGAGTGTCCGTTCAGGTCCATCTGAACAAAGGACAGGCGGACCTGAACGGAATGCCCGTGTGAAAGGGCCCTAAAGGGTAGCAGACAACAACAAATGGAAGGATCTGGACAATCAAACTGATACTCAAGCCGAAGAAAGTATCCAATGAAATTCAGGGAAGCGCACTGGAAGACCAGAAGGCAGCTCAGGGAGGAAAGTCTTCTAGAAGAGAAATCCCCTGGGTAAAGAGGACAGGGTCTTTATCAGTCACCTGTATTTGAGGCTACTGTAGACATATTAGGACTAGCTGATCGAAAACTCAAAGGTCGGCCATAGACGGTTCATATCTCAGAACCGGCCGAGATTCCAATCATGTGTGGGCAGGCTGAAAGTCGATCAACTGGGTACAACCATCCTGATGGATTCACTTTTGATTATCTCTAGCAGCTGCTATAGTTGCTAGCGATAATCACGGTCTTATCCCTGCGGGGGCGGCTTCCCCCGCCGGCCCTTGCTGGGAGCAGACAATGGCTCGGCAGGAGGAAATCCCCTTGTCAGCACCGTCTGTGTTGATAGGGGAATCATGCAAATTTCTTTCCTGCAACCATGGAAATTTGCACCGTCTATGGCCTGCCAAAGTCCGATCGGCAACTACAGAGAATATTTGGCTAAAGTTATAGTCAATAACTTTAGGAACTCACTTCTTTTCTTTGAAAACACTGACTTCATATATTTAAAAGTGTAGGCTCAGCTGCTGTACTCATAAAGAAACTCTATATAAAATATCCATAAATATGGTTTAGTTCATTTCTGGGGTGGAGGAAGGCTTTATTCATTTGTATTTATGGCTGTCTTAATGCCATTTTGGTGCATTACAATGCAGGTTGTAGCCAGACATTTTAGAAGTTTAACGGCCTGAACAGAGTACATTCACTATTCAAAAATACAATGATCCCGTTAATAAACTACATAAATGACTTTACAGCCCAACCGTTCATTTCTTAAAATTGTAGCCATTGGTAGCAGTGTATATATGTACACAGCATGATAAGAGTGTATTTCCAAACTGATGCAATCACTTCCACTTTCAAGATAAGGCAGATATTGGTTGACTATTGAGGGTTATTTGTTAAGACTTAAGACACTAGTTTCCTGAGGGAAAAGATTGAATTTATTCTGCAAAGGAACATATTTATACCCCACCCCATATGTATACACCCAATAAGTCACAGTGATATATTCTGTGTTAAGTCAAAAGATGTCAAGCCCAAAGAATTTCCATATTCATGCTGCCCAGAATGCACCTGCTGCTACTGTCTAACCCCACTGCTATCCACACTTGTGTAAATGAGGAGAAACTCCATGCAGGTATAAACAGCCACTATTTAATCAAGTTAGGAATTAATTAAAAAAAAAAAATAGTAGTTTACATACAGCTGATTAAAATATCTGAATTTGTCTTGATATCAGCCTTTGTAAACCCCAGCTCAGTAGCACTTAGGCTGAAAGAAATGGGGGAAGCACTAAAAGCTAATTGAGGTCTACCCAATACTTGGATCAAACGAATGCCTAGTACAGGCAAATTGGACAAAATATACCGCTTTCGAATGGATTGTAGGATAATCTACTCTTTAGTACACAGCTTTCGAGAGCCGATCATGACAGTTCATGCAAAATTAGCCAAAGGGACAAGCACAAATATTTTTCTCCTACAATACCAGATCGTACGATTTTCGCTTAATCAGTTCAGTATTCAAGAATTTTCAGAACTTAGCCAATTGGTTTTTGATATGAGACTAGCATGCAAAAAACAAAACTGACAATCATTCGTCCAATATTTTCATTGTGTGTACAAGGCTTAAGTGGAGGAGAACGTAGAGTGGTGATCTCCTTGGTATGCAGTTTTTCCATTATGGTACAATTGTAGGCCAACACAGAAAAAAAAGTTAGTAAAAGACTCAGGGAGCACCAGGATGGGTTGTGCTTTCTGACAGGAGTGTCTGCATGTTTGCCTGGAGTTCAGCTCTAACTACTTGGTTCTAATAACCAAACAGGTTCTCATTTTCATTTTAAAATATACTTTAAACCCATAGCAGCTGACTGGATACTAGAAGCAAAGTGTAATGGTTCTTTTGAACACTTTTAGTCACAAGGCTCTTTGCCTCATACAACCCCCTAGGAAGAAGTAGTCTCAAAAGATTTTCAGCCAAGCCCTCAGATGTAACAGCCGCAATATCAGACTCATAAGCTAGATCTGTTTTTAAAAATGCTACCTACAGTCGGAATGATGGGCTTCAAGAAGATGTGCTTTAGACCACAAGGATGTTGCCTACTCATCACATCATCATCCTGTCCTCTATGGCTTGTCTTGGGAGAACACCTAGTGTTGTCTTGTTGCTGGAAGGCCCATCTCCATTGCCCCAGTGACAACGTCTTCTACGAAGAAATGTACGTCGGGTGGAGGTCATAGCGGTGACGTCAGCATGCTATACATACTGAATGTCTAATGTTTATCACACTTGTGAGTATAGTATTGGTTTTATGAAAGTACGCATTTTTATGGAAATTGCTCAATGAGAGATTTTCTTCCTCTTTTCATACTTGCTTGGCTTATAGTTGGTGTATGACATCTGACTTTCTGTGCGACCCAGAGATCCTTATTGATGGTCCAATTGCTAAATGGGTCCTCTGAAGTGAGTCGTTTTCCATAACCACAGTGAGGGGTTTTCTCACCTATGCATGGTCAGCACGATAAGTGATCATTTGGAGCACAATTTAGACAGGAAAAGCACGTGTGCAGCACCAGTTCCAACACTGATATTGTGTTTAGGACTATTTAAAGGAGTTGTAAATCCTCTGGGATTTTCAGCTAAATGCATTCTATTATGCATTTAGGTGAAAAACCTTCTGTCCTGCAGCAGCTTCCCCAGAGCCCCCCCCTTTCTTACCTGAGCCCGATTGTTCCAGTGACGAGAACGAGCCCAGCAGCTCCAGCCGATGTCTTGGGTCCTCATTGGACAGATTAATAGTAGCAGGACCCATTGGCTCCCACTGCTGTCAATCAAATCCAGCGAGACCAGAGCCGAGGCCGAGACCGGCTGTCTGTCAATGGATGCAGCAGCAGAACTCGAGAGCGTGCCCGCACGAGTGCCCCCAGGCAAAGCACCTCTCCGCGGCGGCACTCGATGAGGAGGAGGAGCCAGGAGCGCAGCCGAGGGGCCCTAGAAAAGGAGGATCGTTGCTCTGTGCAAAACCCTTGCACAGAGCAGGTAAGCACAGGCATGTTTGTGATTTTAAAAAAAAAAACACAAACCTTTGCAATCACTTTAATACTAATAATTTTTTATGCCACAATTTTGGGCTTGGCACTTGAAGGAATTTTTGCATGACAGCACTGAGTTTTAGGTATACACACCCATTTTCCTATACTGACCCATTCATAGCTAGAATTACACAGACAACATGGCACTAAAATGTCCAAACACTAATAAAGCAAAATAGAACCGGCATAATCAACAAAGGCAGGTAGAAATTTCAATTCATTTTACAAGAAAGATGCTAGTTAATCACAACAAGAGGGTCAAACAGATGTATGCGGACATACCCTTCTTTGTGTTTAAAGTGCTTAAAAGCCAGGTTTTGAACTTCCTGTATTAGGGGATCTGGAACTGGGTGAACAGGAATCTGTAACAGAAAAGAACATTACCACCAATCTGAGATAATAACCATGAAAAACATTTTTTAATTTTACGTTCAGCTGATGACATGGTCTTTAGTTGTGGCAGGACCAGTGACTTGCACACAATTAATGAGTACTAATCTGACCATACAAAGGGATTTTAGCACTCTAAGGAAATTACTAGAGCCCCTAAAGATCTTTCTTTACATAACCTTCATGATTTAGATTTGCACACATCAGAATGGGGTTTTTCAAAATGTTCAAAAAATTCAAAAAGCCTCCTACAATTTCTCTTATTTTGTCCCCCAACTAATCATTAAAAAGAATATATAGCAATTTGAAAATTAGCTTTTTTAAATTAACATGTAAATATGAAAGAGACCAACTGGTATGTAAAAAATAAACGTATTGACGATCAGCATAATGTAAATAATGCTATCAACTGGGTGCTTATGTTTTAAGAGCACTTGTTTAGAATCAGTAATTATTTATGTACACGGGGACAGCCATATTTGAGCATTACATATGCAGACTCTTCTTCCTGCTTTTTTCCTGCTTTACAATACTACACAAAAGTCATTGTTTACTGCACCTCTCCACAATGCCAGCCTATAATTTGGCCAACTTTTTGAAAGCAATACACAACAATAGTAGTTAAAAAAGAAACAAATAAGGATGAGCTATCTCGCTAGAAAGCCATCACTGTACAAAGCCAATGGTAAGCAAGCAAGACATTTCCCATGCCTCTCTGTACAGCGGGAGGTTTCCTGGTGGGATAGCTCAGGTGGGTTTGGAGTGGAATCTGAACATGCTTGAGCTCATCCCTAGAGATCAGGTGCAGTGGTGGCTGGTGATGTTTTAGGAGGGGGGCAGGCAGGCCCCGCCCTTCCCTTTTGACCCCTCCTACTTCTAATAAGCCCCACCCCTTGTAGAATCCACCCACTCCATCCCCTGTATTCCACATATTGTGTCAGGAGTACACAGCTCAGCATCACAGGGCACAGTATACAGCTCAGCATCACAGGACACAGTATAGAGCTCAGCATCACAGGCACAGTATAGAGCTCAGCATCGCAGGACACAGTATAGAGCTCAGCATCGCAGGACACAGTATAGAGCTCAGCATCGCAGGACACAGTATAGAGCTCAGCATCGCAGGACACAGTATACAGCCCCAGCATCGCAGGACACAGTATACAGCTCAGCATCGCAGGACACAGTATAGAGCCCCAGCATCACAGGACAGTATACAGCTCAGCATCACAGGACACAGTATACAGCTCAGTATCACAGGCGGGGTAAATTGCAGCCAATATCGAAGGTGGGGTAAATTACAGCCAATAACACAGGTGGGGGCACTTTGCCGCCAGTATCACAGGTGGGGGCACTTTGCCGGCAGTATCACAGGTGGGGGCACTTTGCCGCCAGTATCACAGGTGGGGGCACTTTGCCGCCAGTATCACAGGTGGGGGCACTTTGCCGCCAGTATCACAGGTGGGGGCACTTTGCCGCCAGTATCACAGGTGGGGTATAAGGCAGAGACCCCGTCCCCGAAGTCGGGACAAGTCCCGCACTTACCCCATCCAATAGGCAAGCAGGCAGGAGTGTTGCAGAGATCAGCATGCAGAGAAGTGGCTGTCCCCATCAGCTCATCTGTCAACGGTCAGGGTCTCTGTGGGAGCGGGAGTCACGTCCGCAGCCACAGTGACCCACCCCTGCCCACCGCATCCAATCATACTGAGCCGCAGGCTCAGAGCAGCCAAACTGTTGAGCGCACACACATAGTCTTTAATGGCTGACCAATAGGCTCACTACTTGGCTGTCACCTGACAGGAGCCCGAAAAAAAAAAAAAAAACAGAAAGTCAATGTACCAGCGCCTCCTGTAGGGGCCGGGCTGAGTATTTTTTTTTTCTTTTTAGCCAGCAGGGAGGCGGGGCCCAAGCGCCCCTTATACACCAGCTGCCCCTGATCAGGTGGCTTTGGACTAGAAGCTGAACATGCCCGAGCTTATTCCTGGTTCTCAGGTGGGTTTGGACTAGAATATGAAAATGCTTAATAGTGTATCCGTGAATAATAATCAATGCATAATTCTTTAAATATATCCTGCATTTTGCAGGCGAGAGACTAGCACACAGGGTGATAAGGGAAGAAGGAAAGTCACCGTACTGTTACCATTCCAGTCAAGAAATTCACAACGGTGGAGGGATATATATATGAACATTTTTGCAGGATATAGTTAAAGACTTATGCATTGATTATTTATTCATTTGAATATGGACATCCAATAGAAGTTTATTTGCTTGAATATATGCACAAGATTAATTAAGTTGTATTGTTGGTCCAATAGGACATTTTTAATGCTTTAACACCGGCACACATGTTATAGGTGTCCAGCCTTGAGACACATTTATATTTATTTTTTTATATTTATCTAGTAAGTATATTTATTTACTTTTGTATACATTCACCCTATAGAGACTGTTTATTTAGTCAAATAGATAGCACTACACTACCTTTTCACTTCTTTTTTTATACATCTCAGTGTCAGATGCGTTCCCATTGAACATAATTGTCTGGGAATCTGCACCGCATTGCACAGAATGCGGAGTGCGAATACACCGCATCTATGTGAACCGGACACATTGAAAACGCTGTGTTTTTAAGTGTCCTGCGAATTGGATGCGGCGTAAGCCGCATCCAATTTGCAGAGGTGTGAACCCAGCCTTATACTACACTCTTACATAATGAATGCTGTGTTCAGGAAACATTTTGTATCCACAGTTATCAATAAAAATCAAATAATAGCCAAAGAAAAAAACATTTTTAAGTCACAATTGGTATATTCCGACTAAAGGGGTATTTTTGGACAATAAGTGGGACCCTCGGTCGGTTCAGCAGGAACCAGCCGACATTCAAAACGTTAATGGGCAGGCTGAATGTACCAAGTTGATCGATCAACTTGCCTGTCGGATTCTCTTGCGATTATCGCTAGTGGCTGCTACAGCCGCTAGCAATAATCACTGTCTTCTGCCGGCGGGGCGGCTTCACCCACCTGCCTCCACTGGGAGAAGACAATTGCCGATTCCCTTGTCAGCACTGTCTCTGTTGATGGGGAAACATGCTCTTTCCTGCAAAGAAAGAAATAAGCACCGGGTATGGCCAGCAGAACTCTTACAAAGTTATCTTCCTTAATTTTAGGCACACCCCTTTCTGTCCAATAGGTCTAGTAGCAGCACACTAGATGCTTTAATCTGGCATAACGATAATCCTGGTTTAAAACCTAACACACAATAGGGCTTATCATTTCCTCCATAAAGTGTATTAGACAAAAGTTTATTTTTTTCTTTCTTCTTCGATAGAAAAGGGAAAGCTTAAACTGCCCCGGACAGGTATTTGTGTCATCTTTGTCCAATTGGGAAGATTTCCCTTCACCGCCTGTTCTGTAGAGACGAAAAAATATCTATCCAAAATTAGGGAAATTGCCTCTTAGATAGTTGTCACCAGAACTAGTGTCCTCATTTACAGATTTTCTCTGTTCCTGTTCTAGTGAAAAACTCAAATTGGATTTTCTCTTACTTTCAGTCAGTGACAAAAGTCACCAGGACACAAGAGGGAGAACAACTCTAACAGACACAGACTGCAATAAAAACTTGGCCATGGTACATAATTCCCACAACTAAATCTCATCTTATTTGCAGTGCAGCTTAGGAAACAAAAGCATGTGAATGACTGCTGTGAGAGGCACTATTTTTAATGGCGCATGCAAGGATACCAACACAGCACACATAGCACAACACAAAAAGTGGACAGGCGTAGATAAGCTATAATTTACCTGCTTTAGGACCTCTACTAAAACTAAGCAAAAAATAAAGTCTACAGCCAGGTCTCTCCTTTCAAGTAAGTAGTCTCGCTCTCGCTGCTGCTCATCCCTGGAAGACAAAAGATTAACAATTAAAGATTTTAATAGCCTTCATTCATTTGCCATGGCATACAAAGGGTCTCATTGTCCATTCCTAGTGCAGAAAACACTTGGACTGAAATCTTCAGTTGTGTTTCATTGTGCACATGCACATCAAGTAGTGTACAAGTTTCTGATTTCGCTCTGCAGAGTTTTGTGGTAGAATGAAACTGTACCATAATTTCAGCAGTGCGATATATGGATGCAAATCAGGAGGTTATAATATACTCAAGTAGAACTTTATTTCAAAGTGTATCATAACATTTTAATGAAGGCCCATCTCCAGGCAAAAAAAGTAAAAAATTCCCATGCAGCAGGGATGTGCCTGCACTTGCACTGCACGGATTAATTCCTCGTTTTTGTTTAGGGGAAAGAAAACTTATTTAACTAATCCTCAAATCCCCCAATACACCGGTCCATCATTAAGCTCAGAGTAGGCTCCACAGTCTAGGAAAAATCCAACATTGGACCGTGGAGGAGCGCTGTTTTCCGATGGAACAAAGACTCCTGCAATGCAGGCACAGCCCCACTGCATGAGAAAACTTTTTTTTTGCCCAGAGTTAAGCTTTAAAAACAAATCTTCATGCTAGCTGCATTTTAAGAATATGATCGACTATAAGAGAAAATACATATTAATGAAAAATTCCATTAAAGTGGTAGTAAACTCTGTTATACCTACAGGTAAGCCTATAATAAGGCTTACCTGTAGGCAGTGTGAACATCTCCTAAACTTGCACCATTTAGGAGACATTCAGAGTGCATGCAGCCGGTGACGGCACTGTATGCTGGACATTACGAGCCCGTGCCGTAAACTGTACACATTCGCAGGAGCGACGGCATCGCGCCCCCAGCGGCAGCGAACCCGGAAGGAAGACTGGGGGAAGATGGAAGCCCTCTCAGCTGTGACAGTGTGGCGCTGGAGGGCTTTGTTTTGAGGAAAGTCTCTCATAACGTACTAGCATGTGATGCATACTAGCACATTATGGCATTGCCTTGCAGGGGATTATTTGTTTTTTTCTTCAACTGCGGTTTACTACTGCTTTAAAGTAATGGTGTGAAGCACAGGGTCAACTGTACACCAAGTCCATCTGCTAAAAGAGGAGGCAACATACTTCTCTTTCAGGGAGCCTGTGTTTTGAAAGGCTACTGCTTTGCTATTTCCTCCTGGAAGTGCACAATGTCTGCTTGCCACTAAATGCTGTGGTTCCACCTGCTGGCTTGGACATCACTGCATAACTTTGAAGCTGGTGAAAAAGAACCACTGTGTGCAACGGGGAGACAGTGATTTGACTCATCTTATTGGTCAAATACTTTCGGTGGGCTGGGACCAGGGAAGTGATGACATTTGAAGACACTGGAAAAATAAGTTGCCTTTTTTTTTTTGCAGGTGGGTTATTGGTGTAGACGTGATTAGGTACTGACAGGGCCATTTTAAGCATGAAACCAGGCCTTTATTCAAATAGTTAGCAATTTCAGAATTTTTCCATTGTATATATAACGGCCATCATTTAGCCACTGGCCAAATGATAACTATTTTGATAACTGGGCACATGACAAGCTTTCATGATTGATTTCTATTCTGCTAAATCTCTCCCAATATAATTGGTCAACTGTGGACAACTCATTCGATTGGTATGACACACAGGGAAGAGGATTTTGATTGTTAAAATTGCATCTCTGTTTTCACCATACAATCTCGTAATCTGTATAGCGTTTGGAACCAAGGCTGTGTGTGCTATATGTTTAGTCCCCTGTATATCAGTATATATAACAAAGTTCCATTAAGTAGCCATGGACTTTTTGTGGAACATACAAGATACAACATGAATACTATATTATATAAAAACAATATTTTATTTGTATCAATTAAAAGATCACAATAAAAATTGTGTTGCTTGGGGTTCACATACTGAACAGATCCAAGACAAGCCATATGTAAACTCAATGCATTTTGATGATCTTCCTCAGGAGTACATGTAAATCAAACCAATGCGATGGAACCCACAGTTGATATTTAAAAACAACAAAACACAATGCAACCCATTGGACAAACACATAAGGTGAAGTTTTTCCTCCCAAAGGGGTGTATCTTGGTATAGGACGACTGAAAGCCACACTTTTTTAATTATATCCGGTTTCAAAGATAAGAGTGAACCCGAGATCTAGTCACCAAAGTCTTCTCCATGGTGTTAGAGCTACATGGTTGGTGGTATAACCATACATCATCCCTTTATGATTTAGTGGGATTATGTATAACAATATAATTTATTTACTTTTTTGATTTTTTTTTTTTAACAGTTACAACTTTGGAGTCCTTGCTCCTGTTTTGAGTCATAAGGGATTTCTAATTTCATAAAGGGATGATGTATGGAGATATATAACCATCCACGTAGCTCTAACAACATCGAGAAGACTTTGCCGACTAGATCTCGGTGGACTCTTTTCCTTGAGACCACACTATAATTGAAAAACTGTGGCTTTCAGTCGCCCCATACCTATGGGGAGAAAAAAACTTCACCTTATGTGTTGTCCAGCTGATTTCTTGTTTTCAAAGATCAACTGTGGGTTCCATTGCATTGATTTGATTCACATGTACTCCTGAAGATCATTGAAATGTGGATTGTCTTGGATCTGTACATTTTGTAAACCCCCAAACAGACACGATTTTTATTGTGATCTTTTAATTGATACAAACAAAAGATAGTTTTTATATAATTTAGTATTTATGTTGTATCTATATGTTCCACAAAGTCCATGGCTACTTAACAGAACTTTGTTATATAATCTCATAATTTGAACAATCGAAATACAATCTAATTCATGAACAAAGCATCTCAGTGCTAAAGACCGATGGAAGACAATTAAGAATTTTCTACCATGGCTAATCAGGTCTAAATGGATCAGAAGTGAAGTTATGCCTATTCAACTGTTTGACGATTCAATCATTTAGATCGAATTGCCCATTGATCAGATAATAAAATCAAGGTGTCAGATGTTGCTTTACAGGGTTCCATTGTGTAATGAGAACCTTATCATACTTACCCTTTAGATTTTGTGCTCGAACGAGGTCTGTATTCATAGGATTCATCTTCAGTCCCATTTTGTCGTTTATACCAGTCAAACAAGGTGCGGAGTAATGAGGGGAGACAGTGCTCTGCTACAGAGCTCATACAACTGATCACCTGTCAACACAAACAGTAAAGAAAAACCACAGTGAATGGCCAGACAAATGCATATCTTTAAACGTCCCATATATTGAAAAGCTATACTAAATAAAGACTGGTCTGTTTAAGCGGAGGTCACAGAGCGCAAAGATCTGGGTGTTGCCATGATGGTTTAATTCCATGTTAGCACAGCTTGTTTTAGCAGACAGCTCATAGTTTATCAGGTGATAAAAGAGTTTATCACAAAGTATACATGCTAATATTTATTTTTCACTTAACAGTTCCTTTTCCCAAAAATACAGTCATGCATATGACTCTACAATAGAATCAGGAATCCCAATGGAGATAACTTTCCCATGCAGAGCCCTTCCCTCTGCTATAGCATGTGTATAAAATGTATATTTTTAATATAAGTGATAACAATCTCTGTTCTCAGCTACATAAGGGGCTTGGAGAAGTGTGAGTGTGGGGGGGAGAAGCAGCAACTACACTGATCTTCTCAGTGAATAGCTATGCAAGAAAGGGGGGGGGTGTGTCAGCACATGACTTATTATTGGAGGACAGGCAGGCTGAGCTCTCAGCACAGCCAGAAAACTGACCATGCTGAGATGGACGTACTCTTATGCCTAGCATGGTCAGTTGGAAAGAGGAGAGATGGGGGGCCTGTCCTGCCAAGATATTTAACACAAGGAAGGAAGCAATACAAAGAGGATTCTTTTTAACACTAGTATATGGTATAACAGGCACATATCAGGAATGTAAAATGTTGGGGTAATATTCTTTAATGGCAAGAGCTGGGGGAATCGGTGAAAATATATTAACACTAATATACTATTCGATCATATTTTTTAATTTTATTTTTGACTTGGGTGGTGGATAAAATGTGTTGGCAGCAGATTTGAATAAAGAAGGCAATGATGAGGTTCTGCAACTTCCAGCACAAGTTGTCAGCATGTCCATTTGCAACCTCCATGGTTTTCTGTATCAGAAGACTCAGCACTGGGCGCAAGCTGGCTATGTACGTTACAATCCTAATGCCTCAGATACTATAGTTCACCGTCTACTGCAAAACACTACATGCTTACTCTGTGACAATTTTCTACATACTGAATCCTTTGGCAATAAGCAAACAGGAGCTCATAGGCCAGGTACTTGTTGTAAGTGAGGTACACAGATTGCTTTTCTCCCTGTTTATGGCTTATTTATAATTTTTAATGGACTTAGTAGCTACATGTTAGGAAAACAAACATGCAGCGCTCCTCCAACTGCCCTATGAAAGAACTATCCCTAACTGCCTGATATAAATAGCAATGCTTTATTGATATTTTATGTTACATGCATTACAATTTTTATTATACTACTACTACTACTACTATCTCCTGTTCGTGGCAGGGGCTTGTTTGCAGCAAATCCCTTTAGTATAAAATTTTAGGATGTTCTAGAACAGTGGTCTCCAAACTGTGGCCTTGGGGCACTTGGCTTGTCTTTATCTGGCCCTTGGGGAACTATTCCCCCAACTAACATCATCAATGGGGCACTATTCCACCAACTAACATCATCGATGGGGCACTATTCCTCCAACTGACACCATCACTGGGGCACTATACCTCCAACTGACACCATCAACAGGGCACTATACCTCCAACTGACACCATCAACAGGGCACTATACCTCCAACTGCCACCATCAATGGGGCACTAGTCCTCAAACTGACACAATCGGAAGGGCACTATTGCATCAACACCATCAATGAAGCACTATTCCACCAACTGACCGCATCGATGAGGCACTATTCCTCCCATTGATTCCAACAATAGGGCACTTTTTCCTTTCACACCAATAATGGGGGATTGTTTATGCCTACAGATGAGGGGGCATTTTCTGCTCCCACTGGTCACAGTCTGGCTCCTCTAAAGTCTGAAAGACAGTGGCACTTTGCTTAGAAAATCTGAAGACCCTTGAAGACAACATTTCAGCTAGAGCTTACATGGTCACAGTATAGCCCTGCCTCTTCCCACCAGCCACTGAGCCCTACCATCGCATTGCTGTCTAACAGGAAGTTAGAGGCGGCAGGAAAGTCCTGGACTAATCATTGTGACCATGCAAGTTTTGGATATAAATTCCCTTATACAGAAATAAATAGTAGCTTGACTGGGAGGAAATTATAGTCACTAGGACAGGCGTGCCAGATACATGGAAAATATCCTGGAGTAAGGCTTTAAGGGTGCATTAAGGCTGGGTTCACACCTATGCGAATTGGATGCAGCTTAAACCGCACCCAATTCACAGGACACTTGAAAATACATTGTTTTCAAGGTGTCCGGTTCACATATGTGCGGTGCATTCGCACTTTTCTGTGCAATGCGGTGCAAATTCCCAGCCCGTTGTGTTCAATGGGAATGCATCTAACACGGAGATGCACTCCGCACTGAAAGGGGATTTTTCCCTGCTCGCTGACCCTCCCTCCCCCCGCAGCTGCTGCGCTGTGAGAACGGACAGGAGCCGGCTCCGCCCCTTCTCGGCAGCAGACAGGCTGGAATTTGCACCGGACTGGTGTGAATCCAGCCTAATAGTTACAAAGCTTTGTCTTTCATATCAGACCGGAGTTCATCTTTAACTAGTTCTTATGCACTCTCAGTGGGTGAGGCCTTTACAGCGAGAACATAAAATATGATGAAAATACAAACAGCAATCAATCTACCCTTTGTCAAAAAAAGCTTAAAAATGAAGAAAAAGCAAACAGTGAAAGAAGGGTGTGTATAATTAAATCAAGGCATGCTTGTAATTTCTGGGAGCTTTACCATTTTATTTTATTAATCAGACTTTCAATAATATATTATAAACCTGCCATACATAAAAACAAAATGATAGAGGATAAGTGATACTACCCATATTCTTACTGGATCACATCCTCCACATACTTCCACTGCTCATGAAGTATGCAATTACAGATACCGAAGGACACCCACAAGCACTTTAATGCAATTCAAGCCCTTTGCCAAGGATGAGGTATAGTGCTGTCCATTTCTAATGGAAGGGCCATGTACAGAATAAGGCTTTGAGGCAGCTACACTATACTTAAAGGGTTAGCTCGCCTTTTCAGAGAACATGAAAGGTGAACACCCACCCTCAGAATGTACACCTATATTTTTCATTTATACCCAGATTACAGACAAATGGACTATGGAAACTAAACATCTAAACTAGTATATACAAATATAATATATATAGCGTTTATAAGTGTGCACAATTTGGGCACAGGTTATGTAAACCTCATTTAAAAATGTTAAATACCAGGGTATTAAGACGCTTGAGCATATTTATCAGTAGGGCACTCTCACATCTTTTGATACTCAAACATTTCGGTAGATATCTAAAACTTAGACATCCCTTCTCCATCCAGTTTGGTTCTCAATCCTTATTAATCCTCCAGTCTAATCTGGAATCTCTACTGAGATAGGACCCATTAGATAAACCCTTGTCTAACATTTATAAAACATTTATAAAACATTACTCCCCTCAGTTCATTTTGAGCTGGAGGGTCTGTATGCTTGGTGGAAGAAAGATGTCGCGGACTTAGATATAGAAGATTGGCAAGATCTATAGGAGTACCCGTTTCTTCAACTGGTAGTGGTCAGTGATCGCTTAATCCAATTCAAAATTATCCATCGGGTTTACTTAACACCAAACAATGGCCATATTCCAAGGCTGCCAGTGACTTTAGAGGGTGTTCAGTCATGCACAGGCATGATCCAACTTTCCTTAGGGCCACAGAACTCTCCAAAAAGGTTTACCCTCCCAAATATCGCCTCCTTGCCACCTGCCAAATGCCTCTAAAAAGTGCTTACTCTACATATACATATATATATATATATATATATATATATATATATATATATATATATGGGCAACAAGACAGACGGACTACATTCTGATTCATGCATCGGACCAGCATGAATGTACACTCCGGGCTGCACCTGGAGGTTGGTGCAGCTGAGCACGTCACCGATTTAAACATGCTGCCTGCACACCCATGCGTGCAACATCTGCTGCTGAAGAACGCCCTTCACATGGCAGTATGGATGGGTACATCCATGTGAATGAGGTCTAAGAGAAAAGACAAGGCTTTTGAACTTATGACCTGTATAAATGATCCAAGTGCCTTAAAAAGTTAGCAACTACAAATACTGTAGCTGCTGACTTTAAAGAATCGGTTACTCGCCAATGCCTGGTGTCCAATGCTGTCCTCTTCTTACTGCTGTATGTCCCTGGCACCGTCATCTTGGATCTGGCTTCCTGAGGAACCACAGCAGGCTCCCTACTACACACTCCCAAGGTCACATGGTGAACTAGGAATGGTCCTGCTCCCTCCTGGAACATGTGACATGTCCAAGGAAGCTGCGGGAGGGGAGGGGGCAAGGCAAGTCATTTTCACCTAAGCGAGGATTGTGAAAGTAAGAGCAAGTAACGGTAAAAATCAGTACTTGCTCTCTCCCCCTCCCATAAAAAGACTAAGTTACAAGTTGGGGGATGGGAGCAAAGCTGGAGTACTTCACTTTTTGAGTGAAGTTCCACTTTACCAAGTACAATGAATCCATTGATTTAGCATGATAGCCAGGCAATTTCAGACAGAGGTCAGCTATGGCATATTTCCTCCTAAACCCCATTTGTGGTCAGAGAAGCATAAAACGCAATGTTAAAGGGTACAGGCTCTTTCTATGTGTAAGCAGTTAATTTTTCTTCTGTGCTACAAAGCCTGGTAAGGAGTTTGGCTAATCTATTACTTGAAGATCCTGGCAGCACAATCAACCAATGTTTTATTAGCACTCAAAATATAAAATGTTTAGAGGAAACAGTGTGAGCAGCCAGTCTGACAACTATCCTCCCTATTATTGCTTGCTCAGCTTGGCACCCTCTCTGCTCACAAAGCCATACCAAACACATCCAGCAGTTCTGGATGGGTAAGTTAATTAACAAAATGCAGGGCTCTTTGTTCAAGAAGCAAGAGCAATGAAATTCCTGAATTAACAATTATTGGCACCTGCAGACTCTGCTAAGGGTCACAAGGCACGTGTCTGCATTTCCACACGCAAGCACTAAAGTATCATTCAGTTTGTAAATACACAATCTGAAACCTTGTTATGGAACATTAGAGACACATGACTGGTCTCAGCAAAAACTTTTCCCCACCTATTAGGCTACATTCACACCAGCGATTTAGGCTGCTGTGAATTGCAGCGGCAGGAATCTTCACATCTTTTCCTGTGGTGATCACTGCAATTTGCACTGACCTCCATCGCCATTGTGGATGTAGCCTTAAAAGCATAGCCGTTTGGTTCTGTGAAGCTTGGAGGGTGGATATTATTATGCAGACTAGCCAATGTAAGTCTTACCCTTGAAAATAACTTCTATTTGTTCCTGCCATTTTGTAAGATCACTGTGATATAGAGAGAGGAACCATATACAGTGGAATTTATAGAAGCATCTAAGGCCGGCCATACACAGAGCGATTTTCTTGCCTGCAACCCGTGGTATCGCTCAATTCCTTCCTGCAGAGCCACTGTATTCTTCAGCCTGGGGGGGATTTGAGCCACCCTGGTGGGGTGAAAACAGTGATTATTGCTAGCGACTAGATCAGCCGCGAACTATAATCATGTGTAAAGTCCAACAGGCTTATTGTACCCAAGTTGATTTTCTCTTTATGTGCAGTATTGTACATCCAGTTTCATAAGGTTTTTCGTGAAAAAAGAGGTTAGAAACTTGAAATGCATTCGTCCCTCTTGGGAAGTACCTACATCCTTAACAGTCAAATATCAAGAAACAAGAGGTACTATAATGATTATTTAAAAGGTAATAATACAAATACACAATCTTTTGAAATGTATATATTTATTATTATTTTATTTGAAATGTTTTCACAAAAAAATGTAAGGCTATATAAAATGAAATAACCCCATAGAATTGTTACAAATGTCCTATCCATAATTTGACAACTATAATATGCAACGGATACTAGTTCAATTTTCTTCAGATAGCGAACCAATGGGATCAAAGTGACATTTTGACGTGTTTTTTGGATATATAGTCACTTCTTCAGGAGCCAATTCTAAGTGATAAATTAAGCCAGTCATATTAAAATATCTGGTGGTGCTTCCCATGTGTGTACCTGACCATCCAGGGCATCAAAGGAACCTCAAGGGACACTAGGGCTACTTCTCCCTTTATATGCTGTTATGAAAGTATCCACTCTTCAAATTGGAGATCAATATGTTGTAGCTAGCTCCTCAATTTCTCAAAGTCAGGACAAAGCTTCTCGGATTTTCTTATTCAATTATTAGCCAATAATGTACTCCTTCCCAGGATCTGTAAACTTGGAAGCAGTTGGTTTTCATAGAAAGATCCTAAATCTGAGCTCACACTTGTGACCCATAGGTCAGCTATCCCTGGGGTCTAGGTCAAGGTATCCACCACAACTCTCCTCAGGCTGGCACAAGTGTGAGCACAAATCTGGGATCCTCTCTTGGAAACTGTTTGTCAAATGTTTTATTATATAATACAACATATTGATATATACCATGAAGAGTGTATACTCATGTAGTAGCAGGTTTACATTTTATTATGAAAAACGTTTTAATGGAATATTGATAAATATTTCCCTTCTCATGTGTAGTTCCTTTGCTACTTATAAGTTAAGCTCCATTCACACTTGTATGTATTTAAGCCACCAATAGCATTATAATACAGTACCAACGTCCAAATACATAGAAGGGAGTGTAGGAATGGAGGCAAACATGGACTTTGACAATACATAACAGGTTATCTGAAACTGGCAGCCCGAAGACCTGATGATAAAACCCCAACAAAGGAGTCCAAAGAGATTCATCCAGCTTGCACTTTTACACGTTTCATGGTTACAACGGCTTCGTCAGAAGGAGACAGTTTCAGTTGTGAACGTGCTCTACAGAAAACACACATAATTATACAACCATAGTTACATACAGTGTTACAATTCATTTATCAAGAATTAACCGGGAGCTTCCATAGGCAAAAAGCCTCTAAGGGAGGTCTCTGTCAAAAGTCAATAGGACTGGTGGGCTGACTATCCAAGTCTTGTTGACTTTTGACAGAGACCTCCCTAAGAGGCTTTTCGCCTATGGGAGCTCACGGTCAATTCTTGATAAATGAATTGTAACACTGTATGTAACTATGGTTGTATAATTATGTGTGTTTTTTGAAGAGCACATTCACAACTGAAACTGTCTCTTTCTGACGAAGCGGTTGTAACCGCGAAACATGTAAAAGCGCAAGCCGGATGAATCTCTTTGGACTCCTTTGTTGAGGTTTTATCATCAGGTCTTCGGGCTGCCAGTTTCAGATAACCTGTAAAGATTGTATTGTCATTTATGTTTATGTACTGTACAGCCTGCCCCTGTGGGCATGGTGCATGTTTTTTTTAAAGAGGAAGTAAACCCAGATTAGGTTTACTTCCTCTATATTCCCCTGTAAATTAGAAGCATAATGGGCTACTATGCATCGCATAGTAGCCTATTATGTGCCACTTACCTGCAAACGTAGCCTGCGATGGCCAGAGCTGTCCCCTGTGCTGGCCGCGTCCATCTTCTGCCCCTCTTCCTTCCGGGGGCCGCGACTCCGGCGCTGTGACTGTCCGGAGTCGCGTGAACTCACTCTCGCGCATGCTCGCGGGAGCTGCTAGTCACGACACAGTGTCAGTGGAGAAATGGCACGGAGGCCGTTTCTTCACTGTGCATGTGCTGAAATGACGTCGGCAGATGCAGGGCACCTACAGGTAAGCCTTATTCTAGGCTTACCTGTAAGTTAAAGTGGTTGTCACAGGTTGACAACCACTTTAATGACGATTTGACATAAATAAAAACCAATATTTTTATCAAGCTAAGCTGTTATGTACTGTCCATGTCCACGTTTGCCTCCATTCCTACACTCCCCTCCATTCACACTTGTGTGACTTATCATGTGACTTTGGACACAAAGTCGCATTACAAGTTGCAGCCCATGTATTTCAATGGAAGACGTTCAAATCTATGTGACTTAAAGTTGCGGCGACTTTAGAAAGGTCCCTGGCACTAATTTCATGTGACTTTCATGTGACTTGAGCGCCAAAAAGAAGAGATCCTTCTCATCTGGGTCAGATGTGTTATCTGGACACAAAAGAAAAATGGTGCCTGAGAAAACAAAATCTTGACATGTTCTAAACCTTTACCACTCAACTAGAAAGCATATTTTTATTGCTGTCAAATAGACATAAAAGAGAAGTCTTCCAAAAGGGAACACAGACAATAATAAAAAGTTAAAAGAAGTTCTATTCCCTTTTCCACTCACATCCAAAACTGAGACAAGTGGAAACTGTGCAAAGGAAATCTGCTGCTCTGCCCAATAGGCCCTTTAACAATTACAATGATTTGGACCCTCTCATTTGACCTATACCATGACCTGCTGAGGTTACTGAACCATGGAATAGCTCACAATAGAGTGGGCAAACAAAAACTTGAGCACACATAAAATGTCCATTCTTCACAGCTGTTTATGTGCAGCTATGACATAATCAGCTCATAATGGGAAGCCACTGAATTCCAAGAACAAAGTAGCTAAACGCAGACGCATGGAACAGACACAAGGAAGATGGAGGTGATGGGAGAGGCACTGTAGGGGATCTTTAGCAAATGTTACAGGCAGTTGCTATATAGGGAAGTCATTTTTTTCAGAACAGATTTTAGAGGTCTCTTACTCAAGTGAGAGAACATAAGAACATGCTCCTTTGTGAAACAAAGTTTGTCTCTCAACTTGTAATTAGTCTATAGTCCAGTGATGGCGAACCTTGGCACCCAAGAAGTTTTGAAACTACATTTCCCATTATGCTCATGCACTCTGCAGTGTAGTTGACCATCATGGGAAATGTAGTTTTAGAACATCTGGGGTGCCAAGGTTCGTCATCACTATACTTTGGATGCTGATCCCACTCTCCCTTTTGGTAGTGCAGTGCAGCTTCCAGAAAGAAGTTTAAGGCCCGGTTCATACTTGTTCAATGAGAGACCCCTGGGTTCCCGCATCGCACAGCTGTTCGCACTGCCATATGCAAACTGAGGGGAGTGTCAATACAATGTTAATGACACCCCCATTTCAGCTCACATATCGCACTGCGAACTGACAGTTCAGACATGAATCGGATTGCATAGGTGTGAACACCCATGCGATCCGATTCTGGTTTGACGCAAAAAAAGGTCCTGTGCGAGTTTGGTCCGAATGTGATGCGATTTCAGCCATACTATCTGTATGGCTGAAAACGCATCACACAGACATCGCATGTGATGTGAACAGCAATGTGCTGCGAATCACATGCGATGTCTGTCATCGAATGAACAGGTGTCTTTTTAATTGCTTTACCAAACTTTACAAATCTTACCTGGTCAAACTGAAGATCTTCACCTCTTTGAAGTGACCGTGACAACAGCTTCTCCTACAAAAAGAAACATAATGTATTACTGTCAGCAGCAATGATGGGAAAGCATCACAAACACAAATGACACATTTGGCTAGGCACAGTAACGTATGATAAACCTTTTGCACATAGATGCTCAAAACCTACTTAAAGTGTTACTAAACTCACAACATTAAAATTAGTCTGTATATGCAGCATAACATGCTTGTTATACTCACTGTGGAACTTTAGGGGTTAATCCTCTGCATTGTGTAAAAAGGCTGATTTATCCTGTATGCATAGATCCTTCCTTCTCTGTACTGTCTAACTGGGGAAACCAGCTATCACACAGGCAGGGTTGACAACTCGCACATGCTCAGTTGTGTCTTTTATGCTGGAGAGAACTTTCTCAGAGCTAGCCAGATCACATGATATTGACATCACACATGTGGGCATGTATACAGACTGTAGAGGAAATCTCCTCCTATCTGAAATATCAGCACTGGAGAAACTGTGCAGCTTATCACTTGACTGTGGTATACAGATTATCCAAAAAGGTATATAGTGGCAGTATTTTAATGTAAAAAGAAGATTTATAAGCTGTGGGCGGGGGCAGATAATATTACTGGGTTTAGTACAAGACTTTAACACGTACAAAAAAAGACCCATATAGACCCCTTAAATGTAGCCGATGGTTATACATTATGTACAGTCAGAGCTACAATTTTATTAATATATTACATGAAGCCTACAGGTGGAAAGCGCTTGGCGGTCTGAAAGTTATTCTGATTTTTTTTTTTTTTTATACAACTGTTGGGCTAAAACTAGACAACTGAAGGATGGACACATTTCTTTTTCACTGCTAACAGAAATGGGAGCATCTGAATCAGTCTGTAGAAGCTACCGGAAAGCAAGCAGCAGTGCTAGTCCACAATCAGCCCAGCATGCTTTGCAAACGTATGTTATGAATGCACCCCATTGGAAATTTCTGTTTGTTAACTAACAATTTAAAATAATTAAAGAGTAACTCCACTTTTGTTGAGGAAAAACCTTCCCCCCCTGGGTGATCTTTGACATTGCAGGGATTTTAACATACTTTGTTGCAGATTCCTACCTTTTGTTATGCTGAGGAAATTCCTTTGTGTTTATGTGGTAAGTGAACCTGTATGGGAATGGTTTCATAATTATCTGTCAGCTGCTGCACCTGCAGAGCTCTGAAAAAAGCTGCAGGGTCTGCATCCCTTTAGCCAAGGTTCACACTGAACTCGCACGATTTCATACCTGCATGTCAGTCCGACTTCCGGAGCGATTTCAAAGAGACTTATGTTACTGCACAGATGTCTATTAAAATCATCCTCGAAGTTGCCAAAAGTAATGCAGGAACTACTTTTGGGATTCAGTGCGGAGCCGCAAGTCGGCAACGCACCGATTTGGCTGGTGCTATTTATGGCATAAGGAGCCGATTTGGCATTGCAAATCGCATGCCAAATTGGCCCAATGGGAATGTGGGCTCAGACATGATTTCCTATTGGGAGCATCTCACCAAAAAATATATTTTTTTAAAGAGTCAGACCCTGCCATTTATTGCTATACATTTAATGACGGTAGGGTGACCACTTCTACTGTTATACAGTCAGGTCCTTAAATATTGGGACATCGACACAATTCTAATCTTTTTGGCTCTATACACCACCACAATGGATTTGAAATGAAACAAAGATGTGCTTTAACTGCAGACTTTCAGCTTTAATTTGAGGGTATTTGCATCCAAATCAGGTGAACGGTGTAGGAATTACAACAGTTTGTATATGTGCCTCCCACTTCTTAACCACTTCAATACCAAGCCTGTTTCTTGAGTTCGGTGCTTACCAGTTAAAAACAGTTTTTTTTGCTATAAAATTACTTAGAACCCCCAAACATTATATATATATTTTTTTCCTAACACCCTAGAGAATAAAATGGCGGTCATTGAAAAAATGTATGTCACACCGTATTTGCGCAGCAGTCTTACAAGCGTGCTTTTTTTTTTTAAATAAATTCTGTTTTTTTAGTTAAAAAATAAGAAAACAGTAAAGTTAGGCCAATTTGTTTTCCATATTGTGAAAGATAATGTTACGCCGAGTAAAATGATACCCAACATGTCATGCTTCAAAATTGCGTCCGCTTGCGGAACGGCGATAAACTTTGCAAATTAAAAATCTCCATTGGCGACATTTAAAAAATTCTACAGGTTAGCAGTTTTGCGTTACAGAGGAGGTCTAGAGCTAGAATTGTTGCTCTCGCTCTAACGATCGCGGCGATACCTCACATGTGTGGTTTGAACACCGTTTTCATATGTGGGCGGGACTTACGTATGCGTTCGCTTCTGCGCGCGAGCTCGGCGGGACGGAGCGCTTTAAATTTTTTTTTTTTTAATTATTTATTTTGCTTTTTACTTTTTATTTTTACACTGTTCTTTAAAAAAAAAAAAATTTTTGATCACTTTTATTCCTCTTACAAGAAATGTAAACATTCCTTGTAATAGAAAAAAGCATGACAGGTCCTCTTAAATATGAGATCCGGGGTCAAAAAGTCCTCAGATCTCATATTTACCCTCAAATGCAAAAAAAAAAAAAAAAAAATCTGAAAAAAGTGACAGAAGAAAAAAAAAAAAAATCGGGCCCTTTAAGACCGTTGGGAAGACGTAATTTCTGACGTCATTTCCGCCGGCCGTGTTATGGAGCCGAGTGAGCGGCTTCAGCCGCTCAGTCGGCTCACAGACACTGGGGGGAAAGCATCGGATCATCTCCGCTGCTGCCGGCGGGTCCGGTAAGCGGCGGAGATGACCGGAAAGCGGCGGGAGGACGGGGCACCTTTCCCTCCGCTGATAAAAGTGATCCTGCGGCGAATCCGCCGCTAAGATCACTTTTATCTTGCAGGGAATCGCCTGCTGAAAAAAACGGCGGCAGCTGCAGGCACCATTCAGATATCACCACTCAAACCCAAGGACGTCATATGACGTCCGGCGGTACGGAAGTGGTTAAGGGACCAAAAGTTGGGACAGATTAACAATCATAAATCAAACTTTCACTTTTTAATACTTCTTTGCAGTCAATTACAGCATGAAGTCTGGAACGCATAGACATCCCCAGACGCTGGGTTTCATCCCTGGTGATGCTCTGCCAGGCCTCTACTGCAACTGTCTTCAGTTCCTGCTTGTTCTTGGGGCATTTTCCCTACAATTTTGTCTTCAGCAAGTGAAATGCATGCTCAATCGGATTCAGGTCGGGTGATTGACTTGGCCATGGCATAACATTCCACTTCTTTCCCTTAAAAAACTCTTTGGTTGCTTTCGCAGTATGCTTCGGGTCATTGTCCATCTACACTGTGAAGCACCGTCCAATGAGTTCTGAAGCATTTGGCTGAATATGAGCAGATAATATTGCCCCGAAACACTTCAGAATTCATCCTGCTGTTTTTGTCAGCAGTCACATCATCAATAAATACAAGAGAACCAGTTCCATTGGCAGCCATACATGCCCACGCCATGACACTACCACCAACATGCTTCACTGATGAGGTGGTATGCTTTGGAGCAGTTACTTTCCTTCTCCATACTCTTCTCTTCCCATCACTCTGGTACAAGTTGATCTCTGTCTCATCTGTCCATAGAATGTTGTTCCAGAACTGTGAAGGCTTTTTTAGATGTTTTTTGGCAAACTAATCTGGCCTTCCTGTTTTTGAGGCTCACCAATGGTTTACATCTTGTGGTGAACCCTCTGTATTCACTCTGGTGAAGTCTTCTCTTGATTGTTGACTTTGACACACATACACTTACCTCCTGGAGAGTGTTCTTGATCTGGCCAACTGTTGTGAAGGGTGTTTTCTTCACCAGGGAAAGAATTCTTCGGTCATCCACCACAGTTTTCCGTGGTCTTCCGGGTCTTTTGGTGTTGCTGAGCTCACCGGTGCGTTCTTTCTTTTTAAGGATGTTCCAAACAGTTGATTTGGCCACACCTAATGTTTTTGCTATCTCTCTTATGGGTTTGTTTTTTCAGCCTAATGATGGCTTGCTTCACTGATAGTGACAGCTCTTTGGATCTCATTGAGAATTGACAGCAACAGATTCCAAATGCAAATAGCACACTTGAAATGAACTCTGGACCTTTTATCTGCTCCTTGCAAATGGGATAATGAGGGAATAACACACACCTGCTATGGAACAGCTGAGCAGCCAATTGTCCCATTACTTTTGGTCCCTTAAAAAGTGGGAGGCACATATACAAACTATTGTAATTCCTACACCGTTCACCTGATTTGGATGTAAATACCCTCAAATTAAAGCTGAAAGTCTGCAGTTAAAGCACATCTTGTTCGTGCCATTTCAAATCCATTGTGGTGGTGTATTGAGCCAAAAAGATTAGAACTGTTTCGATGTCCCAATATTTATGGACCTGACTATATGTTACAAATTCAACAAGATTCCCATTTGCCACCTTATCGAACTAAGACCTTTGTTTTTAATTGATTCACATAGTATAGCTGTATGGCAAAATTGAGTGATGGGGATTTGTTAAAGGAGAAGTAGAGCCAAGGCTCTTTTGGTCCTACTTTTCCTGTGGGTCAAAGGAGTTCAACTAGTTCTGTACTCCTGTGACCCAGATTCAGCCAACAGCGAGCTATAGCTCAGCTAACCTCACAGTCCAGACTCTGAAGAGATCCTGACTTTAATGATCCACTCAGATGTTTAGACGGAAAGCTGGCTTTGCCTCCCAGTGCACCGCTGAGAGCCTGACTTAGCTGTTCCTGCCCCCTGCACAGCCCTGGATGGCAGAGCAGAAAGCCGGTGACCGACAGTCAGTGGCTCTCTGCTCATTGAGGCAGAGAACTGAGCGATCAGTGGTCTTTGATTCCTCAGATCTTGGTTTAGACGTGGTGGAAGGCAGATGCAGCATCAGATCAATGCTGCACCCACCTGAGTATTAAAGGGGTTGTAAACCCTCAAGGTTTTTCGCCTTAATGCATCCTAATGCATTAAGGTGAAAAACCTCCTGTAGTGCACCAGACCCCAGAGCCCCCCTTTTGCCTGAACCCGATCTTTCCAGCGCCGGGGAGGACCACACCCGCTCCAGCTGGTGTATCGGGTCCTGATTGGATAGATTGATAGCAGTGCAGCCATTGGCTCCTGCTCCTGTCAATCAAATCTAATGACGCGGGAGCCGGGGCCAAGTCCTGCTGTCTGTGTCAATGGACACAGCAGCAGGACAAGAGTGTGCCCACACGGGTGCCCCGAGGGAGAGTGCTCATTCGACGGGGCAATCGATGCGGTGAGGAGCCAGGAGCGCCACTTGGGGACCCAAGAAGAGGAGGATCAGGGCCACTCTGTGCAAAACCACTGCACAGAGGAGGTAAGTATAACATGTTTATTTTTTTTAAAAACTGAACCTTTACAACCCCTTTAATGTTTGTTTTTTATATTCCCATTCTTCACTTTTAAATGCACTTCTAATGTACTGCCCATCCCAACTGAATATCGTTTGGTAATTATAAATGGACCAGATGGGCAGTTAAATGTATGTGTAGTGAATTTACCTTCCTATATGCACCTCCTTTGCTACTTATAAATTAAAGAACTGCTCGTCCTTTTTCAAAAACACAGCTAGTAAAAATACATGATATTAAGTACTTCAACCACAACATCTATTTCCCCTCCACACTCCCGTCTTGGTATTATGCTACATGCAGGCCTCTATATAGATACTGTGTGACCACATATGCATTATCTATTCCTGAACACACATGATAACACTATCCTCACAATACAGTAACATAAGTACAACTTTCCCCAAACAGGCTGGAAGAAAATGAAGAGTTATAAAAAAAATAAAAAAAAAAACAGACACCAACCATCAGAGAGTAAACACAAAGGATGAAACACACAGCACAAACTACCCAAGAGACTCCAAATGTGCCTGGGCATTAATTGGAGTAATACTAGCAGCCATTGATGATGTTATATATTATCAATAGAGATATAAGACAAGAATGACTTCTTGCAATGAAAAATTCAAGGGCCTATAAATTAAATCATGATAAACCAATAGGCATTTGTATGTTCTTTATGCTACTCCAAGGTTGCTTTTATAGCAATTCCAATACATCGTTCTTCCGTTGCTATCCATTTTATAGAACAGAAAGTAACTCTTTGCAGGATATAACAAGGTCAAACAGCTGCTGGGCAACAAAACAAACAGCAGAATATAGCAAAGTACAAATAAAGGTGTATAGTAAGCTGCTTGGGTCAAAGTTTCCCATCTTCTGCTATGTGCACAGCCGGGTGTGGTCAGAGCTACTGAAATTATCTGCAAATTATCTGAAAAACTACAATTTGAAGGTTTAGGATATAAAATAAATATAACAACTTCAAAATACAAACAACCCATAGTCACTCTGAATGTGTGCGTGTTTATAGACACCTGCGTTTAGGAGGTTATTGTCAAACAATGTACAGAATTTATGTTGCCATTCAATGAATTCAAGCCCTCCATTGCCTATAATCCACGGCTTGACAAATTTTCTTTGAATCTAGGAGCCAGCTAAACAATTAGAATTCAGTTTTTTTAGTGTAGTGTGGGTTGTCAGCGCCCGGGATAAGGCAAGTAATTTGCGCCCCCCTAACCCTCACTTACAGCAGAGCAGCCAGTCAATAACTTCAACATAACACCATTACATCAGGATTATAGGCTGGCCAGAAAGAGTGACACTAAAAACCTGTTATAGGGGGAAGCTCCATATTATGCCTAATGCATCGTAACCGCGGCATGTAAAATGCCCTCATCTGCTGCCTAATGCAGCTTAAGGGTGGCCGTTGGTTGGTGGCAAAAGCATGTCTACTGCACATTTGTAACACCCAACTTCACATCTAAATGAACCCTTAGTGACACTTTAAATAAAATACAAAAAAAATGGTGAAAGAAGTATTCCAGTGCTGCTGATCTTCTGCTGCCTTTTTGCAGCCACTTCCTGCCTACATGTGTGTCCCCCATGCTGACTTTTCATTGCTCTGGTGGGTTTCCGGTCACCATGAAATACTGGAGCTCAGCTGCACATAAGGCCTCATACACACGGGCGTATATAAAATAATAAACAAAACGTCGGGCCCGACGTCAAGGAGATAAAGTCGACGTTTTTCGGCGTTATGCATTGGCGTTTTTTAGCGCTAGTGAGCGTCGGCGTCAATAGACGTTTTTTAAAAAAAAATCATTCCTCTGCTATTTTTCAACCTAAAAACGTCGGCGTCAAAAAACGCCGGAAAACGCCGGTACAATATTAGGTGGCGTTTGTTGGCGTCTGTTGGCGTCTCGTGGCGTTTTGCGGCGCTTTTTGACGTCGTTGCAGCCAAGGAACGCGCTGGTCGTGGGTTCTCTGATACGCCGACGCCATCTACAGCTCAAAAACGCCGACGTATTTTATGTGGCCATTGACTAACATGGGGAGCAGCTAAAAAACGTCAGTAGACGCCGGCGTCAAAATACGCCCGTGTGTATGAGGCCTAAAGAGTGATAATTGTTTATGGTCCACAGGGCTTTATCAGAGGACATAGAAAGACTCTTCTAAAGCATATCCAGCTGCCCCATCTCCCCTCCTCCACCTCACAGCACACAGTAGAGCTGCACGATTCTGGCTAAAAACAAGAATCATAATTTGCAATGTGCAGTGTAACACCATCTTTAACATCATACAAAAAAAATGGGCTAACTTTACAGTTTCTTTTTTTTTTTTTTATTAATTTAAGTGCATTTTTTCCAAAGAAAAAATGTGTTTGAAAGACCACCGTGCAAATACCGTGTGACATAATATGTTGCAACAACTGCCATTTTATTCTCTAGGGTTTCCACTAAAAAATATATAATGTTTGGGGTTTCTAAGTAATTTTCTAGCAGAAAATACTAATTTTTACTTGTAAGCAACAAATTTCAGAAAAGGTTTAGTCTTTTTAAGTGTTTAAACTGCCCTCATTTACAGACCAGAGTTCATTCCTTTGATAAAAGAACCAAACGATACAATGTTTATAGTTAACAGTAAGGATAGGTTCAGGCGTGTTCGCAAGTGCACGTGCCCAAGCCCGCTGGGAAGTGAACCCTGCACTGCGCTTATCACAGGCAGTAAGACATTTCCCTGCTGCAGCAATCGGGGAATGTCTCACTGCCTGTGATTAGCGCAGTGCAGAGTTCTCTCCCTGGTGGGCTCGGGCACATTCGGTTCTGAACAAGCCCGAGTCCATCCTTAGTGGTGAACCTAGTTCAAATTCCTTTTTTGAGGAATAAGAGGCAAGGAGACATTCCCCGATTGCTGCATCCACGCATCGGGAAAATGTCTCACTGCCTGTGATTGGTGCAGTGCAGAGTTCACTTCCCGGCGGGCTCGGGCACGTGCATGTGCACTTGCAAACACGCCCGAGCCCATCCTTACTTATGAGCAATGTTGTGAGAAACTTGGCGGCCTGCCTTGATTTTTGTTTTTCTTTAACAGCCGTCAGATTGAGCAGAGAATGGCTCGTCACTGATTCGGAGATAGTGAGGGGAGAGAAGGATCGGCTGCAGCTCGCCAGGACGCGGTTTCTGGTCGCCATGGTGACCTGGCACCTGGGGTTTGTCGAGCCCTACTATAAGGCTGTTCTACCACGGTGCTTTTTTGCACTTTTTATAGCATGTTTTTGGAGCTGCACAATGCATTTGAATGGGTCTCTCTGTTCCAAAAACACACTAAAGAAGCTCACACAGCAAATTTTTAACACGAGTCAAGTGTGTTTTGTATACAGAAACCACATGGCAAAATGGCATCACAAGCGCATTGCGTGTTTTAGTGCTGAAACATGCGTTTCCGCTATGGCTAAATGTGAATGGGGCCCTAAAGCTCTGTTCAGATATCATGTTGTGGGAATGAGCGTTCCTACTTGTGATTCTGAAAGCACAATTTACACACGTTTCAGCGTGTCGCACATAGGGTAAGCCTATTCACTTCAATGAGTTGCCCTATGCGTGTTTGTTTGCCAAAAGAAGATTCTGCTTCTTTTTAGATGACAAGCTTAGTGCAATTTTTAAACGCATGTTTTGCTCTGATTATCACATGAGTGTGTTGTAGCTCGTAGCTCCAAGCATCCAAAATCCCACAGTTTTTAATTGTGCCTGTTCACACCTGAGCATAGTCTCGCTTGAAGCTCAAAAAAGTACATGAGCTTTTTTTGAGCTACAAGCTTCAAGCATTTTTGGCCCCAATAGGATGCAATAGGGGTGTGCGCATGATTTCTCCCAAGTAACTAACTTTCCAAAAAAAAAATAGAACATCAGGCACCCACAAAATGGTCAAACATCTATATTGCAGTCTAATGTAGCAAGACTAAGGCTTCCTAAAGCGGAGTTCCGCCCCACCGCACAAAATAATAATTTAATAACAGGAGATTTACCTGTCCTGGAATCCAGGGATGTCGGCACCCCAGTCAATGTTTCCATTGGCTTACGGATGCTGCCGCTGCCATACGTAGTAAGGGAACACGGATCACAGACAGTTCTCTACTGCACATGTGCGAAGCGCACTGCGCTCTCTTACTGGCCCGGCAGCAGGGGAAGGAGGTGAACTTCTGACGTACCTGGACCACCGACGGAAGTGGGGAAGGGTGCCCCCCACGAAAGGTGCCAAATGTGCTTCCAGCTTATGCTGCTAGCATTGATAAATCGATAGGAACATATATCGTATTTACTTGTTTAACCACTTGCTGACCAGCCACTGCAGCAGGTCGGCTGTATTGCACGATACAACGTACCTGTACATAATTTCCTGAATTAGATACTGTGGGCGCGTGCCCAATGCCATCTGCACCTTGTTTACGGGATCCTCGTTCTGACAAGGGGCAACATTGAGATCTGCTGTTCCTAGTGATCAGGAACAGCGATCTCTGTGTTGTTCCAGTGAGCCCATTCCCCACACAGTTAGAACACACCCAGGGAACACAGTTAACCCTTTTGATTGCCGCCTAGTGTTAACCCATTCTCTGCCAGTGTCATTTATACATCAGTGTATTTTTATAGCACCAACCACTGTAATAATGTCACTGGTCCCCAAAAATTGTCACTTGGGGTCAGATTTGTCCGCCGCAATGTTGCATTCCCAATAAATATTGCAGATCGCAGCAATTACCAGTTAAAACATTTAAAAAATAAATAAAAGTCCATAAATCTATCCCCTATTTTGTAGATCAGCGTTTCTCAACTCCAGTCCTCAAGGCACACCTTCAGGTTGTCCATTATTTTGCACAGGTGATTTGATTAGTTTCACTGCCTTAGTAATTACCACAGCTGTTTCATCTGAGGGAAATCATGAAAACAGGACCTGTTGGTGTGCCTTGAGGACTGGAGTTGAGAAACACTGTCGTAGATGCTTTAACTTTTGTGCAAACCAATCAATATATGCTTATTGCAATTTTTTTACCAAAAATATGTAGAATACACATTGACCTGATTGATGAATACATTTGTTTTTTTTTGTTTATAGTGTAAAAAATAAAAACTGCAGAGGTGATCAAATACCACCAAAAGAAAGCTCTATTTGTGGGGAAAAAGGGACATCAATTTTGTTTGGGTACAATGTTACATGACCGCGCAATTGTTAGTTAAAGTGACACAGTGCCGTATCGCAAAAAAATGGCCTGGTCATCAAGGGGGCAAATACTTCCAGGGCTCCCTGGTTAAACATATTTTTTTTCAACGCTTCTTAAATTACTTAATTTTTCAGGCCTAAGGAAATTATATCCTACACCTACATCAAAGGAGTCTTGAAAGGGTCCTCAGCTAAGTACACCCACCTGCTTAAGAGAGGAGCAAATCCCTGATGCCACACATGCATGTAGGTGGTCAGAAATTGATTGACAACCTCAGCCTTGACTCCCACCAGTCCACGCCCCCAACGCGGTCTACTTTGCCCCTCGGAGCCCAATCATGGGGAACCCACCTGCTTGCATGCCTGAGCTAAGGGCAGATGGATTCCAGGAAGCAAATGCTACATGAATCATTTGCCCTTACTCAAGATGGCCACAGCCAGAAATGCAAGGGGGTGTTTTTCATAGTGATTATATAGCAAAACCTAGCATGGACGAATGAATGGATAGGCGAGTGTGCTTTGAATATTAAAAACAAATTGCTTTCTGGACTGACAGCACTGCATTTATTGCTGAAACCCTCCTACTGTGAGCTGCTGTGTCTGGTGGGACATGGAGGATTTGTCTGCGTCAAAAAAGGGAAAGGAACTTTATGAGGCTTGTGCATCACACAGTAACTGGATCTGGTACTTGTTTAGACTATCATATACGAGTCTTTAGTCGTACTTTAAACAAACCCATGAAAGGTTGTTTTGCATTCCTTGGTGACTGGATGTATAGCTAAGGGATTATCCAGCGCTTAGTGAAATATTCACAATGTGTAGGAGGTTGCTCAGGCCATCTGCAATGTCCTACAACCTCAGAGAAGGAATATACGCAGGTGGTGAGAGGTGGCAAAGATTAGTATGAGCTGAAACATCTCTACCCAACAAAGCAATGCCTGAATACAGAGCGTCTTCCAGTGTGAGACAGCTAGGTAAATGTCAAACAGAAAATTAAACTTTAATGCCTCTATGCTGCTAGCTAGAAAGAAATGATAATGCTGACTAAATAATGAATATGAGATTCACATGAAGCAGTTCTAGAAAAAAGCTGCATATCATAGGCTGGGTATAACATGCTGCTGTTTGTCTCTTTTGAGTCCAGGCCAGCGCTGTGACTGCCTGCAGGAGTCGGTGGCGTTTTCTGCTTGCTCTGCACTGCTGTGTAACCATATAATTTCACCAAGCCAGCAATATTGCTGCAATGCAAACACTAAAAATAAACAGAAATTGGATTTCTCTGAGTGTACCCTATGACGTACGAAAACACAAGGGCTATGTGTCCTGGAGGTTAAACGGAGATTCTAGACCTTAAAGTAGACCTGGCAGTAGCCACTATGCTGATAAGGAGTATGGGAATGGGGGTTTTGGGTCTACCCTTTAAATGTTCTCAGAACTTTCAAATGGAAAACCAAGATACATGTACTGATAAAATTTCCACTGCTGATTTGTTCTTCTGAAATTGCCAATTGCCTAGTTGTAATGCCTATCAATTAATAGAGCAATAGTATCCACTATATTATATGGTAACCAAGGCTGGGACAAGGGGTGGGCAGGAGGGACAGCTGCCCTAGGCGTAATGATTTATTGCAGGGATGGGGGTGCCCTGATCCAAACCCTGGGGACTGGGGGCAGTGCTGGCTGGTGCTCCATCGGTAAGGCGGACGGCAGCAGGCGGCCGTTCAGCTCCCCATCCCTGGAGCCGAGTGCTGTGCTGGGCTTGCTGACTCCACACTCTGCCCCTGGACTGACACGTTGGAGGGTGCCCGCCGGCAGCAGCTCCCCCCCCCCTCCGTCTTCTCCTCCTGGCCAATGGGGTCTTCTCACTCCCGGCCAATGGGGTCTTTGGACTCGAGGTCTTCTGACTCCCGGCCAATGGGGTCTTTGGATTCCCGGCCAATGGGGTCTTTGGACTCCCGGCCAATGGGGTCTTTGGACTCCCGGCCAATGGGGTCTTTGGACTCCCGGCCAATGGGGTCTTTGGACTCCCGGCCAATGGGGTCTCAGGAGCCGCTTCCTGATTGGCCGGGGAGGGGAAACAGGAAGACATTAGCTAATATTAATTCACTAATGTCACACAACTGGGTGGTCTCGGGGTGGAGTGGTCTATTATGAATAGTTACAATTGGCGTTTTCTTCCAACTGAATGCCCTGCATAGCCCTATGTAAATAAGAATAAACACCTCGTCTTTTTTTTTTTGCCTATTTGTATTAACTTTTTGAATATATATTTTTTTTAATGTTTTTGTTTTGTTCGCTTTTTGGTCTAGTACTCATGAGAAAAAGGTGTGAGAGCTGAAATGGTTAAAGTGCCTAAACCCATGCTGCCCGAATACACGGTGGATCAACCTCTGCTAATGTAATCTTTTAATAACATTCCTTGGTGCAGACTTTGTATGGGCAAGAGCAAGACAAATGTTTATGTAATGTGATTATAGTTTACAAACAGGAAAGATAGGCAATAGTCACATTTTTTTTTCAGGTAGTTTGTTTAACAAAGGCTGATCTCACCATAAAATGACCATTACATGATTATCTATATACCACTTTGGGTTAAAAAAGGTGAGCCACCATCAAGTCTATATAACCAAAAGACAACCCTATATAACAGTGGTTCTCAACTCCGGTCCTCAGGCCCCACCAAAAGGCCAGATTTTTAGTATTACCTTGGGGAGATGCAGACTAGAATACTGCAATCACTGAGCAGCAAATGATATCACCTGTGATGTATTTCAGTTATCCTGCAAACCTGGTCTGTTAGTGGATCCCGAGGACAGGAGTTGAGAACCACTGCTATATAAGAACAACTGTCATCATTGAATTTCATACAAGTGGTCTTGCAGCGTATGTTTGCATTAATACTAATTTAAAGCTAAAACTGAAAATTATAACCAATAACATAAAACATGCAATAAAAAACTCTCCTTGGTTCCCAAGCTCTATGGATTAGCATCTTTCCCTGTTCAACAGCAGTAAAATAATGAAGGGTTTTTCCTTCAAAAATAAATATCTCTGACGTCAATGCTTCTCATGAAGATTAGCCAAACACTGGTAGTGACCCGTTATTCACTGGTCTGGTTGCTGCATATTTGTTGTACATCAGTTGCACTAGGGACACAAGCACAGACATACCCAAATACTTTCCATAGGTTTGGTATGAGATCTACAGTATATGTATACAGCCAAATACATAGATTGCACCATTAAAAGCACCCTCATTTTGGGCAGTTCACCCTGCATGAATAGGTGGAAGATATGTGGTCACCTTACAAAGAATGAATATACATTAGTACTTGTAGTCTCTGGATGCTGAGCTCAAAATGAGGTGAATTGCAAGAAAATATGTGCAAAAAGAAAAGCTGCAGTAGTATTATTTATACTATTTTAGTTATAGCTCAACAAGTATTCTTTTTTGACATTGGTGAAGCTGCATTTCCATATTTTAGCAAACCTTTTTTCTTTTCATTACTTTGTACTTTACTGCTTGCTTCTCTGGCTTGTATTTGCTATATACCGAATACGGCACGGCACAGCACATTGGCAGGGGATGACACTCAAATTCTTGAAGTCATCCAAAGGTCTTTCTTCAAGAATGACTTTGATTATTCTGTAGCTTGCATCTTGATACCTAAATATACCCAGGTTGTCCTTTATTTAAAGCACACAGAGCTTCAGTTTACATTCCTATTTCCTGATCAAGCAATAATGCATGAGTGCCTATCCAGCGATACTGAAGAACGTTTAAACCCCTCTATAGAGTACCTCTGGGTGACTTGTATTTTATACCTTTGCACATTGACATATCTGTAATAGATTTTTGTGACATGTTTTCCACATTGTCTTCTCTTGTTTGATATTACTATTGATCATGCCTGGATGCAGTTTGTTTGATATCTTTGTGTCTAGTTTTCTGCCACACAGAGTTTTGCTTTTAGGCCAAAAAGTTCAATTTTGGTCTCATCTGAACAGAGCACCTTCTTCCACTTTTGCTGTGTCCCCCACATGGCTTCTCATAAACTGCAAACGGGACTTCTTATGGCTTTCTTTCTACAATGGCTTTCTTCTTGCCACTCTTCCATAAAGGCCAGATTTGTGGATTCTTCCACCTGAGTTGTGGATCTCTGCAGCTCCTTCAGAGTTACCATTGGCCTCTTGGCTGCTTCTCTGATTAATGCACTCCTTGCCGGTCTGTCAGTTTAGGGGGGCGGCCATGTCTTGATAGGTTTGCAGTTGTGCTATACTCTTTCCATTTTCAGATGATAGATTGAACAGTGCTCCTGCTTAAATCTTCTCCACAACGTTATCTCTGAACTGTCTATTGTGTTCCTTGGCCTTCACTAAAGTTTTCTAACAAACAGCTGAGGGCTTCACAGAACAGCTGAATTTATATGGAGATTCAATTATACACAGGTAGACTCTATTTACTAATTAGGTGACTTCTGAAGGCAATTGGTTCCGCTAGATTTTAGTTAGGGGTATCAGAGTAAAGGGGGCTGAACACAAATGCAGGCCACACTTTGCAGATATTTTTTTGTAAAAAATTTTGATTGCCAATATTGTGCCACTTTGTGTTGGTCTTTCACATAAAATCCCAATAAAACACACTTATGTTTTTGGTTGTAACATGACAAAATGTGGAAAATGTCAAGGGGCATGAATAGTTTTTCAAGGCACTGAATACTACAACAAAAACACCTTGGAACTGATTTTGGATTCTACGACAAACTTTCATTTCCTCGTCTTTAGAAGAAATCATATAACCCAAATGTCAATGCATTTGGTTATAACAGCAACACTAAGAAACCTGGATCAGAATCTTCTCCAGGAAGAGCAAGCATTTCAGCCATTCCATTACACTTTATTAATCTCTCCACGACAGACAGATGACATTTCAGTAGAAGTTCAGTTTAATGAGACAGAATGTTTTGGTTCTGGAGATCTGTGATAACTGCTAACAAATAAGGTTCTGCACGAAATTAGGAACTACCATGGGTTCATGTGATTCCTGAAGATGTTTTTTCTACAAAACCTGTGACCAGCTGCAAGGGAGCTGTGTTTCCTGCCTTTTTGTAACGTCCTCCAGGAGCTCCCAAAACTCTGCTTTCCTCCCTCACTTCCTTTTGTTTGGAACAAGCAGTGTGAGTTAGGTGCTGTCACATGCACTTCTCTATGCACACTACATATCCCATCAATCTTGGGAGAAAGCGGGAGAGGGTGGCCATGTTCCTACAAAGGGCATTTGGAGCTTTGTAGGAGGCTGAGAACAATAAGACCCTTTGCCTTATTGCACTGTGTCTGGAAGGGACAGGTGTGTCGTCCAGTCCAGCAGTAGGCAGCTGGTCAGTCTATGGCAGGCTGCCTGCTGGATGGGGCTGAATGGTGTACTAGTGTTTGGGGCCCTGTCCATCCAAAGACAACCATTCGGTGTAACATTCAGCCCCATCCAGCCACAGCCTGCCATAGAAAGACTAAAAATATGATGGTTCAGCACAGACCGGCTGAATTTCCATCCTTGCATGGGCACTGTGGTTGCACAGAAGTCAATCTACCGATCTGCTTCTACACAATTGACCTTCTGAAAAATTTCCTCTCAATCCTTGTATTCTGAAGATGGGTAAGCCTCCCCACTGTTAGATGTATAAAGACCTCAAATGTGTGGATGGAGGAATCAAGTATGTTTTTATCGTTAAACCTGCTGGTTGAATGAAAAAATCTGACCCATCTATGGCTTAAGACAGGCTACCTGCAATGGGGCTGGGCGCTGCATCTGTCCCTCCCAGGCTCATTAAAGCATTGGGAGGAACGCACTGCAACTAAACACCCACTGGTGTGTAGGGGGCCAAAAGGGTAATTTTATGAGCTAGGAATACATAGTGGATAGTGATATCAATTAGCCAATCTTTTTAAACTGTTTTTATTGCGTTTTCCCCATGAATGTTTCTGACAGTATAACAGTAGTGTGTGCAGGTGCCTGTAAAGATGGTCAGATTACAGTCAGCTAGGTCTGCAAAACTTATGCCCTGATCATTTTATTGCAACAGACTGCGTATAAACTATAGACTATCAGCAAGAACAAATAACAGATTGACTTCAGGCTGTTAAAGGTAAAATAAATATGGTAATGAAAAGACAGGAAGGCTGGCATTTCCCTAGAGTTGCCTTGAAGGAAGGGCTGAGATAATGTGCTTGCATCAGAGGAAACAAAAGGCTGCATTGCTTGCCTAATGTGCTGCGTGCTGAACACAGTCCATAGCTCAGGGGATCTATTAGATATTGTTTATCCAGCAAGATCAAGCATTCAGTGTTGGCCTGACCAAAAAATACTGCCATTGTCACACAATGAACTATAAGGCTTCATGCACACAGGACTTTAAAAAAACAGCCAAAAAACATCAGTATCTTATCAGGGATGTTTTCAGCTTTTACCAGCGTTATATTACCGCCATTTTTTCACGTTTTCTCCCATTTTTAAAGGGCCTTTTTTTTGTTTTTTCTTCAATTGGTCGAAAATGTCCAAAAACGCAGCGGATTGACGTTTTTGGCCGTTTTTAAGTGTTTGACCGTTTTTACAGCTGGAGACAGTCCAAAGGTTTTTTTTACAGCTCAAAAACGCCACTGCTAAAAACAGTTGAGAACAGACTGTGTGTGCATGAACACATAGGATAACATGGTGGAGAGTTTATTGACTGTAGAAAAAAACGTCTGCAGCTGAAAACAGCTGCTGAAAAACAGTCAAAAAAACGTCGTGTGTGCATGAGACCTAAGGCTTCATACACACACAGGACTTTAAACAAACGTCCAAAAAACGACAGTAACTTATCAGTGATTTTTTTAGCTTTTATCAGCGTTATATTACCGGCATTTTTGCACGTTTTTAAAGGGCCAGTGGTGTTTTTTTTTCCAATTGATCTAAAACGTGGGGATCGACGTCTTTGAGCGTTTGAACGTTTTTACAGCTGAAAAACGACACTGCTAAAAACAGTTGATAACAGCCTACATGTGCATCAACACATAGGATAACATGATGGAAGGTTTATTTACTGTAGGAAAACCGTCTGCAGCTAAAAACAGCTGCTGTAAAACTGTCAAAAAACAGTCAGTGTGCATGAGGCCTAAAGGTCTTGCAAACACTAACCCTCAGCATATTTAAATGCATCGACCTCTATCCCAAGTGTTGATAAATTACCAATATTTTTGTATTTAATAGGTGTCTATTTAAAGATTTTGCATTTACAAAAAAATTAGAAACTTTATAAGAACAAGAAACAGATAATGATCAGATATGGTCAATATCCATGGATACAAAACATGAAGGTGCCAAAGTAGTACAGGTCATATGGACTACGCAGCATTTTTCCAATTTAATAGGATTATTTTATGTGCATAAAATAAAAGCAGATGAACCAGGCTATGATTAGGAGTGTGAGGTATAAAGTCATACCTAAAAGTCAAACTTCCGGAGTAGGAGGCACTGGAAGAGGAGTAGTTTTAAAAAAGTTAAACATGCAGCACCAATAAGTATACAAAATTGGATGAACCCAAAACACGTGCAGAAGGTCCAATCCGCCAAGTCCACAATGAGGACAAGCAGCCACAGACCCAAACCCCATGCGAGCCGACCTAGCCAGGGGATGATGATGATGATGATGATGATGGATAAATGGTATGAGCCTATCAGCTGTACTAATAATATCTTGAAAACAAAACTTTAGTGGCTTCATCCCAACCTTCCTCAGGAAGCCCAGGTATCAATGTAAGCCATTTACAATGAGAAACCTGGAAAGGTTTAGCCCCGGCCAATTGAAGATGGCTGTAGATAGTGGTAACTAACTTCATGATATCGGGAAATTACTAACATTGTAGGTAATGTCCAGGAAAGAATTGTGAAGGAGAACAATTATATTTATAACAGTTCTGAACACTGTACATGTGTCTTCAACATATGTAATGATAGTAACACACCTTTCAACTGGACTGATACCAACTATATGTCAAAGCCATGTGCACATAATCAGTAGCTTGAGAAATGTAACATTTTCTTGAATTACTCATAAAAAATAGGCAATTCCTGAGGATTAAAGAGCATCTAAAAGCAAAAATGTAATATATTGCAGCTTCTCAATCCTTAAATATCATGGCTGCATTAGTTTTATTTTTTAGGCTCTTTATTTTCACCTAGTGACGTTGTACCCAAACAAAATTTTTAGCATTTTGTTCCCACAAATAGAGCTTTCTTTTAGTGGTATTTGATCACCTCTGCTTTTTTATTTTTTGCGCTACAAATAAAAAAGACGGGTGCGCATTGACGGGTTATCCTGAGGACGTCCAGTCAGGATAATTGACCACCCTCCCAGACGTCCTTTGTCAATAGGACGGGTGGCAAGTGGTTAACAGACCAAGCTGTCCATCAAAAGTGGCAGTTAGAGGGTTAAGGCAAACCATTTAACACAGACAGGGTTGGTTGAAATGATCAGCTTTTATTCATTGATTTAAAACCTTTAACCTAATCTTTAACCTAAAAATAGAAAAAAATGTTGCTGTAACCGATTTACAGTGTTAGGCTTTAATTTGTCAGTCACTTGTTTAAAATCGAATCTAAATCTACTAGTCCATCTAACACTACCCTTTCCAAAGATGTATCCATTGCTCCTTCATAGGGGAGCCACCCTAAAGCCTTGTACACACGATGAGAATATCAGATGAATGATCGTCTGTTTTTTTTTTTTTTGTATGCTGGTCTCATATCGAAAACGATGAGGTTACTTAAAGCGGAGTTGCACCCAAAAGTGGAACTTCCGCTGGCTGGATTCCCCCGCCCCCTCCTAAGGTGTCACATTTGGCACCTTTCAGGGGGGAGGGGGAAGAAGACATCTGTCTTCAGACAGGTGTCCTTTTCCACACATCCGGGAGTTCGGGCCGGCCGCTGACGTCAGCAGCCCGGCTCCCTCCTCCCTCTGCTACTGACCGCCTGGCCAATAGCAGAGCACAGCGGAGCCTCGCGCATGTGCAGTGAGGTGCCCGGCGTGAAGCTGTAATGCTACACGTCCGGGTTCCCTTACCCGCGATGGATGCGGCTGCACCCGATCCGAAGATTTGCGGCAGGTGCCAACATCGCTGGACTCCAGGACAGGTAAGTGTCCTATTATTAAAAGTCAGCAGCTACTGCTGCTGACTTTAAATTTTTTTTTCCCTGGTGGACCTCCGCTTTAAGTTAGGAAAAGTCTCATACTGCAAAAAACAACTTGGGAAGTGATGTAATGTATTGTATTGTAATATATTCTGTAGATTCCGGCCATGCGTGGTCTTGGTCTTCCGTTTTTTTTTTCAGGACGAATACTGTACTGATCAAATTAATATTGTACGTCCTTGGTATTGTACAAGAAAAAAAAATGTGTTTGTCCCTTCAGATAATTTTGCATGAACTGTTGTGATTGGTTCTTGAAAGCTGGGTACTAACGATCAGATTACCATACGATTGCTTCAAAAGTGGTATTCTTCGTCTGATTTTCTGATCGTGTGTACAAGGCATAAGACAAGAAGCGTCTAACTGTAACAGATCACCTGGTGAAAATAAATGGGAAAAAAGAGAAAACTAGTGCAGCCACCACATGTAAGGCTTGGTAAACAACATAATATATTCAAATTTTTGATTCTGGGTTTGATATGTTTTAAACCTCATAGTTGTAGATTTGCAGTGTGAGATCATTTATGGCACCGATGTCCATGAGTGCTAAAAAGCCAACTGTTCATATTTGGAGAGAGATGTGATGACGTCATTACTGAGCTGCTCAATGTTCTCCTTTCTGGAGAAGAAGCTGCAACTGAAAACCTGCAGAGCAAGGATCTTCATGCTTCATCCAACTTATATTTCTGTATTTCCTCTACCTCTCCCGTCACCATTATGTTTAGCCCACCAGTCATCAGAACACCAACTATTAGGGGGCAAATCTGGCATAAGGCATTAAATCCCTGTATCTACCAACACGACCGCCTCCAGACACAGAACAATGCATGGCAAATCCTTAAAACATCAGCTGCAGGTTCGTGGCCACTTTCAAAGCTTGTCGCAAGAGGTGCCCACTGTGATGACATTAGTGCAAGCAGTAAACTGAAGGCTGCAGACACGTGGCTTATCAGAATAATGCAAACGTAGAATGGTAAGGTAAATGCATTAAAGTGGTTGTTAAGTCATAACAACCACTTTAAACTACTATAAGGCTTACCTGTAGGTCCAGGAAATATCTCCTAAACCTGTACGGTTTAGGAGATATCCCCTGTATCTGCATGTGCAGACGTCATCGGCACATGCGCACTGAAGAATCGGCACCCGGGGTAGCCCAGGGTGCTGTTTCTTCTGTATTCATGCAGTAAATGACGGTTCCCGTGCGCATGCGCGGGAGTGTCGTCAGCGCAGCTCTGCCAATCACAGCATTGGAGTCCGCGCTGTGATTGGACGGAGCCGCACACCCGGAAGAACAATGTCGTCCGTCACAGCAGTGTGCCGAGACCGCTGCAAAAGCTTTGATCCGAGGTAAGTGTTTCATAATGAGCTAGCATACTAGCTCATTATGCCTTTGCTTTGCAGGATTTTTTTTTGGGGGGGGGGCTTTACAACCACTTTAAGCACTGTCAGTACATACCATCTTTAGGGTTGGTTGTGCCCACCAAGTCCCTTGATTTCATGTGATTCTAGGCACTTGTTCAAACCAGGTTGATTACTGGCTAATCAAATTCTACCCAGCATTTCTGTAGTAGTTGGGTTTTTCCTCTTCAAATATTATTGAATGGCCAGTATAATTTTTTTTAACGGTAAAAATAAATTAACAGATGTCTCAAGTACAAGGGCCATCTTCGTGTATTAAATTGCAAGTCACATAAAATTGCTGTCCATGCCACTCTCCTGACATTACAAGTGACAGATCTGGAAGTATATAATGAGACCCATAGGAATACTCCTATTTACAGACATACTTGTTTGTGTTGTTCTTCCTTCTAGGAAACAGCACAGTGTGTGACACAAACTGGCTACTTGAATGCATGTGGTATGCTGCTACTTTTTTTTTTTTTTTAAAGAACTGTCATTATGAATAGTGTCAAATTAAGAAGAAAAGGGTCTAGTGACATGATCAACCTGCATGCGGGTAGATTTAGGCTTTAATCAGCAGGCAAAGAGCAAAGTGCAGTAACTGTTACCCAGTGCAGTTATTAGCACTAATGATGGACTCGGGCGTGTTTGAAACCCCACGTGCCCGATTCCGCCAGGAAGCCAACACTGCACAATGCCCGAGCCCATCACCAATTAGCACACAGGTAGAATAAAAATTTTCAATGGGTCAGGCACCCCTCCACCAGCACATATGGCATGCTGACAAGATGCTGCACAAGGATGGAGGTTTAGCACCAAGTGGGGTTTGTAGTAGTCTCAGATCCGGATTCCGTGACATCTGATTTGACATTGAGTGCTTGGGATCAGCAATGTTGATCAAGTGTTGTTTTAAAGTGGAAGTAAACCATCCAATCGTTTTCAGCCAAGGAAGCTCCCATCTTGGTCTCTGTTTAAAGTGGATGTAAACCCACCACCCACCCAGTATAAACTAATGACACAGTATTAATGTATATATACATGCAAGCCTCCTGCATCTATCTCTACCTTTCAAATGTCCTTCCTGTAAGCACCAGCAGCTCTGTAAAACTCTGAAATCAGAGGGTGTCTGTTTGCTGGAGTTTGGTGGGTGGAGTTGTGATGTCACAAGCCTCCCCACCCACCTCTATACTGAGACATTGAGGAGGGAGGGGGGGGGGGCGTGTAAAAAGAGATAAGCAAATTGCATGTCACTCACAGAGCAAGGGGCGGATCGACTGTGTATTTCCCTGTTAGTCGGACTTTCTCTTCCTGAAAAAAGATAAGCTTATTACTCACAGTTGGATTAACTCTTTGTGGCAAGACTGGGCACAGATGATATGACATGCTATACTCTACCAGGTAGAATTATTAATAACATTTTTTTATTTCGGGTTTACATCCACTTTAATGTTCACCTGCCATGATGCTGCCCATGTGATCAGTTATGACACCAGCCATTGGATGTTTTGACAGTTCGGTTTAGAGCCCAAACAACGTGACAGTTACATTCCCAGCACGTGCCGGTAATGTAATTTTTTTTTGAAACGGTTCAATCGATGAGTTTACTTTAATGTCTTTCAATTGATTTACAAAAGGTGAAGGAGCAATTTTTTTCTGTAATTTCATTTGAGTAGCTAACTTGGCAAAGTTTTTT
>BLSH010513675.1:178288-195064 GCA_018402905.1 Glandirana rugosa | reverse complement strand
TCAAAGACATTTAATAGTATGTCAACATACGTTTTCAAATCTTTGGGGACTGTTAAAGGTACTAACAGTAAATATTTATAAACCCACAAACCTAGTCGTTAGAGTAAAACTCGATAGTTTATTGACTTCCTGTGTCATTATAAAGTCGTCACTTTACTCCAAATAACCTAATTGTCTTTTACACGTTATACGTAGTTTTACTTTAATCTGTCCACGTATTTAAACCCGTGGGATTGTCTTTTTAGTGTAGTTATAAAACAGGCTATAGGAAGCATCTAGAGGCTGTTATTTCTGCTAAAGGAGGCTCTACTAAATATTGATGTGATTTTTCTGTTAGGGTGCCCAAATTTATGCACCTGTCTAATTTCATTTTGATGCATATTGCACATTTTCTGTTAATCCAATAAACCTCATTTCACTGCTGAAATATTACTGTGTCCTTCAGTTATTTGATAGCTCAAAATGAGATTGCTGATCCAAACACCCAAATATTTATAAATGACAATCATGGAAATTGTCAGGGGTTTCTAAACTTTTGCATACAACTGTATGATAATTTACAGAAACTTTGCGACCTGGGGCTAAACCTCAATAAAGACAACTTACAGAATAAGCAGTTCTACCTTTATTCTTACTTAATGTGCTACATACTCGCTCTGGGTCAGCTATTCAGGCTGTAAGGAGGCAGGCAAAGGCAATCTTCATATTTTTTTTTTCTGTACGTTTGTTGCGCGTTTTGGGTTTATCCCTGAACACTTAAGGTTTTCATGCTATCACTCAACCTGGATAAGTAGCTCTGCATTTGTTTATTCCCCCTGCAAGCAGGTAGCTTTATCTACCTATTTGCTGGCTATTCAGTAAAAGGACCCAACCACCTTCTAAGAGTGTGACAGCTACAAAAAAACAGACATAAAACTTTTACTTTAGCTTTGACCTCATCTTTCACAACACAGTAATAAATTTAAGTGCTTGGCTGGTAGTTTTGCAATCTTCAAATACCCGATTCTATGTAACTTCACATTGGGGGAAAGTTGACCTGAGTAGCCTACAAGGCTGTTGATAAACATAACAAAAAGGGCCCTTGGTGTGTCAATCATCTTATATCTTATTATAGCACATATAGTAAAGCAGTAACTCTAAAGTTGTATTAAACCTTCAGCATTTTTAGCCTAACACATTGAACACCATAAAATAAAAATTCCCCCTTAAACTATTTGTTAAAATCTAACCCCAGAACTTGCAGTTTACAACTTTAACTATGGCTGCCTCTTGCTCTCTCAGTGATGCTTCCCTGAACTTCCCATCTTTACAGGAAAGAGTTAGTCTGTTAGCTTGAAGAAGTAAAGGGGAGGAGCAGGGCGTGCCTTGCCATTCTAAGGCTATGCGGTTCCGTGTTTCTATTGATGTACACAGTTTAGGGAGACCGCTCCAGTCACTGTATACAAGGATGGCTTCATAGGATGCTGCAAGAGAAAGGAGCCACCTTGAAACAGGAACCCCGGGCAGCAGTCATTTAATCAGCCTAAACTGGAACATAGGCACAAATGAAAAGATAAAGAATCTGCACACTCGGTTAGTGATTAATTCAGCTGCTAAAAGTGCTTGAACACAGACTCGGTTCACACAGGAGTGATTCGACTTCAAGCACAACTTTATAGGCGGTTTGAACGCGACTTTGCGTGACTTACAACGCGACTCAAAGCGATCTCCATGTCAGGCAACTTTGCCTGTGGCCAGAGATTAAATCTCTTCTGACATCATTTCTTTTACCTGGGTAAAATTCTTTTCTTTTTCCTGTAAAGTCGCTTCAATATAGAGGAGGCGACTTCCATTGAATTCTATGGGCACAAGTCGGATAGAAGTCGCCTTGAAGTAGTACAGGAACCTTTTCTGAAGTCGGAGCAACTTCAGTAGTGTACATTAAGACGGCTCTCATTCATTTCAATGGGATTTCTTATGCCAAGAGACTTGGGGCGACACAAGTCAGATCCCAAGTCGCTGTAGTGTGAACCGGCTCTGAGGGTTTAACAAGACTTTAAAGTGATTAACCAGTTCCACACTGCCTACTGCATATTTACGGCGGCGGTGTGGACGATGGCCGCGAATCGCCGTAAAAAGACAGCGATCTGCGAACGGCCGCTAGGGGGCGCGCGCGCCTGCCGCACTCCTGAGTGTGCCCGCGGCTCGGGCGGACCCAATGTCTGACAGAAGTCGGTCGTTAGATTGGCATCTGCTGAACAGACAGCGGTATGTGTATACCCAGCTTTTAGCAACGTATGAGGCCCAACAATATTGCTCTAAGGTTACTTACTGTATATATACTAGTACTACTCTGTCTATATCTGAGCTTAGCGTTCTCTTTTCATCGATGGTTAAATCATCTCTTGTGGCATACAGTCCATTTGCAGAATTCTCTGTGCAGGAGATGGTAGACATTGGAGACTGGATGTTGAACAGCTCAGGAACCGTGCAGCAAACTCACCCCAGCTTTCATTTCCACCACCAGTCTGTGGTGTCATTGTTCAGGTTAAAACAAAGGACGGTTTCTTGCATGAAAAGTTTCCATATCACCTGCCTAGTACTGCTAAAAAAAACTTTTATATCTGTGAATAACCCCTTTTATGACCTCCTAACTGATAACAAGTAAAGTCACCACTCAATAAAGACAAGCAGGTGTTCTATACATACAAACTAAACTGCTGCTCTGTGAAAAGGTCATGTAAGTGAAGTCCAGCTCTTCAAATGTTCACTTCATAAACTGAGCTCATCTGGCAGCATATTACATATCTTTTCTGTACAATTGTACAAATCATAGGCTAAGGATAAGTTTGTTTTATTAGTCATTATTGATAGAAAGATACTGATACAGTTAAAAAAATATTGGAAATAAAATATACTAGCCATATATTGCTTGATTTCCAGCAGAATTTGAACCATAAAGCAGAGTTCTACCCACTAAAACTAAAGACTAAAGTCCTATAATCCATATGACTCACCTTTAGAGAAAAAAAAAAAAACTACACTCACCCCAAGTGCCCTGTTGCTATGTGGTCCCTGTAATCTTCCACTTTCTGGTCCACAGCGCTCCGCATCACTTCCTGCCTCGCCTGGGCTCCTGGGAAATGTGATTCATCATTTCCCATGACTCAGTGGGCATCCCTGAGTTGTAAAATTGTGTCATTGCGCAAGATCGGGAGGTGCATGCTGGTTACCCAGCATGCACCTTATACAGGAAGAAGGTGTGAGTGGGCTTCAGATGCCCACAATCAATTTGGGAATGCATAGGCACACGAAAATCGGCAAAGTACGTACAAAAAACATATTTATACCAATCACAATGAAATATAGCAATCCTTTTATTTAATTTAAGTAGATAGAATGAGGGGTGCAAGAAAAAAATGAAAAATTGAATGAGGGCGGAACTCTGCTATAAGTGGCCCTGTTGGCTCTACCCGACTTGTCAAACTTTGATTGAAAAATTGTCAACCGAATAGCAACAGCATTAAACTTGTTGTAGACAGCTGCAATAGCCTACATTCGTGCAGTTTAGGCCCAGTTAACATCATCGTTTCGACTATGTGATTTTGTGGAGCAAGTTGCACGCGATTTTTGCTTGTCGCATATGTGCTAGCCCATTCACTTAAATAGGCTACCCTACACGTGTTACCCGAAATGAAGCTCCTGCTCCTTTACAAGTTACAAAGCTTGATATGATTTTGAAAGGTCAGATTTGCCGCGACTGCAGCGTGATGCTGTCATGACCATCACAGGAGAATTGTATCGTGTTTGGGGTGACACTCAAATGTATGTGGTGCGGCAATTACCATGCAATTTGGGATCGCATGCAGAATCGCAGCTATTCTGCCTGCAATCCCAAGTCGCAAGATGTGAATGGGGCCTTGAGTGTGGATTGGGGTATTGAATAATTTCTCTCCTTAGGTCGGCAAGGTTTTTTTTTTTTTTTAAATTCTTTTTTGCCTTCCTCTGCATCAACTGTGGGTATAGGATTGTGTACATGGAGGTTTTCTTTTCATTTTGTTTCTGCTGGTTGAACTAGATGGATTTGTGTCCTTCACTTTCAGGCTGGGACCACATTATTGCGAATTGGATGTGGATTTCCATGTCAGAAGACTGTGGCTGGCTCTCAATGGAGTCGGTCAACACATCTCCGGAGCGGCTCCAGAGCAAATTGCTCTTTTTCCTGTAAAGTCGCTTCAAAGTCGCTTTAACATAGATGGGGGATCCGACTTGGAGGTGACTTCCATTGAATTCTATGGGCACAAGTCAGATAGAAGTTGCCTTGAAGTAGTCACCTTGAAGTCGGAGGGACTTCAGTAGAGTATATTAAGACGGCTCCCATTCATTTCAATGGGATTTCGGATGTCAAGCGTCTTGAAGCGACTTGGGATCGCAAGTCGTCTAGGTGTGAACCGGCCCTTAGTGCTTTTTTTTTTTAAATTAGAAGGTTTTTAACCACTTCAGATCCTTAGGACGTCCATGGACGTCCTGGGATTTCAGTGGTGATATCTCAATGATGCCGGCACCTGCAGGCATCACTGAGGTATAATTTTTTTCCTCAGGCGATTCCCATCACCATAAGAACGATCACAGCGGCAGTTCAGCCACAACGAGATACCAGAGATTTCCGAAGGACAGATGGCCCTCAGTCATCTCTATGGCTCTCGGAGGCCAGGGCGCACGTCGTGAAGTCACTTCCGGGTCTCCAAAGTAAACAACAACCATTAAAGTGGAAGGAAAGGCTGAGATCATCTGCTTTTTTTTCTGATCTTAGCCTTTTCAACCTGGAGGATAGATGTAGGGTCTTATAGATCCTGCATCTGTCCATAAAGAGGACCTGTCACACACTTTTCCTATTACAAGGGATGTTTACATTCCTTGTAATAGGAATAAAAGTGATAAAAAAAAAAAAATAAATTAAAGTGAAAGTGTCAAAATAAAAAAAAAGTAAAATAAGAAATAAAAAAAAAATTTTAAGCGTCCTGTCCCCGCAAGCTCGCGCACAGAAGCGAACGCATACGCAAGTCGTGCCTGCATATGTAAACGTCGTCCAAACCACACATGTGAGGTATCGCTGCGTACGTTAGAGTGAGAGCAATAATTCTAGCCCAAGACCTCCTCTGTAACTCAAAACACCTAACCTGTAAAAAATTTTTAAAGCATCGCCTATGGAGATTTTTAAGTACCAAAGTTCGGCGCCATTCCACGAGTTTGCGTAATTTTAAAATGTGACATGTTGGGTATCTATTTACTCAGCATAACATCATCTTTCACATTATGAAAAAAAATTGGGCTAACTTTACTGTTTTGTTTTCTTTTTTTTAATTCACGAAACTGTTTTTTTTTCCAAAAAAAAAACGCGTTTGAAAAATCGCTGCGCAAATACTGCATGACATAAAAAGGTGCAACAACGTCCATTTTATTCCCTAGAATCTTTGCTAAAAAAACTTATATAATCTTTGGGGGTTCTGAGTAATTTTCTAGCAAAAAAATTATGATTTGCACATGTAGGAGAGGAGTGCCAGAAATGGCCCGGTTGGGAAGTGGTTAAAAAGTTACAGTCACATGCAGTATATTGAAGTTTTCTACTGTTGATAGGTTTACAGATTTGTGTCTTTTTTCAATCTGAAGTGTAGTACATACGGGCCGAATGTCAGCCAGTGCATACGGCAGCTGGTCCGACAAAAGTTCAGCCATCTTCTGTCAAAGGATCATGACCAAAAAAGATCTGACGATCGGCTTCCCGCCAGACTGGAGTGTTCTAGCAGGGGGGCTATCCCCCTGGTACAGCGGCTCTGTTTTTTTTCCGTTCAACCCAGCGAGGTGTACGAGGCTAGTAGTGTGTATGAGGCTTAAAATGCTACTAAACTTACAACAGTAAAATCAGTCTGTTTATGCAGTAAAGCATGCTTGTTATACTTACTGTGGAACCTAAGGGGTTAATCATCTTCATGGTATAAAAAGGCAGTTTGATCCTGTATGCACAGAGCCTCCCCTTCTTGCATGGTCTTCAAAATGTGATTAAACAGAGTTACTGGAGTCAGGCTGCACATGCTCAGTTTGGGGTGTATTGCTAGAGAGTTTTTTTCTTCTTGAGTGGATGCATGTAATCAGCACAGGGCCAATCAGCACTCTCCAGACAGAGGGTCAGGGGTCCTGCAGCCTGATGGGACAGCAAGTGCAGTATGAAAACTCCTCCTACAAGCTTTAACCAGGCACTGATAGAAGTCACTGATTGCATGTTCTGTGTACTGTGGGAGGCCAGATATAGTGAATGCAGGGTCCTGGGTTTAGTAACTATGCAACTATGTAAACCTTAATGTATATGGCTATCATTAAAGGGTAGAGCTACGTGCTGACGTCACCACACCTACACACTCCGGGAAGGACGGGGACGTTTCATTCCTGTTGTTATGCCGCTCTTACTGATTTTAATGTGAGTACCCATTCGTGTTTTAAATAAAGTGCTGTTTAAGGATTTACACTATGGGCTCTTCCTTTTCTCTATCTGTGTCCGCTACTGAGGGGGATGTTTGATGTAGTGACCCATCCAAGCTGTGCACCTACTTGGAAGTATGGAGGGGGAGAGGACTGGATCCATGTACCTCGCAGAAGGTTATATCTGCCAGCCTATATGACCCACTAGAGATGGTAAGTCCATACCCTGCAGTAAGTGTACCCATTCCTTATATACTCACAGGGTGTGCATGCCTTCGTGGTGGATGGTGTTGGTTCATATCACAGATACCTCCATATGCTCTTGGCTACCCTCTGTTCCTGGGACTTACAACTATCTCCGATGTTTTTGGACTTTACGTTGAAGCACTAATTATATAGAGACTTATCACAGACCTATTTCACATTTTGGACTATACCTCGTATACTTTTTGATTCAGCACTCTTGCACATTATATATGTCATACGTTGGATGTATGTTTTTGTATCAGCATCAACATTTATTTTAGCACAATTTAGCGCAGCTATTTTATTTTATATCATTAAAGTAAACCTATTATGCTAGCCATAAGCTTGTACAATTCTCTCGTTCAAACCCGTAAAACATAGTCCACAGAAGATGATGTATTAAAATCATAAAAATATCCTGTTCAGTTTGTGTTTTACAGGTACAGTACCAGGATGAAGAAACATGAATATTTCAGCAGAGAAAAATTAAATATGTACATAAATGACATGTTCTGTTGTTTGTAACAAATAAAACTATGCTTTAGAAACCTCCTGACATAGGCATGATACCTCAGGCCACATTCACATCTAGGGGTTCTAAAAACGTGGGCAGAAGCGCATATTTCATGCCTATGTTTCTGGAAACACGCTACAAACATGGCAAAACACGCAACGCATTTATGGTGTCATTATTTCATAATAGCATCCCAAACAGTCCTGCATATTGTTGCACAAAAACTGTGGTAAACTGCGGAACGCAAAATGCGCTTGGCTCAGTGCTAAAATAAAAGATACATGAGCTACTTTGGCATATTTGTCACCCGTAGGGCAGCGCATTAAAGTGAAAAAAAGAACTGTGATGTGTTACACAGATGTGAATGGAGCCATATGGTCTGTACACACATTCAGAAAATCGTATGAAAAATGCCGCTTTTGAAGAAATTGTACGATAATCTGATTGTTGGGTACACAGCTTTCGAGAGCCAATCACAATTCATGAAAATTTATCCGATGGGACAAGCACAAACATTTCTCTCGTAAGATACCAGATTGTTTAACCACTTGCCGACCTGCCGCCGTTGTTTGACGGCGGCAGGTCGGCTACCCTGCGCAAATCACCATAGCTGTATGGTGGCTCACACGGGCGCAGTTGTGGGCAAGAGCGTCCCACCGGGTGCACGCTCTTGCGCTCGCTGTGTGAGCGTGCCAGCGGGTCAGGGGGATTCTATGTTCGCCGGTGACCCGCGATCGCCTTCTACAGAGGCAGAATGGGGATCTGCCTTTGAAAACAAGGCAGATCCCTGTTCTGTCAGGGGACATGACAGTGATCTACTGTTCCCAGTGATTGGGAACAGTCAGATCTGTCATGTCCCTGCCAGCCCATCCCCACTATGGTTAGAACACACTGAGGGAACCCCTTGATCGCCCCCTACAGTTTAACCCCTCCATTGCCAGTGACATTTATACAGTAACCAGTGGCTATTTAAAGCTCTGATCGCTGTATAAATGTCACTGGTCCCAAAAGTGTCAAAAGCCTCTGATCTGTCTGAGGCAATGTCGCAGTCCCGATAAAAATTGCAGATCGCCACCATTACTAGTAAAAAAAAATAAAAATGCCATAATTATATTCCCATAATTTGTAGAAGCGATAACTTTTGTGCAACCCAATCAATATACGCCTATTGCATTTTTTTTTTACCAAAAAATATGTAGAAGGATATATAATCAGCCTAATCTGATGAATACATTTTTTTTAGGACATGTATTATAGCAAAAAGTAAAAAAAAAAATAGTTTTTATTTTTCAAAATTGTCGCTCTTTCAGGGCCGGTGCTACCACTAGGCAAACTAGGCAGCCGCCTAGGGTGCACTGCTGCCTAGGGGTGCCCGGTCGCTAGTTTCCCTCCACGCCTGCATGCTCTGCAGGCTGCAGCATGTAAATCAGTCTCAGGCAGCTACTCTGTCCAACCGGTAGTGTAATTAGAGGCGCAGCACTGGAGCCAGCGCTACAGGAAGCAGAGCCGATGCTTCCTGTATAGCGCCACCTCCTGTCACGTGGGCAGGTCAAAGGGGGTGGAGCCAGGGGTGGAGCCAATGGGGGCAGCATAATGAGGTTTCGCCTAGGGTGTCAAAAATCCTTGCACCAGCCCTGCGCTCTTTGTTTGTTTATATCGCAAAAAATAAAAACCGCAGAGGTGATCAAATACCACCAAAAGAAAGCTCTATTTGTGTAGTAAAAGGATGTCAATTTTGATTGGGAACAGCATCTTAAAGTGACGTAGTGCCATATCACAAAAAATGTTCTGGTCATTAAGGGGGCAAATCCTTCTGGGGCTGAAGTAGTTAATCAGTACAGTTGCCGTCTGAAAGTACAATACAAATACATTACATCTCTTCCAAATTTTTATTCGGTTGTACGAGAATTTTCATAACTTTAGTAACCGCTTATATTTTTGATATGAGACTAGCATCCAAAAAAAAAAAAGAAACAAAAAAAAAAACAGACGATCATTCGTCTGATATCCCACCGTGTGTACCAGGGCATTAGTGAGAGGAGCAAAAGTCAGCTGAGAATACAATCCCTACACTTAATACAAATCAGATGCCATGTGAACATCACTCACAGGAAAAGACCCACAGCAGTGAGGATTGTGAACTTGCCTTTAACAATGAGGTTAGAAAAATTACCCATTAAAGGAGAACTCTGCTAAAATAGTCATACAGCAAAAGTTCAGGGCAACCACAGAAAAAAGAGACAAACCTTTCTGTGAAAAGAAAGCATCAGCTTAGAACAGTGGTTCTCAACTCCGGTCCTCAGGACCCACCAACAGGCCAGATTTTAAGTATTACCTTGGGGAGATGCAGACTAGAATACTGCAATCAATGAGCAGCAAATTATATCACCTGTGATGTATTTCAGTTATCCTGCAAACCTAGCCTGTTGGGGGGGGTCCCGAGGACCGGAGTTGAGAACCACTGGCTTAGAGGGTCCCCATGCTTCCAATTTAACACTCAGAATATGGTTTCAAAGATCGGGCCTTTTCCATCATAGCAGCCATTGGTGGGAACGGGCAGAGACTAGCACATCTAACACCGACTCTAATAGGTCTTAAAGCAGGTTAAACTTAAAGCCCAACTCCAGGCAAGTAAGAAAGTTTTCCTATACATTGGGACTATGCCCACACTGCACAGTCTAACTCCCCACTTTTGTTGAATCCTCTGATCCTCCCAGCACAAGACAGGTCTGGTACCCCCATGCTCCAGTGGTCTTGAATTGTGGACTGTTCCTGAGGTCTTCAAGCCCAGAGAAGGCGCCATAGGAGCTAAGGATCGAGTATAAGCTTTCTCCTGGAAAAGTGTACTAATGTCACGAAAATTCTTGTACGACAGAATAAATAATCTGAAGCGATGTCATGTGTTGTAGTATATTTGTATTGTATTTTCAGACAACAACTATTTTGATTAAACAAAAATCGTATGATCTGGTACCATGCGATCAAAATTTTCATGCATGTCCGATCGAATATTATCTGATGAACTGTCATGATCGGCTCTAGTAAGCTGTGCACTAAAGATCCGATTAACGTACGATCACATCGTATGCAATATTTTTCGTCCGATTTTCGGATCGTGTGTATGGGCCATTACCCCTACACAAAATAAGCACTTGATCCATGCAATGCTAATACAACCCCACTGCATGGGAAACTTTTGTTTTAACCAGAGTTGGGCTTTACATTTTGCTTTAGGTGCCCTCTATTTCTTCAGAGAATATTTAACCACTTACCAACCGGGGCCCTTTTTTACATTTGTTGGTTACAAGTTAAAAACTGTTGTTTTTATTTTGCTAGAAAATTACTTAGAACCCCAAACATTATATATATTTTTTTCAAACACCCTAGAGAATAAAATGGCGATCGTTGCAATACTTTTTGTCACACGGTATTTGCGCAGCGGTCTTTCAAGCGCATTTTTTTTGGAAAAATTTCACTGAGTTAAAAAATAAGACAACAGTAAAGTTAGCCCAATTTTTTTCTATATTGTGAAAGAGGATGTTACGCCGAGTAAATAGATACCATACATGTTATGGGTGAAAATTGCGCGCACTCGCGGAATGGCGACAAAGTCCGGTACTTAAAAATCTCCATAGGCAACGCTTTAAAAAAATTTTAACGGTAATCAGGTTAGAGCTGCAGAGGAGGTCTTTTGCCAGAATTACTGCTCACACTCTGGCAAAAGCGGCAATACCTCACATGTGTGGTTTGAACACCGCGTTCATATGCGGGCGCGACTTATGTATGCGTTTTCTTTGCTGCGTGAGCTCGCGGGGACGGGGACGCTTTAATTTTTTTTTTTTTTTTTAACACTGTCCCTTTAAAAAAAAAATCTGATCACCTATTGCTATCACATGGAATGTAAACATCCCTTGTGATAGTAATATATGGTGACGGGTATTCTTTATGGAGGGCTGGGGGGTCTAAAAGACCCCCATCCCTCCTTTACACTTCACAGTATTCAGATCGCCAAAAACAGCGATTCTGAATACAGTCATTTTTTTCAAAACGGAGCCGTTAGCCACCGAGTAAGCCGGAAGTGGAGTTATGACGTCACTTTCCAGAATTTGCCAAAGGAGACCCAATCGAAACTGATTCCGGCTTCTATTAGGTCTCCTCTGAGCCGCAGGATGCGCTGGATCGTAGCTCCGGTCTCCCGGTGGGATGGGAGGCCGCCCCCGGGTATAATGATTGAGCAGCTCCCGAGCCGGATCGGCCGTTATCCTCGGATAGCCGACCGTCCGTTCTAAAAAACGGTACCGGGATATAGCCTGCAGCTGCAGGCTATATCACGGTACCATCCACTCAAAGTAGATGCCGCCTATTTACGGCGCTGGGGTTGAAGTGGTTAACCTCTGGCACAGCAATTCTTTAAAAACAAATTTGTCAAGTATCTAAACCAAATTTAAAGCTGAATTTCAGGTATGAATACTTTTGCATAGTTACATTGTTCCAATCTGTGGATCCCTGTGGAGGTTGGAAATCATTGTTGTAGGTGCCCCTACTACAGTAATCGCTGCTGTGTGCCAGGTCCTGCGTGGAGGTGGAGAGGCAGGGTGGAGACATCATGAACTCCACCTTGTCCAATCAGGAAAGGCTTTCCATTCTCTACTTCATCCAATCAGGAAAGGCTCTCCATTCACTGACAGAATGCAAAGTGTTCTCGGAATAGTGAACGCGCCGAGCAAGCAAATTACTGCGCTCACTAAGCACCAGGGCATCCGCCCATAGTTACATTTTGGACCAGATGAAACTATGAAAAGACAGCCATACGGAGAATTCAGCCTAAACTTTCAGCCAAAAATATCTTATTTTAATGTAGCTAAATCAGGGACATTAAGCATTCAGTTGTTGTAGCTTTTAAAATTCAAGAATTGCGAGTCCAGATATAATTTTCCTATAAAGGTTTACAAAGTAAAAATAAATCCATTTCAACGTTGTCCAATTTCACAATCGCAAAGTCCAATTCATGCTAAAACTTTTGTTATTGTTAATGTTTTTTAATTTTGAATAGAGTGGGGAAAGTTAGAACCTCTGTCAACTTTTTTTGCTCCTCGTTCGGGGGATTTCTTGCTTAGTTAGAATAGGAATTGAGCAAAAATTTCTCTACTTTCTGTCTATTTCACCAATGCCAGATGATACAGGGAGGGGATAATCCCTCCTACGAGGAACAGGCATCAATAAAAACATCTTATAGTGCAGGGAGCCCTGGTTCTGGCATGTGCGATGCGGGAACCGATGCGATTACAGAGCCGGTTCCCGCATCGCAGTCTTCCCGCAGGCAGTTCACACTGCCTTCTACAAACCGCTGCGGGTGTCAATATAAAGTTAATGACACCCCAAGTTTTGCTCACAGATCACAGTGCGAACTGTGAACTCGCACATGAATAGGATCGCATGGTTGAGAACACCCATGCGATTCGATTCCAGTGCGGGAGGAAAAAAAAACCCGCCACCTTTTTCTGTGCAAATCTAATGCGAGTTCAGCCATACAACTGTATGGCTGAACTCGCATTGCTCAGAGATCGCATGTGATCGGCACCTGCGGTGCGGGTGCGAATCAAATGTGATCTCTGAGATCGCAGTAGTCTAAAAGCGGACTAAAGAACATTTTCTTTCTTTAATGATGCCTGTAATTGATAAGAGATTTACCCTCACTTTCTGTCCAGGTTATAGGTTTCAGAGAGAACAGGAAATGAAGGGAAAATCCCTTCTATAGACATTAAAAACCTGACCATACCAAACTCCTCAACAAGACAGGCAACATTTTCCAGAGAGCTAAACTTTCCACATTCTATCCAAAACTAAAAAAAAGGTTGGGCTGGAATTGAATCTTAAATCAATTATGGTTTATTTTTTTTTTTTTTTTGGAATATTTAAATTATAAACTTGTATTTTAAGTATCTAGCACATGAAGCAAGTTCATTTAGCTAAATACAGGTCAGCCTAAGGGGTTCTGCTAGACCCTTAACCATACTTCTGCAAGGGACCTGAATGTTAAAAAGCAAGATCACAGTCTGTTATTAATATAATTAGTAGACTGTCTGCATAACAAGATTAAGCAGGAACACTAATACATGAACACCATGCAGCATTTTTTATTCGGATATACTGCTGATTGAGAGTGATTACAATTTTGGGATGTTAGATATTACAGTCTAACTGGTAGTGAGGGCACTTAATTATATGTATTTAATAATGTGGCAAAATTAATTAGAGCCACTTCACCTTATTGACATAAAAAATGACTTAGTAGATTTTATATATTCACTGCACCCTGATAAGGTAACCTGTTATTTAACAGAATGATCTACAATTAGATTTGTATTTGAGATCTAGAAGTTAAAGTGTTTAAAGTCATATATATATACTTTTTTTTTTATTAAAATAACAAACCTGTTAAACTTACCTGCTCTGTGCAGTGGCATTGCACAGAGTGGCCCCGTCCCTCCTCTTCTGGGGTCCCCGGCAGCGATCTTGGCTCCTCCTCTTCTTCTTAGGACTACCATAGCCAGCTGCTGGCTATGGGCAGAGCGTTGTCTGCGCGCTCCCAACCTGTGTGTCTCTGGAGCCGTGCTCCATAGACTTGCACAGCGGGACTTAAGCACGCCCCCCGCTTCCTCTTCACTGAATCTGATTGACAGCAGCAAGAGCCAATGGCTTCTGCTGCTGCTTGAATGCTGTGTAAAGAGGAAACGAGGGGAGAATAGATGCAGCTGTGCACAGCACTGATCTCTTCTCCCCTCTCTTCCCCTTGACACAGGGGAAGGGGGGCACAGAGAAACTGAAGTCTTTTTTCACCTTAATACAAACAATGCATTAACCACTTCCCGACCGCGCGCCATGTTTTCAAGGCGGCAGTCGGGATGCTGAGCGCGAATCGCCGTAAATAAGCGGCGATCTGCAATCAGCCACCAGGGGGCGCGCACCCGCCGCACTCCTGGGGAGTGTGCCCGCGGCTCGGGCGGACCCGATGTCCGCAGGCGAGCCGCGATGAGCGGCTACAGGGAAAGAACGGGGAACCGCCGATGTAAACACGGCGGTTCCCCGCTCTGTTAGTAGGGGCATGAGAGATCTACTGATCCCTGTCACTGGGATCAGTTAGATCTCTCATGCCCATGTTAGCCCAACCCCCCCACAGTAGGAACACACCCAGGGAACACAGTTAACCCCTAGCTCTCCCCCCATGTTAACCCCTTCACTGTCAATGACATTTATACAGTAATCAGTGGACATTTAAATTTCTGATCGCTGAATAAATGTCATTGGTCCCAAAAAAAGTGTCAAAAATGTCCGACATGTCCGCTGCAATATCGCAGTACCGCTAAAAATCGCAGATCACCGCCATTACTAGTAAAAAATAAATAAATAAATAAAAACCCCAGAAATGAATTCTCATCATCCCTAAACGTGGCCACTTTTGCGCAAACCAATCAATAAACGCCGATTGCGATTTTTTTTATCACAAATATGAGGAATTATATAAATCGGCCAAAAACGGTGAAAAAAACATTTTATATTTTTTTTTTGGATTTGAATTTTAGCAAAAAGTAAGAAATTTGGGTTTTTTTGCAAAATTGTCGTTCTTCTTTTGTTTTTAGTGGCGATCAGAAATGACGCAGAGGCGATCAAATACCACGAAAAGAAAGCTCTATTTGTGGGAAAAAAATGACGCAAATTTTGTTTGGGTGCAACGTCGCACGACCGCGCAATTGTCAGTTAAAGCGACGCAGTGCCGAATCGCAAAAAGTGCTCTGGTCCTAAAGCTGGAAAACCTTCCGGTTGGTAAGTGGTTAAGGTAAAAAACATGTTTTTAGGTTTAGTAACACTCTGAAATATTAGAATTTAAAGTTAACATTTGTTCACCTTTTTTTTTTATTATTTCTAAATTTCAGCTCCCTTAGCACACACCCTGCATCCTCTACCCTCAAGCTGGTCAACTCATTCCTATGTCATGACCTAAAGTCTGACCAGGAAGTAAGGCAGAAGTAATGGAGCAGTATGTTTAAACAGCTATGAAGAAAGTGAGGTAAGCCTGTGTAGAATTAATGCAAAGTGGTTTTATTTTGCAAAATAAGTACATTATTGCTATATTGGTACATAGGGGAGCTGGAATTTAGGGGGAAAAAAAAAAAAGGTGAACTTGGCCTTTAAGATGCATAAAACAAACTGAATACAGCTATGCTGAGAACAATAATGATGGTAGAATACAGCAACCTGTAACAGACACCACACTGCTCTGGTTACTGGCCCAGGAAAATCTGCTTATTAGCCCTACCAGCTACAGTAGTGGAGAAAAAATGGTTAAAGTGTATGTAAACCCTAACAATTAACTTCTCCCAATTGCCCCAACTTAGTCTATTAAATATACGATTTTGTTATATCTGTTTTTAACCTGTTGCCAACCGCCCGCTGTGGCTTGGCGGCGGCAACTTGGCTCCTTATCGTGAAACACAGTCAGGTGACAGTGGCTGTGAGAACGAGTATCGTGAGCGCGCGCTCACTGTGTTCCGAGGGAGCGGGTAGGGCAGACTCGATGTCCGTCGGCTCCCCCAGAGCGACAGAACGGGGGTCTGTGTATGTAAACACGGATCTCCGTTCTGACGGGGGGGGGGGGGGATGTGATCGCAGGCTCCCTGTGTATGGGAGCCACAATTGCTACCCTCCCCCAGCCAGCCCAGCCCCCATACAGTTAGAACACACTGAGGGAACACAGTTAACCCCTTAGAGCGCCCCTACCAGTGACATTTATCCAGTAATCAATGCATTTTCATAGCACTGATCTCTGTATAAATGCCAATGGTCCCAAGTGTCAAAATGGTCCGTCAAGTCTGCCCCAAAATCACAGTCCCAATAAAAATCGCAGATCGCCGCTATTACTAGTAAAAAATAAATAAAAACCCCATAAATTCATTCTCATCACTCGTAAACGCGGCAACTTTTGCACAAACCAATCAATATTTGCCGATTGCAATTTTTTTTTTACCAAAAAGAAGGATATGAATCGGCCAAAACCGATGAAAAATAATGTTTTTTATATATTTTTTGGACATGTATTATAGTAAAAAGTAAGAAATCTTGTTTTTTTGCAAAATTGACGCTCTTCTTTTGTTTATAGCGGTGATCAGAAATGACGCAGAGGTGATCAAATACCACCAAAAGAAAGCTCTATTTGTGGGAAAAAAGGACGCAAATTTAATTTGGGTACAACATCGCACGACCGCGCAATTGTCAGTTAAAGCGACGCAGTGCCAAATCACAAAGAGTGCTCTGGTCCTAAACTGGGAAATCCTTCCAGGGCTGAAGTGGTTAAAGCAGTAGTAAACCGCAGTTGATGAAAAAAAAATAAAAAAATCCCTGCAGGGCAATCAACGTGCTAGTACATTGCTAGCACATTATGAGAAACTTACCTTAGAATGAAGCCCTCTAGCGCAGCGCTGTCACAGCCGAGAAGGCTGACGCCTTCCTCCAGTCTTTCTTCCAGGTTCGTGGCCTCCGGCTACATGAGTGCCTGTTACTCC